>CM067475.1:27569225-27587318 GCA_034552555.1 Semaprochilodus insignis
TGTCTTTGGCATCGTTGGCTGCGGCACTGCTGATTGGTTGCGGTTGTTTACTAACTGCACACTGGAGATGCTACCAAGCAGGTTACCATAGGAACCTGTGAGTTCAGCTACAAGCACCTGTATGCTCTAAAGACTCATGGAGCGCCATAAATTCCCCATCGCACTTTATTATACCTCCTCATGAATGGACTGCTCAGATATTCTGATTAGTATGTCCAGTGCACACATTCACCACGTCCGGAAGCCTTGACGCTTTTTAATCAGGCATGGTTTAGGAAGTGTGAGCCCATAGAAAGCTTACACTGAGGACCGCTCTTACAGCATCACTGACCTTCCCAGCGAAACAATATGCAGTAATACAAGATTTACAGTCAGTGTAACCAGGTCTTATTGTGGTTCAGAGTGTCGCAGCCTGCTGTAGAACCTGATGTTAAAATGAAATAGATGTGTTCTGTAGGTTTCACACAAGATTCCTTCTCATTCCTCACACACACACACCACCCAAGCCCGCATCCACAATTACTCATCACCCGAACATTACTGGCCATCCAGATGACCCCTCCCCCTGTCATGTGACCTTGGCGACCTAGGCGCCATGGCAACCCTGTGACCCATCAGGTAGTTGCCTGGGATACGACCTTGGAGGCTGTCTGACCACAGCCCCCCTTTTCCCCCCTCTGCTGAGAGAAGGCAAGCGATCGATATTCTATCACACAGAACAGTGGAGCGAGAGGGGGAGAGAGAGAGGGAGAAATGGGGGTGCAGAGAGATTATAGGCGGGGGAGGACAGCTGACAAAGAGAGCAGAGTGAGTGTGTGTGTGTGCGTGTGTGCACGCATCATAATGAGGGGACATATTTCTGTTGTTATGGAGAGGTGGCTTCGAGGCATGTTGGTAATTTTGTTTAGTAGGTGTGTGTGTGTGTGTGTGTGTGTGTGTGTGTTTCTGTGTGCGTGAGAGAGAGTGTCCACCTGTGTAAGGCTCATTGCTGCTCAGTTCATCATCTAAATGAAATGCAGGCAGAGTCTAACTAGGGAATTCATCAAAGCTTTTCCAGGGCTGTCTGTCTTTTCCTTTTTCCATACTGCTCATAGTGTTCACTTCAAAACCTCCCGCAAGTGTGATTTAACTGGTTCCATGCAAAAGAACTGCCTTGTTTTCTTCTCACTGATGATCAGTCTATTTCAAACAGTTCACTCATGAGAAACACCTTCCTTCAGTTGCTGGTAGTAATTAACAGCCTGTTTCAATGAGCTGTAGTTTGGGTACAGTTATTAGTTCTACTGTGGAGCTTATTTCTACATCCCTATGTCATAGGTGTTTCTTCCAGATGTGCATATGGTGTGATCTTCAGTTGTTTTCATGGAAAACAACCACACACACACACACACACACACACACACACACACACACACAATAATAACTGATATTTCTATATTTACTGGTGGAATAATATCATATATCATGTACATTCAAGGTAAGTGGGGAAAATGCTCTCTTTTATTTTCAGTCATGACCAAATGATGGGGTCAAACATAATCTTAATATTTTCTAAATATCTAGCTAATTCTGAAATTTTGAAATTGAAATTTCTTCCCCTGGAAAATTTGATCGTTTTCTGTGCAGTTGTACAAGAACGGTTGTTGTTTAGGGGTGGTAATTCAGTCATTTTTAGAGAGAATGTCTTTTCTTTTGAAGTGAAAATGAAAAAAGCATAGAAGTTCACTGTAGTTTTACTGGACAGCTTGCATTAGTATTATGTGGTAGTTATAGTGATTGTTAGCATTCCTAAAGAGCTCAGCCAGAAATTGAATGTTTTTTGCTGCTGAAATGAATTATAGAAGTAAATTTACACATCAAATGTGCTACATTAATGTTGCTACTAAATGAGTTTACATAAATATTGTTTAGAATAATTTACCTAATAAGCAAACAAGTCAATCTCTTTTACAGTGTCATTATCTGTACTTTAGTGCAGTGTAGCTGTTAAGGCATAAACTAATCAGGGCCCTTCATTTGAATTTAAAATATGTTCAGTGTTGTACTTCAGAGTAACAACAGAGTTTATGAAGAATGCAAAAGTAAATTCAATATATAAATAATATACTGTGTTAAAACCAGAGAATAAGCTAGGACTGCCCCTGGAAGGGAGAACATATTGCACCAATAGTGAGGAAAGAAGATAATAAGAGTTTTATGAAAATGAAATTGACTGCTTTTCTGATGTGTTTCTCTGTGTGATCATTTATGCATCTTCATTCAGTTAAATTTGATTGTATAATTAGGAATAATATTTGACTACTTATTGAGCAGCTTTACAGACTTTCAAGGCACACAAACATGTGACGTGATCTTATGTTTTTCATAATCTTAAATATTTTTCCATCCAATACCTGATCCTTAAATGTCTGTAACTGAATCAAGTCAAATATAAATACAAAATATAAATAAGCAAATGCTTATATAAATGCATATGTTATATTCAATATATATATCGTCGCTGTCCAAAGAAAAACAAGTATCTCCAAAATAGCAACTTTACAGGATCGGTCAAAACCCAATTTAATTCTAATGTAAGTCAATGGAACCAGACTTATTTCCAAGCGATTTTTGGGCCATTTCTGTTGGTCCATTCATCATGAAATTCACACACAGTGTAAACAGCAGCTCATGTGATGTAATGATACAGAAAGTAAAAATCGTCACAAATGGAAATACATGGTTTTCATTGGACAGCGATGATATTTTAGATACCTGCGTTATAAGTAATGCATCCAACAAATATGGAACTACTTTAAGGACCACAGTTGAAAAGGCATCCCAGGTAGATCCTCATTAAGCAGCATTCCGTAACTGTTAGTTCATAAATTTTTAGTTCTACTCAAATACAGTATGTGAACGCCATAATTGTTTCACCAAATGCCTTGAACTGGCAACCTTACAGGATGAAAAAGATTAATCTTTATTATGGAAAGAGATTCGATTTCAAGTCATTTTGGACTATTTCTGTTGAACCAGTGGGAAACAATGGATTTAGAAGGTTAGCAACGACATACACATTAATAGATAGATTTATTGAAGACTGAAGTGTGAAGAAATAGGCGCGGTTAATGTGTGGTTTATGTGTGTGAACCTCTAACCTATGACATCATAAGCACTTTACATTGTAAGTGACCAAAGCAGCAGGGCAACTTCAAAAACAGTCACTTAGGGCCCCACAAGCATGTTATATTTATGAAATGTATTAATTTTATTAATTTATTAATGAACACACACACATTTGTACATAATGTATTTCTTGTGTATATAGTTGCTGACTGCTTTATTGCCTTCACACTAGCATGTATTAAACCTGAACAAAAGTAAGTATTAATTGATTTCCTTCTTTGCATACAACATTATATGACTGGGTGGGCAGTGGCCTGTATGTAGGATGTTGCTTAGAGTCCCTTATTGTTATTGTAAGACCTTCTAAAGCATTGTCTTTGTGTCTCAGTCTTTGTGTCATGAGCTTTAGCTAAAAACATCACAGGTATGGATTACATTGAGTGTAGGTCATCATGAAATATGTTTTGAATCATTCTGAGCTTTTTGGTTGGGAGGTACAAAGAATGGCATAGTATTCACACGCTATGCTTCAACAATGGATTGACTGAATTAATCATGTGTGAATTCTCTATATAACTAAATTAATAAATACAATTATTTGATTATGATTATTTTATAAACCACACACAAAAACAAAATTGACACCAAACTGAAAAAAGAGAGATCCTTCTTTTTTATTTCATTTTCTTGCTGCTGTTTCGACGTAAGGTACATCGCCTTATTCTTTTTTTTCTATTTTCCTCACTTATTTAAATAATGAAATCAGAGAGAAATCTCTTTTTCCTAGGACACAGAAAGATTGTATTTTCATCATGGGAAGAGGAAGGAGAAGAGGGAGAGGAGCACAATTGGCGAAGAAGGTTCGTTCACGGCATTCACAAACAGACGAACAGACAGACGGACAGAAAAGGGGAACGGGGGAGGAGGGAGGAGAGGGCAGTGCAGGAGAAAGAGGAGGGGAAAGAAAGAGTGAGAGCACGAGAAAGAGAGAGTGACAGTGGCAGTGTGCTTTGTCATGTCTGAAGAATAAAATAGGAAAATAATGCAAACAAGCAGCTCTCAGCCCCACTCATAAAAAGAAAAATAATCAAATAATTTTAAGAACGATTGTTTTCTTAAAAAAAACACCCTGTTGTCTATCAAAAAACAGCAACACATTAGCAGAAATATGAGAGAGAGGAAGGGATGCAGGGTAATGAGGAAGAGTAAAAGACTAGAGGTAAACGGATGTTATTTCTATTTCCTTGGTAATGGGAAAAAGTGAGTTGACTGTGAATGGTGGAGCTGTAGCGTCAATCATGTACAATACTCCTTACATACTGAGGAACATACAGAGGAAAACAAGAGCACTACAGACAGACTGAGGAAGAGGAGTGAAAAGAAAGGCCAGGGAAAGGCTAAGAATGGCTCTGACGAGGAGAAATGAAGTGGCAGTGTATGCACAAGACGCTTGGCGCCCTAGTTGGTAATGACTGGATTTAGATGCAGCTGCCAGCTACAGTTTCATCAAGAGTGACACTAGTGTTCATTACAACATTGGCAGTGTAGTGAACGATATTGATAAACAGCACAATAAAGATATTGGCAGACTAAGCTGTAGTCTTTGGATCAGAAAATAAAATAAAAAAAGGCAGTGGCAGTTGGAGAGAAACGAGGGTGGACTCCTCTTCTCCGTTGTTGGTCCTCTTGACATTTTCTGTTGGATTCGTTTCATTGAAGGAATGTTACATGGAGAATGATGGTCCTTTTCGTGGATTCTCTTACAGTTGTATACAATGAGAGGGAATAAGGAGCAGGCGAAGAGAGAGACAGGGAAAGAAGTGCAGGAAACGGGGACTGAATGAAGAGTAAAGAATGAATTGATAATTTAATAGTAGGTTTCCTTTTCAACCCAACCTGGAGAAACAGAAAATGTGAGAGTTGGGAGTTGGTCAGTGCGACATGTCATTATACATCACAGTGTATGAGTATGTGTATATGTGTGTGTGTGTGTGTGTGTGTGTGTGTGTGTGTGTGTGTGTGTATTCCTTACCTCCTGGGTTACGGCGTAGGATGAGTTTTCGGATCTCGTCATAAACAAAGATTAGGAAACTGTATGGGAATGCACAGAACCACCAGCTGGGCCTGAAGGACAGAGACAATGAAAGAGCCTATAAGACCAGAGATCAGCACTAAATAATCCAGTATTATCAAATTAATCAAATTTCCATCTTTAAAACACCCTGCTCCATCTGCTATTTCCATCTTTACCACTAGAGGGCAGCTGTGCTTTACAGTACCACTGCAAAGTGGAAGTTTCCAGAAATCCTCAAAGACAACACTTTATACAATAGTGGCCAAACTTCATATGTGCTTTTTGTGCATCTAATTCCAAAACCATGGCCTTTTTATTTTAGTTTTTAGTTTAATTAAAAGACTATCAAAACATAATTACCCTTGAGATTTGTAAATGCATTTTGATTTTCAGGTGTCCCCATACATCAATGGGAAGGAAAAAAGAATATTAACCAATAATACCTTGTTTAACTTCATCACATTACATTTTTAGCTACCAAGAAGGTCTTGCACAAAAGGTCTCTCATAGCTGTGATAATTTAGCAATAAATGATTTTACACACTGATCAATCAAATCAATTCCTGACTGCACATTATGTGAATGGTAATATTCACTACAATTAAATAAATTAAATTCAGGATGTTTTTAACTAAAGATACACACAGTGATTTGGACATAAAAGTGCTTTGCAAGGTCGTTTCCTAACATTTAGCGACAACCTACATGGATGCAGCCCAATCATATTACTTTGTATGCAAGGATAAAAAATAAGTAATACTACATTTTGATCAGGAAAAAGGAATAATACATGCTGAGGTAAAGACTTAATCACATTATTTTGTATGGCTCTATGTCCAATCAAGTCAATGAACCTCACTTTGTACACAGGGGTTCCTAGAACAGGGAACAGCCTTCATTGAACTGTTGTAAGTAAGTTCAAGTAGGTGTTTCTTCCAAGTAAGAAGCACACAGTTCTCTAGAATGTCACTGTATGCTGCAGCATTAACACTTCTCTACACTGCAATGGGCCCTGTTTTGTTGTGCCCTGCTGAGCTCGGGCAAGGTAGCAGATCTAACCCAAACCATGAAAAACAGCCCAGATCATAATTTCTTCTCCACTACATGTTGCAGTAGGTATCACACATTAAGGCAGGTGGTATTCTCCTGGCATTCATCAGTCCTGTATTTGTCTGACTGTCATCAGACTGTCAGATGGTAAAGCTTGATTCATCACTCCAGAGAACACATTTCCACTACTTTGGAGTCTAGTGCTGTTGTGCTTTACACTACTCTAGCCAATACTTAAGACCGCACATGGTGGTTTTTGGCTTGTGTACTGCTGCTCCCCCATTAAAAACTCTATCCATAAAGTTCCTGAAAGAGAGCTCTGCTTTTATCCATGCTTCCAGATGGAGTTAGGATACATGAGAACTGAGAACTACAACCGAGGACAGGTGATTTTACTTCATCACTCAGAGGTTCTGTGTAGTGAGCTTGTGCATATTACAAGTTTGTGCCTTCACAATATAAGCATCTACAATTTGAAGAAATGGGGAGCAGCATGACAGCGCATTGGGTAGCCTCACAGCAAGAAGGGCCTTGCTTTGATTTCCCTGCCAGGCAACCAAAGTCTTTTCTATGTGGGGTTTGCATGTTCTTTCTATGCCTGTGTGTGTGAATGTGCACACAAACACAAAAACCCTTTAATTAGAAGGTGTTTTGGCATATTTATGGTCATGTAGTATAAATGAAATAGTGTGTAAGTGTGAGTAATTCACTCACTTCAGTGGGTACATTCTAAGAGCCACATCCATGCCAGGGCAATATGACAGGAAGGCAGCCAGTGCTGTTTCCTCAAACAGACCAAAGATCAGGATTTTATTTCTAAAAAAAGAGAGAGAGATACATAGGGAGAGAGAATACACCACATTTTGTTACGATTACAGTATACACTGTTATGTAAAGTCATCATATTGAATAAAAACATCAACTAATTAAATAGCACTTTAACAATTAGATCATGGAAGCCAGTTGTAGCCTGTAATCATTATGCTATGATCATAGTAACCTTGCTAACCTTAATGCTAGCCTTCAATCACAGTTAAGCAAGTTATCTCTTGTTCCTTCAAAGTCAACTGCAAGGACAGCATTTCTAACTAAATGTGACCCCTGAAAGGACAGTGAACTAAAGAAGAACAGAAGGAATGAGGAGAAGAAGCACTAACTTCATGCCCTGCTGGAATACAGAGTTGCGTCTGGTCTTGCAAATGATGACGTCGGCCCACTGTACCACCACAATACTAACAAAGAAGGCTGTGTGACAGGTGAACTCCACAATCTTCCTCTGCTCATAGGTCTGAGAAAGAAAGAATTGTAAGGGGAGTGTGAGAAAGGAAAGGAGGAAACAGGAATATAGAAAGTGTAGAAGAAAAAGAAAGAAGGAAAGAAAAAATCATTTACATTATAACAGTGAGACCATGACAACTTTCACAAATAGCATTAATAATAATAAACTGTGTGACACTCTAACACTAGACATGGTGTCATTTTAGGGCTAGTTGAAGTTTGGCTACTCATCTGAATCTAGGTTAAATGACATTTAATCTTTCACATTCAATCTTGTCTCTTTCTATTGCACACACTACATAGCAGGAGCATAAAGTTTTATTACGTACCCACTGCTGGCCATAGCTGTCCTCCAGATCATTGTTTGAGCGGTCGTCCCAGTTGAGTCGGATGCCAACCAGGAGTGAGGGCAGAAATCCGTTCTCAGCCATGATCACAAAGTAGGCAAAGAAGCCTCCCAGAGCCTGAATCATACCTACAGAAGCGGAGAGAGAGAACACCAAATGTCTTGCAGCAGTTATAAATAACAAGAGGATCAAATGGCTGATTCAATTAAAGAACTCCACTACATGCAACAAAAGAAAAATGAGCTACAAGAAGAACATATAACTGCAATAATTTGCTTCAAAATGAAATGTCAGAGAGGATAAGATACTGACAGCGCTGGCTGAAACTGCCAGGAAAATGACAGCTCACTTATAGCAAACATCTCATGGTACATGGTAGACAATAACACTGTTCCAACTTCTCCACAACCCAAGACAGAACAATGTTCAAGCAGCGTCCCTGGGCACATGGAGACATATGACCCCTCTTGCAGACTCTGTGCAGTTGGGGTGTTGGAATGTCAACTGGTCCTTCATCTTCCCCAAACGCACCAGACTAGAGAGACTAAATGCTACATCGTCCTCCACAGTGCGGTGGTTTTCTTAATAACTTATAACCTCACTGATTGAGCAACTGGGGGCAGAGGCAACAGCAGTAGTGTTATTTTGGCCACTTTTAAGACCTAAATGCTGTCCACCGTGCTGTCGTCACCGGCAAGAATGCTGCACATCTGTTTGAGCCCAACTCTAGGTCATACATGTGGCTGGCGTCTGCAAGTGTCGCTGGAGGGAAACAGTCAAAGCCACCAGGCTGCTGCACTACTCCTTCAGCCGGTCTCCATGGCAGATTGCCATCCAGGCATACATAGTTGTCCTGGCGTCCCTGCTGCTGCCTCTTTCGCTGGCTCTGCATGACGGGCCCCGTTGTACAGTCCTCACTGAACACTGCACTACTCCTTTTTCACAGTCCTTGGTTAGACTTGGTACTGTCTGCCGTGTTGCCTTGGATTCTTGGTATCTCTATTTCCCTCTAAACCGCTATGGGGCAATCCCAATTCTGACACCAAATGTAGCGCTGGTGTGAAGATATATATAATGCACTGCAAACTTTACGTTATTCCAATTTGTGTCTGGTATCATCAATATTTTGTATAAATCTATCTGTATTCAATTTACATGATGTTAGCTATTTATTTCTTCCTGAGGGTTGTTGAGTAGTTTGAGCATAACAACCTACTTGTATCTCTCAAGTCTTTCAAGTGCTTCGATAACTGCATCAGAAAAGAAAATGTGGTATAAAACCATCTGTAACTAGAGTTGGGTAACACTAACTGCCAATTTTTTTTACTAAATTCTTCAGCTACTACTGATCCTATTTGTGCTTCAGCTACACTGCTCCTGTTCATGCTTTGTAAACTGAACAAGTGGGAAATACTGATTGGCCAATTTGTTGACCAAGTCGTATTTACAACTGGTAGACTCTGGATTCTAGATAATACATGGGTTTATAAGATGTGAACTATAAATAAGTACATACAAACCTTTAACCTTGCATGCATGTGAAAAACGCTAAATGTGCAGTAAACATGAAAAATATATAACTGATGCTGGCAGATGCCTTTTGACCCAGCATGGAGTTTTCTCTGGACCTTCATGCTTTTTTGACCACTCAAACACAACATGAGCTCTGATATTTTAACTTTGCCTACCTTAAAGACTTTTGAGACAATTGAGAGGTTGTAGCTTCTACTACAAATGTATCACTGTTTGGTAATCTTCCTGGGTTTTTTCTCTGTTTAGCTTTCCCCTCGTTGCTAATGAGTAAGATTGTAAGTGCTAGCACTGTCTGTCTGTGGAGCTGGCTAATGCGGCGTTCGGGCTTGGAGGTGCAGCTTCCTTTACAACAGATCAAACTATAACATATATTGCAGTTTTCATTTACTTTACAAACTGATGCCTCACTGAGCGCTTCCCACAATCTAGATCCAGCTAATGCAAACAAGAGCCTATAAACCAGAACTGGACTTTGAAACCCATCTCTGTCTGTAACTAAAAGCTTAAGCTGTATTCTGCACTGCTTAGACATTAGACTCAATGATAGGCTAACCAATAAACTGACCCTGAAAAAAAAGTGTTTTGTACTAACCAATTTGTCCATAAGCAATGCTGATGAGACGCTCATTGACCAGTTTGTCCCTCAGAGGGTTACGAGGCTGACGTTTCATGATGTCACTCTCTGCTGCTTCATAAGCCAGGGAGATGGCAGGCACCTGGAATACAGCAAACAGACTAGTAAGTATCTATAAGGGGCTGGTGATTTCTTTGGATGAGTTTATGGTACACAGTTTATACATTAACAAGCTTAGCTTCATTGTTCATATGTATATGCATGTGTCTTACCATGTCGGTACCCAGGTCGATGCAGAGAATGGTAATGGTACCAAGAGGAAGTGGAATGTTGACCATGATGAAAAACAGGAAGGGAGTAATTTCAGGAATGTTGCTGGTCAGGGTGTAGGCAATAGATTTCTTCAGGTTATCAAAGATCAGGCGCCCTACAAACACAAAACACACATTCATGAGCAAATGTTCAATTGGCACAAAACCACTTTTTAACATTTATTCAGAGAATATCATCAACCTTTTTGTAATTTACATCTCTACACATCGTATTCTCTTTTACCTTCTTCCACTCCAGTGACGATGGAGGCAAAGTTGTCATCAAGAAGGATCATGTCAGCTGCCTGTTTGGAAACGTCTGAACCGGAGATTCCCATGGCGACACCAATATCAGCCTTCTTCAGAGCTGGCGAATCATTTACACCGTCACCGGTCACAGCCACAATGGCACCCTGAAAGTGTTTTATTACAGATGAAGTTCAAATGTGACTAAGTGGTCAGTTTTATCCAATGACCATTTTTTTCTAGAGGTAGACCTTTGTGGATCCATTGTTTTAAAAATAACTTATAATATTATATTCAAAACTGCAAAGGAGGCACTGTGTCATTAAATTGGTGGCATGAATGTATGATGCATTAAATTAACGAGCCATTTTTTGTATTTCTTACATATTAATAATTATTTTTTGCTTAACTTTTGTGTTATTATTTTTTATTATTTTTATATTATTTAAAGCTTTTTATTACAAATCCATACCATATATCTATCAATATGTTTGGCAGTTTATTAATGTGTTTTTATTATTTATTAATGTCTTATGTTTTCACCTGTCTCTGGCAGCCCTCTACAATGATGAGCTTCTGTTGTGGTGAGGTTCGAGCAAAAACAATTTCGGTGTGGTTCTTTAGAACATCATCCATCTGCTCCTGAGTCATGTCCTTCAGATCTGAGCCATGTATCACACAAGCTTTGGCATCCCTGGTGACACAGAGCAGAAAAAAAAACAGCATGATGTCTTTGTTTCTGTTGTGACAATCTGTGATTCTCTCTCAGAGTTAAGTTTTAAAAGGTGTACTCCAGCATGTGTTTATGTGACAGTGTTCACAAAAACATCTGAATGGTACAATACCTGGGATTAACCTGGCTAACAGGGATATTAAGACGGGCAGCAATATCCTCCACTGTCTCGTTGCCTTCAGAAATGATGCCTACCCCTTTGGCAATGGCTTTGGCTGTGATCGGATGGTCGCCTGTCACCATGATGACCTTAATACCAGCCGAACGGCATTTACCCACAGCATCAGGTACTGCAGCACGGGGTGGGTCAATCATGGACATCAGCCCAACAAAACACAAGTTATCTGTTTGGAAGTTGACATCATCCGTATCAAAGGCAAAACCTTTAGGGTACTGGTCCTCAGGCAAAAACAAATGGCAGAAACCTGGAGTGACAAAAGGAAGAAAAGAGACAAATGGATAGGAGGAGGGAGGAGAGAAAGAGAATAAGAGATACAAAAAGAGGTGCTGGATTCAGTCTGGTATTTCCAGAAAACCAATTAAGCACATTTTAATCTCAGGAGCTTATTGTTATGTTTTCTTGTTCTGGATTTTATTTCATCTTAAAACTTTGCATATAATAAGGATGATTTTCACTATTAAAGGGATACCTTACATAGTGAACTGAAATATATATATATATATAATGAATAAGATAAGAGCCACTGAAAGCAGTTTAATATTTCAATTAATGCTGCATTTTGGTATCACAGTCCTAATGAATCAAATAGACATTTTACTCTGCTTCATAATTTAATTCTGTCTCACTCACCCAACACTCTCTCTCCCAGTCCTCCCAACTCTAGGTAAGCATTCTGGAAGGCCTCCTTCATCTCTTCATCCATCGGTTGTTCCTTGCCCTGTACCATAATGGTGGAGCAACGGTCCAAAATACGTTCTGGTGCTCCCTTCATCACCAGCAGGTAGTGGTTATCATTGGGGTCTTCAGTCTCATGCACTGAAAGCTAGAAGGATATTGCAAATACACTTTAGACCACTAAATTGGGTCTTATGAGAAATCTATACCTTTCACCATTTCAATTTCTATTGATTACGGAAGATTGCTCCGTTTATGCATCTCTTCTCTAAATTCTGTTCTGTCCCATTATGAGGAAGAATTGTAAAAATAGGTGTTATTGATCTCTCCCATGACAAATGTAAAGAAACCTTTTCTTTGCAACTCAAGGACCTCAAGACTATTTAGAGGACTATATTAATTGAAGGAGCACAACACACATATTCAATATTTCAAATATGGCGGGGGCAGCCAGTATTTTGTAAACAGGGTTGCAGCGCAATTTTTAAACCAAATTCACTGTATGCATAACAGCATTACAAAATGAATAGATATGTTTCATGTGCTTCTGCTAATGTCAGTTTTAAACCAGAAATGGTGCACACAGACAATAAAGCACAGCATCCGTTAAGTTTGTGACTTAACGGAAAAACAGGAAGGTTTATTTGGTCCATTGTTCCAGTGCCGTAATGCCATTTAGATGAAAGGCGCCTACTTTAAACACACTGGAAACTTCTGAAAGCCTCCTCACTACTACAGGTTATAATTCATGTCAAGGTTCCTCAATGACTAAACAAAACTAAAACTAAACAAAGAATATGAACTTAATCAAGCTTATTTTCACTATCACCTGATCAAAAAATATATGCCTGGACATCCCTATATTTAAGTCATTCAATGTTAAAAAACAAGACATTTTCTGCCATTTTATGACCAGAAAATTTCAACATCTGTTTTTTCCAATATGTAGTTATCTGAGCCAATACCAATAGCGAACACAACTAAACACGGACGTTGAACATTTCCTTCGGGATCAATAAAGTATCTATCTATCTATCTATCTATCTATCTATCCATCTATCCATCTATCTATAACTGATATATGGAGATTCAATGGAACATAACGTTTAATGAAATACTAAAGCTAAACATTTGATTGTTATAAAATATAAATTATTTAAAATATATAAATTATTTAAAAAATTCTAAAGAAAACTTAAAATAACTTTAAAAATAAGAACTTGTAAACCGTTCTAAAAAAACGAAACATAAAAATTACATTATAATTTTATTGTAATTTAAAACTTAAAAAAGATTTTGAAAAAAAAATGTTCACATTAACATTTTGCAATTAACTCTAAATAGTTAAACATAAATTAAAAGAAAAAAAAGAAAGGTATATAATTAAATAAATGAACACGTGATACTCATTTTGATCAGTCCAGTCAGGCTCTGGGTAAGGCATTTAACCAGAAGTGTTTTTTCACAGTTGCATTAGATACAAACATTTACCATGCAAAAGTCTTTTAAAGTGCACGGACACAAGCTAAAATGCTGATTATCAGAAAAATTATAAATATCAGCTCCGATTATATGTTGTGATGGTAATCAATTCAACCCTACTAAGTATCTAATTTGTAGTTACACGTTTTCGAGCCGTAAGGCACACCAAAATAGAATTACATTACATGTTACTATTATTTTTGAAGATATTACTAACCTGGTACTTGTTGGTGGAGTTGAAGGGAATCTCAGCCACCTTCTTGTTCTTGTCCCTCATAGCTTTGACTGACCCACAGGAGAGCTCAATACACTTGAGCAGAGCTGATTCAGAGGCATCACCAGCCACATCTCGCTTCAGGATTGGCAGAGATTCCTGCCCTGCCTTAAACACTGCTCTATTACAGAGCGCTGCCACACGGGCTAGTGATACCCATGTCACTGACGTCTTATCAAAAGATGTCCCTGAAAAAACATCACGGCGTGTTACTCAACACATGTTCAAATGCAATAAGAACAATAAGAAGCATTGTGCAATGAAGCATTTTGGTATTTAGTCATATGTTAATGGATCATGGCTGGTTTCCTAATCCAAGAAAATATCAGAACAAAACAAAGTATTACAGCTATAATGTAGACTGAGCTACATAGTTAGCACTGCAGGTTTATCCTCTTACCAGACTGGTCCTCAGTGGTGTCGGCCTCATGGATCTGATTGTCAAACCACATGTGGGCGACTGTCATGCGGTTCTGAGTTAGAGTGCCAGTCTTGTCAGAACAGATGGTGGAAGTAGAACCCAGAGTTTCTACAGCCTCAAGGTTCTTCACCAGACAGTTCTTACGGGCCATGCGCTTAGCTGTAAGGGTCAGACACACCTGGCAAGAGAGGAGAGAGAACAAAGGACAAAGAAAGGAAAGAAAGCAAAAGAAAGGGAAAAAAGCACAACGGTGGGCAGTTCAGAAGTAGAAAGGAAAATAGGATAAAAAACAAGAGAAAAAGTAATGCCAAGGGCGAACGAGAAAATAGGGCCATAGATGGAGAGATAGTAGAAAGAAACAGGGTTTTAAAGAAAATGTAGAAAGAATGGAGAGAAAACAGAACAGATCCAGTGTTAGTGAAACCCCTTCAATTATTTTACTATCATAGTGCATTGCAGTGCAGTGCCGTGCAGCAGTGCACTTGCACAACATTCAAGAAAGAGGGCCCTGAAGAGCTCAGCACAGGTGCAGCGGAGTACCTAAAGCACATTGCGACTTTGCAGCGCAATCAATGGGCACAGGCTAGCCCAACATAGCCAAGCACAGCAGCAGCCTACAACTGCAAGAGTGGCAAAACTCTTTCATGTCTCAGCCAGTAGCAAGCACGAGCAAACTAGAGATACCACAGAGTAATACTTTTTCAGCTTTTCACACTGGCCTAGGCCTTCAACAGTGAGAGTCTGAAAAAGAGGACAAGAGAGAAAAAGGAACACACACAAAAAGACAGCGATAGAATCACGGTCACAAAGAGTCACAGAAACAGAGGATTAGAGAGAAAGCACACAGTAAAAGAGAACCACATACAACATGAACACAGGCTGTCACAGACAGACACAACAGTAACACAGACCATCACCAACACCAACAAGTCACAGATAGTAACACTGACACTACAAATGACAATCAGTAGGAGGAAACGTTCAAAGTTACAGCGAATGTCAGCTACAGAAAAAATGACCAAGATGTAGATACAGTTTCTAACAACACATTTAACTAGAACCCTACTAAAACATGGTCATTACCAAAAGTAACTGTACAGGGTTAAAATGTCTGACAACTGACAACACTGGCCAAATATATAATTTATATTTTATTTCTACACTCCAGTAGATTTAATTAAGTAATACTTAAGTGCTTAATAATCACATTTATCTTTATCTCAAGCAGATAAAAGCAAATAAAGCAAATAAATAGCGGAATGGTATAAATAATTTAACTTAAATTTTAAATATAACAGTCTGCTATCATAATAAAGGTAACAACTGGATGCACACAACTTTTAGTTATTTATCCTGTGTGCTGTGATAAACACTAGCACATCAATAATAAACTGTTAACTCCTCAAACCTGTGTGGTCTTCTACAGACTTTCTGCATGTTAGATGCTTGATACAATATAAGACGGAAAGAAAATTAAAACCCTATGGTAGCCAAGCAGGTAGACAAGAAAAGTAAGCCATATATATAAGTGCACTATATTTGTACTATACATGTATGTTACGCAAACATGATATGATGTGCAGGTAGATGAGAGAGTGAAGTCTAAGGGTAGATCACTCAAGTTGGCAGCCCGTAACAGAAGGCAAGCCACCGATTATTAGTTTGTAAGACTTTAATATTGACTAATAATACTGGCCAGCTGATGTTTGATGGCTAACCACTAAAATATATACCTGAACCATCAATACACAGACACCCACACACACACAAATATACACTCATCATCAAAAGAATAGTCGTACAAATAGTTGCACCCAGGGGGAATCAACCGACAGGAATGAAACTTGCTAGGTAGGTTTGACATTGTGAGACGTGAAAGATCCCAGTTTCATGCTCAGCCGTGCATGTGACGATAGCAAGCACTGGGCTTAGCACTGTACCTGACTGACCCAATATTTAACGTGAAGGGATGCCCTCCATGAGTCATCCTGTTAATGCCAACACCACTGTCAGATGGCTGCAAACGCAGGACTACATGCATGCAGACCGTTACGACAACTGCCCTTAACACCACCAAATGGTGTCATGCCAGACTGTCATGGAGTGACTCAGAATGGCAGGGCGACATCTTCAGTGATGAGCCTCACTTTTGTCTTGGTGGAGACGGCCAACCCATCAGTGTGTAGCTGCACCATGGATAACCCAACCATGGTCAGGATCAACGGTTTGTTGTTACGCATCACATTTCCAGAATACCTGGTGTCACTCCACCTCCACCCCTACCGCAAAATCTTCAGGAACCTCGTGAGAATTCTCAAGCTGTATGGGACTGATTATTGCAAGACACAATTAGAAGCCTCTACAACTCCATGTTGAGATCTATGCATGTTGTGTTAGCAAACATGCTGGCCTGATGCCATACTAAGAGACACTACTGCTGAATGTGTAGTCTAAATGATTTCAGCATTTATTGTTCCTGGTAACTTACTTCCCAACAGCATTGCAATCAAACACTTCTCTCTGCGTGCAACTATTCTTTATGTATATAAACACGGAGGAGGCGACAGGACATAAAACAATAAAAAAGCAGAGCAGTTCTCACAGTGACAGTAGCCAGCAGGCCCTCAGGCACGTTGGCCACAATGATTCCGATCAGGAAAATGACAGCTTCTAGCCAGGAGTAGCCCAAGATGATGGACAGGATAAAGAAGGTTTTGCCCAGGAAGACGGCCACACCGGTGATGATGTGGATGAAATGCTCAATCTCCTTGGCGATGGGTGTCTTGCCAGTCTCAAGACCAGAGGTCAGAGTAGCGATACGGCCCATGACCGTACGGTCTCCTGTGCACACAACAATACCGCGAGCTGTACCTGCAGAAAGAAATAGATCCTTAGTGCATCTTGTTAATTTTCACTGTACAGAAGTTATTATTGGAAACAATCAGCTTTGAAAATGTTTTGGAAATTTTGTCACCTTCTCCCACTCACACGTAAGAGATTTTTATGGAGCCTCATAGAATTCACCAAGAGTATATATTTATCTTAAACAATCATCTACCAAGAATATCTTGTGATGTGGAATATTATCAAGTCTTTAAACCTTCAATTTACTCACAGTCCAGTTATAGAAGTTCCAATATGTAATCATAAGTATTAAAAATGTTTAATAATTTAAAGTGAAATCTTGTACATCATGTTTGTATGATGATCATAATAGAAAGCCAAGCTGAACAGACAACTAAAATTTGCTCCTGCTACTGTCCAATCCAATGCTTACTTAAAATTAGGATAAACTTATTTTACTGTTGTTTAAAAAAAAACAGACATAACTACCAGAGCAAATTTTATTTTGATGTCACCCACCATTTTTGTATTGAACTGAAGTCACATTGTTATGAAAACTTCTGACAGCAGCAGGATGGTCTGGAATTGTGAGGTCTTTGTGAACATAATCTGAATGTGTGTGCCACTTGACTGTAAAATGATTAAGGATAAAAGAAATGTGTGAAATTGTTCATTGTGTGTACCCCTGTCTTATACTTTTAACAGTGGTAAGGATTTTACAAATCCTACAGTGTGTACTGGAATTTATGTAAAAAAATTGCAAAAGAAATCAAAGATCTGTTTTAAGCTGTTTAGTTTAGGAATGAGCATATACCAGTTTTGAGTCCTATAACATTTAGACTTTAAAGTATTTTAATTTGCTATAAAGTACTGATCCATAAACCCAAGGGGTATAACAACTGACTGACTCATGTGAGTGATTGTTTATATATATATATATATATATATATATATATATATAT
>CM067475.1:27587650-27665150 GCA_034552555.1 Semaprochilodus insignis
AGAGAGAGAGAGAGAGAGATGCTGATGCTGACTAAACTAATGCATGTGTGCTACTTACTATGAGTTTTTTATTTTACTTGCATGTACCAGTGGGGGGCAGTAGATCTCCATTATGCAGTTCAGCCAGTCTCTAAACCAGTGTTTCTCAACCCTGGTGCTGGAGGCACCCTACCCTGCACATTTTAGTGGATGTCCCATAACACACCCCAGCAACTCTGATCAGGTGTTGATCAGGTGTTCTGGAAATCAAAGTGCAACAAAGCGCTAGCAACGTGAGCAAATCCAGCAAGCCACTCTTTAACCAGAATCACTATGATGCTGACCTTTGCTGAGGGAGGCACTTCGATATAAGAGTGTCATAAGTTGGCTCATAAGTTCAAGTGTCACAGAACGCTGATACAGTGTCACTCATTAGGATGTGAAAGTTTAAATCCTAGCTCCAAATATACAGGACTGCCTTACTGAGTTTTTCTTCAGGAAGTTTCTTTAAGTGTGCTATTAGTATAATTCTTAATGGTAAGGGTATGCTTCAAGATTACTTCCTATATATTCATCAGTAATATACTAAACAAAATTATACTTAAGTATAGTTGGCTTATACTGACAAGTGTACAGAAAAGTATATTAGACCAATTGCAGTGAATAGGGATGTCTGCCACTCTGGGTAAGTGTGCTCACTGCCCCCTGGTGCACAAATGGGTTAAATGCAGAGGTCAATAGACATATATAAGAGGTAAACTTGAGTATAAAATACTGGCATTTTACAGAGAGAATATTGTACAAAGTGTACATTCAAAAATTAAAAAGTGGAAAGTATTGTGGTGATGAAGAAGCAGTGCTGTTGTGCAACACACGAGAGTCTTATAACATGCAATGTCATAGCATCAGTACATTACTTACTGTTAATAAGAAACGTTTAACATTTTAACAGTTAACATTTTGTGTACTACTCTGGCAAACTCATAATTGTACATAGTGTTATATAGATATTATTATATAGAATATAAGTGTGTAATAGAAAACTGAGACAAACATTGGCTCTCTCAAGAATGGAGGGGAGAGTAAGTTCCATGATTGAAGAGAGAGTGTGGTCTAAATAGTGAGAGAAAATGTGAGATGATCAGTTTGGCTTACATTTTTTTTTTGGGTGCAAATGTGTATGTAATGTGAAAATACAGATCATTCCATATAAAGAGCCTTCCATATTCCATAGGTTTGTCTCTTGGCCTGCATGGGCTCTGAGACAGACATTTTTATGAAGTAATTACAGTCAACATATAACAGAAGTAGCTAGTGAGGCGGGTATAATGACCATACCTTCAACACAGTTGGTTGAAAAAAAGGCGATGTTGCGGGTTTCCAAGGGGTTGTCATGGGTGCAGTCAGGTGACCTGGTTTGAGGTTCTGACTCGCCAGTCAGAGAGGAATTGTCCACCTGAAGATGGAAACAGTATTATATTAAAAAAAAAAGCAATAACAATTTTATCATAGAATGCCTAGCCTACACTGTAAAGAGTGTTTTACTGGTACAACCAAAATTTGTTAAAAGCAAATGAATTAGGTTGTAACAAATTAGTACTTTTTTTGGTTGGACTAACAAAACACTTTTTACGGCATAGTCTTCTTTTAAACAAGACAAATAAATGGCATCGTGAGCAAAAATGCATTTGTATACCTTGCAGCCATGAGCGGAGATGATCCTAAGATCAGCTGGGATCCTATCTCCTCCTTTCACCTCCACCAGATCTCCAGCCACCACCTCCTCAGCATTAATCTGCAGCTTCTCACCTTCACGGATCACCAGTGCTTGCTGCGTCACAAAGACACACACAAATGATATTTTTGAACACAAGAAGAGGATTACATCCACGCATCTTAAGACAGTTTATAGGATTGTCTGTATCTGAGGCAGGACAAAATAATTGGGATTGGGCTTGAAGTAAACATTCAGTGTCCAGACTACTTCACTATCAAAGCAAGGCTAAACATTTAGTCATTTCGAATCACTGAGATTGATTTATGTTTAAATAGGTAGTGGTCTTAAAGCAATACTTTGCTAAGCCATATGTGTCTTCTCTGATTAAATCAATGTTTAAAATAACACGGAGAATGGGAAACTGACTTGCGATCGTAATCACAAGTTACACTGAAAGTGATACAGGTTCTGTTAAAAAAAACAGATTTAGCATTTTTAGCTATTGATTGTCAGTACCTGGGGCACCATGTTCTTGAAGGACTCCATGATCTTTGAGCTTTTAGCTTCCTGGAAGTAGGAGAAGCAGCCGGTAATGATGACCACTGCAGACAGCACAATACCCAGGTACAACTGATGAAAGAACCAGAGATTATGGATTAGGGTGCACAGAATTATGTGATTATGTTCAGTTTTTCTGTCCTTGTGTTTACCTGATTTCTTAGGAACTAACTAACTAAGGCGAGGAATCTCCAGTGGCATTCTAGCTCTATGCTATCACTCTCCTTTTCTAATGGTCTTTCTAAGCTCCACCATCTGCTCCCCACCAGCTATTTTATATCTGCATGTTTATGTGTGTGCACATGTGGTGTGTGTCCTCACGTTGTCTCCAGCTGGCTCATCTTCGGTGGCAGCCTGGATGGCGTAGGCCAGAAAGCAGAGGATGGCTCCAATCCACAGCAGGATGGAGAAACCCCCAAAGAGCTGCCGGCAAAACTTCACCCACTCTGGGGTTGTAGGAGGAGGTGTCAGTGCGTTTGGACCATCCCGGGCCAGGTACTCGGCTGCCCTAGCGTTAGTCAGACCCTGGAAAGCATGCATGTATTAGAAAGTGTAACTTGGATGAGTTTTTGTATCTCAGCAAAACATTGAAACCTGTACAAGTTTAAGTATTTATAGTACATGTACACCTTCTCACATCATAGGAAGGGCTTGCAAAACTAGGCCTGAATCGTCAACGTAAGATTCCTTGAAACAATATACATTGCATCTGTTAAACTCACCTGCACAATGTCTGTGTTGTACTTTCGGCATACTTCCTCAATTGACATCTTATGTTCTGTCTAATTGAAAGAGAGCGGCATGGATAAAAATGTAAAAAGTGACAGAGAGGGAATAAGTAAGAAAAAAACAGAATGCTTACTTATAAAAATGATAATTACAGTTTAAAATATTTTACAAACAGCTAAATACAAACACAGCTGATGTTAAACATAGAAGTAAAGAAAGCATTATTATAAATATGAATTCAGGATACAAAATTTTGAAAGCTGATATTAACAAGACTGTAAAGTTTGGTGCATGGATAATACTATGGGGATGTTTTCCAGGGGTTGGCCTAGGCCTAGTTTCAGTGAAGAGAAATCTTAATGCTCCAACGTTTGTGGCAACAGGCTAGGGGTGGGCCTTTTCTGTTCTAGCATGTCTGTGCTCCAGGGTACAAAGTAAAATCCATAAAGGCATGGATGGGTGAGTTTGATGTGGAAGAACTTGACTGGTACACACAGAGTCCGGGCATCAAAAATGCTCTTCTGAATTGAAGGGGCAATGTGCAAAAATCCCCAAAAGACACAAAAAAAATCCAAAGACACAAAATTTTGTAGAAATATTTCCCAGAAGAGTGGAAGCTTTTATAGCTGCAAAGATTTTGATAATATTACTAGCTAAACCTACATTTTTTCATATGTGAAATGAGTGTGGGTGAATATATCAGTGTGCAAAAATGTTGTAAGACAACCAGTATAAAAAATAATTTTGTTACTCTTTAGTGTATGTACTTTTTCAAAACAAAACAGATGAAAATTATTGTTTTTCCATTCAAAATATTCAACTGTCCTACATGATGAGAAATGCAGCACAGAAAATTATATCTATGTATTTCTTTTGTTCCTTTCATTACAGGCAGAGTTTAGTTAAGACATCACATTTAGCTGCCAAGTTCTAGGAAGACCCTTTTAAAGAGGGCATGAATGTTTACACCACATGTTTGTGTCTTACCAGCGGTACTTCCTTCTTCAGGTCATCCAGATCCTTCCCTCCCTTCTTTTTGGGAGATTCTTTTTCATCATTGTCCTGCGTGGTTGCCACGCGGTAGCTGTCTGACCGTCCATACTGCAAAACAAAAACAATGAGGTGGATGAGTTAAGATGAGTTATTGACTTTTTTTCAACCGGCCCTGTTGACCTGGCAAAAGCTTGTTCCATCACAAGGTGTCAGTGTTCAACTTTATGCAGGAAAGATTCCACAAGAAACAGACTCTAGACACAAGAGATTGGATGGGGTTGAAAGCCACAAACACTTAAATATAGTTGTTACTGAGTCAAACTCATGGAGATTAAACCTTTCCTTTTGGGTAGGCTTACCCAAAACCATATCTGTTATATTAAAAAAAAAAAAGTAAGCAGTAATCAAACTCATAGCCCTTTGGAACAGACTTTACAGGCCCTGTCAAATTATAGTTTGTCTTATTTTTTCAGCTACTCATTACCTGTGAACAACAAATGGACAGCAAACAACATGTTATATATTGAGCTATCCCAAATGCTAGAATTCAACAGCATTAAGCTCTTCAGATTAGCTATTAGTTATGCTACAAAACTCACAATGTCTAAATATATCAATACATGAAAGATTCTCACTAAATACTTCTTTCATTAGCCTTGGTCTACAATAGCAGCAGAACCTGTGTCCATTATCCCCGCCTGTGGTGTGCCACCGTGTGTCAGCTGTATCACTCAGTAGTGGGGTCTCATTGGGTTGTATGGGTTGTCATTTCAACCAAGTTGGAAAAAACACTGAAAGTGGCTGCTACTGACAGTGTGAAGGATGCTGATATTTACTTAAATTCATGTAAACCTGAGTGAACAAGACACGCATATGAGACAAATGATTAGAGAAATTTGAATGTTAAATTACATTCAGCTCTATTTTTGCTACTAAAGAAGCTGATGGCTGCTCACATGTACATGCTACATGTTTATCTACATACTGTTCAGTTTTGTTTTTAACTGTTTTAAACAATAAATATTTTACATTAACTGAAGTTGTTAAACATGATTCTGTTGTATAAATATTAGAACTTAAAGGTTAGTTAAGATAGAGTTAGTATCGGTATCGGTACTTCTTATTGGTCTATATTTTAGGATTAGGTAACAGATATGAAAAGGTGCATCCCTAGTTAAATGTTGGCTATTTTTTTAAAAATGCAAATCTGTTTACCTGCAACAGTATTCACTAAAATATTTTGTAATAATAAACCATTGCCGAAACACTGATTCAAGAGATTCATAGATTGAGAAGAGGTGGTATAGTCCTCATACGATTTGTGGAAAATGTGTCACAAAGCAGATTATTACAGATGATTGGCAAAAAGGAGTGACTGAAATTGGGCGTCATACTGTGAAGGAAGTAGCTGAATTTGGACGTGTATTGTAGCGTACGGTCATACAGGTCTACCAGCAGAGACAAACAGCTCAGTCTACAGGAAATTCTACAGGAGAATGTGTCAGGGAAGGCATCCACCAAATCTGACAGAACTGTATGACTTCATGCTGCCTACATCCAGAAATTTGTACAGTCCATGCTAGAGGTATTACACATACATATATTACACACACACTCACACACACACACACACACATATATATAAATATATATATATATATATATATATATATATATATATGCAAGTTGGTGGGTAGGTTTGACATTGTGAGACCAGTTGAAGACCAGTTGAAGTTTCACGCTTGGCCACGACATATGACTGACCCAACACCCACGAATGCGGACATTCAGTGAGCAGTGATGCCCTCCATGAGTCATCCTGTTAGTGCCAGCTGCATGCCAGCTGCATGATGACTGCAGGACTACGTGCACAGACCGCTACGACGACTGCTGTTAACGCCACGTCGACATCACCAAAGGCTGTCATGGAATGACTCAGAATGGCAGCGGGTCATCTTTAGGGTCATCATCAGTGACAAGTCCTGCCTTGTCCTGTCTTGGTGGAGATGACCAACGAATCCGTGTGTGGAGGCACCACGGTCAGCGCCAAGATGAAGTTAGTTGTCACGCATCACACGTCCAGAAGGTCTCGTGTCACTCCACCTCCACCCCTACCACAAAATCTACAGGAATTGCATGGGATGGTTTATCACAAGACACCATTACGAACTTACGATACATACGTCTCACCAACATTCACTCCCTCAATAGCAACCTGGATTAAGATTAACACAGAATGTAACGACAACACAGTGGGAGCATAGGGATTATTAGAGGAAGCAGGGCTGAGCTAATGAGGTAAACTGGTAACGTGCTTCTAAAAAAGTTGGGAAGCTGTGCAAATTGTAAACATTTAAAAAGAAAATGCACAAATCATTTAGACCCTGTATAGCACTGAAAATAATATAAATATATCTTATCAATGTTGTCAAGTCAAACTGAAAAAATGTACTGTTGTTTGTTTTTATTTTATTTGATGCAAAACATTAACACAGACTGATGTTTACTACTGTGTAGCTCTTCTTTAACTACACTGCAAGTATTTGGAAACTGTGGAAACTGAGAAGACCACATTTGTCCCACTCTTCCTTGACAATTCAGATTCTCATTTGGCCTATTTTTCCTTTCATAAAGCTTTCATGCTTAATGTCTTCAGTTTGTGACAGGTCTGGGCTGCAGCCAGGTTAGTTTATCACACTAACTCTTTTGCTATGGAGCCATACTGTTGTAATATGTGCAGAATGTGGTTTGACTTTGTCTTACTGAAATAAGCAAGACCTTCGCTGAAGAACCCCACACCCCATATAGATTTATCCCTCTGCTCTTTAACCTGGAAGACGTGGCATCCATAATTTCCAAAGAGAATTTCAGTTTTTGATTTGTTGGACAACAGGACTTTTTTCCACTTTGGTATTAACACAAAAAATGTACTAGCAAAATGTCCTTCCTTAACAGATATTTATAGGTGTCTTTATACACAAAATTTGAATTTGAATGTTATCTTAAATCTCTCTGTCCAAAAACACTACTAAATGACACTACAATCATTTAACCTACAAAGGTAAAGTTGCTTTCTTATTTGCCAGGTTCTTGTTCCTTTGCCCTCAGAATGTAACTGTTGCACCTTTTAAGGTGGACTTGGAAAATTCTAACAAGAAGTTGGACAAAGCTGTGTTGTTGCAGCACTTTGGGAATTGAATGCCTTTCAGGCATAACAGTGTGACTGAAGTATTACAATAAGAATAATTATCACCAGAACATTTTAGGTAAAGCTGATATAAATAGTAAGAATAAGATGTAAAGACATGTACATGTCAATATTGGATACCACATAATACACAATCCTATAATTCCCTGGGATTATTTTTCTTTCTTGAATGTAACTAACATTTCTATATTACTGCTTGCCACCGGTAAATTAAGCTTGTACAGTTTTTTATTGTCTTTTTTATTTTAAAAAACAAGACAATCCATAACTTCCATGAACCATTTATACATTTTGAATAGAGTATTTTTAAGCATATGTAACTAAATTCAAGCATACTGGGTCCAGACCTGTTAATGTTAAGGTCATTTTCATTAGAGAAGATGTTTTTCTGATGTTTTGAAAGAAAATCACTCACAGAGCCCAATATAGAGGAAAACAGCAGTGACGCCTACGCACTTACGAGTTTTTCTACTTATAGACAGTCTTATGTATATGAAGAATAGAATTCTATATTTTATATAAACTTACAAAATTATAATCTCAACATAATAATAATATTGTGTATAAATTATGACAAATGTATGTTTCAGTTTAAGTTAAAAAGTCTCCTGTTGGTGTACTGTGGAGGTATAGCCTTTTGTATCATTGTAGCTGGACATGCCCAGTCTGTCTGAAATCCCGAGATGGAGGGATCTGTGTGTGTCTGTGTAGTGAAGGGTGGTCTAATGTGGTAATGTGGTTAATCCATACTAGGTCAACCTACTGACGTGCTATCCCTTTATAGGCTGCATGTGTCTTCGTGACCTATTTGGAGCTGGTAATCAAACCAAAATGCATGACAGGACCACCTACCACACAAACACAACCTCTGATACATAAGCTTAAAATCAGAATTCGTATTGTCTCATTAATGACAGCAAGATTAAACAAAATAGCTGCTGAAGCCTAATAAACTAGTTTTAATTGTCTACAATTCTTTCTATGCATAATGTTAATACAGTATTGTTGTCTATAGTAGTACTAAGCCTTTAATAAGAGCAACAAAAACTAGAAAACGAATAAAAGCACAAAACAATCTCATAAGGCAAAGAATAACAACATTTGTGTGTCTGTGTATGTGTGTGTGTGTGTTGTTATGGGTGAGATTGTGTGTGATCAGTTTGGCCATCTGTCGAGACTTCCCCTTAATTCTATCTTCTGGCTGCGGCAGTAGAGCAGGATTATGATTGTTTACTACAGTTTGGATTAACCCACTGAACAATCATAATCTAAGTGTCTCTCACTCTCTGTCTTTCTCTCATACACAGACTAAAATGTTCATATCTTCTTTCCTTCATATAAATCCAATCCAACTTTTTCAAGTTAGTGATTTATTCATTCAAAGCTTTTTACTTGCTCCATTAGTGAGCTAATTTATCTCACATGGCTGACAACAACCATGCTATGTGCTCTGCTCAAGTGTATTTGTTAACAAAAGTCTCATAAACAGAAAACAGAAAATGTTTTCTATTCTTTCACAAAGCATTGTCCTTTTGACGTTTACTCTTACCTCCTCCATGATCATGCGATCTATTCCACACGCACTCTCATTTAGCTTGAGCAATGTCGGCCAGAGGGATCATGTGTGCCCTTTTATTTCAAGGCCCATTGGTTGCCATTTTCCTTTAAGACCAGTAGAAGTGCACATACATGAGTTTCTGCAAAGTCTTGGATGTTTGACATTACTAATTCCAGAGCCTGCAGCACTCATACTACAGCTCAACATATAGTGTACCAGTGGAAGAGAGACAATATTTTTATCCATGCTTTAAATGTCAGTGAATAACAATGTCCAAAAGTTTATTTATCTGCACTATATGACACTTTACTGTATATCCTGCACATTTGCACTCCTGGACACTCTAGACACTTTACTTAAATACCAATATATGCACACGTTTATTCAGTATTGTCATTTTCTGATATCTACAGATATTTGTATTTCTGTAGATAGACTTCCTTGTATATATTCTTGCCTCATTGTAATAAGTGATATATATATATATATATATATATATATATATATATATATATATATATATATATATATATATATATATATATAGCAGACTGTATTATTTGTAGTTTATAGTTAAGATTTTTTGCTGAGCCGGTACTTACTTATGTTCATACTATTACAACCCTTTTTGTATTGTTTTTCTGTGCTGTATTGTGTAACTGCCACTGGCTGCTAAATTTTATTTCGGGATCAAAAAACTATCTATCTATCTATCTATCTATCTATCTATCTATCCATCTATCTAGATCTGCACTCCCAGTTAATTGTGGGAGACAGTCTCGTGGTGTCTCCTAATGACTCAAGAGAAAAATGCAAAGTTATTGCATCAAGTCATGCCACACCATCAAACAATTTAAACACAAATTTACTTTATTTTATAATTACTCAGGCTTCATAGAGTGATGCAGTCACTCTGGTATTCTGCTGCCAGCTGAGCTTCCATCCTGTCAGATTTTTTTCAGTTCTACAATGTGACTGTATTACTTCCAGGTGTCCATGTGGTCACTACTACAGCGGGAACCAGAAAACAAAACAAATGAATTAAACAAATTAAATTACCTAGACATCAATCCAAATTCATATGATATAAATGCCTGCTCCGTAAAACTGTTCTTATTGCATATATTATATACAATCTTCCTTAACAATTAAATTATTCAAATCCAGCTAATGTAATGTAGCTGATGCACAAGTGCATTAGCTATGTTACATTAGTTACCTTGAATCGAGTAGTGCTGCAGTGGAGAAGAGTAGGCTTTGTTTCATGTCAGAAAAGTGCTACTGTACAGCTGTAGTTAAAGTATGTTTTACAGTCTTGCTCCAATTTTTAGTTCAGCCTGAAACCACTTAAAAAACCGCCATGTCAAATTCAGAGACTGCTGGGAACCAGTCAGAGTGCCAAAGATTTGGGGACTTTGACATGACAGAGCAATTGTTTAAATAGGGAATTTATGTCTCTTTTTTTTCCCTGCATACGAAAGCCACGTCACCAGCATCTCTACGTAGTTACGGCGTTATCACAGCAACTTATGCAGATAGGTAGGTAATGTCCGGACACACAAACCTGATTTGATCATTTAGAAAATAACTGCATCTACAGTTGTCTCAAAAGATCCAATCTGAGAAACAAATCTGATCTGTCTGCAGTCTGGACACAGATTGAAGTCATTTGATTGGCTGGCTGTTGTGTTGAATGTCTTTAACAGTTCTTTGGTGACTCACACCATACATTCAAACAGACCATCGTGACCATCACAAAGCCTGTGATGTTTAAACCCACCCTGTATGCAAATGCTTAAATCCTACTTCCAGAAACACAGACCCTACAAATAGCCCTGTGTATGAACAACGTCAAATAAAGCTGTTTGTGTGTACGGTCTGTCTGTAACCTTTTTTACAAAGTCAGCTTAAAACAATCACTGTATTAACATCTATACCTCTGAATTACTTATTCAAGGTTGGCGTATACATACTGTGGTAGCAAATGTCAACTTTTTTGCCTCTGTCTCCACCCATACTGGGGAAGGGGATGTGAATGTGTGTGCTTAAAAATGGAGTATAATCACAAAATGTATGCCTGGTTGGAATATGACGAGGCCGAGTTGTTTGTTCATTACTGCGGCAGTGTACACTAGGCATACGTCAACAGCTGGTATTGGGTGTTAGCATCGGTGCATTTTTATAAGGTCAAGTTTGAGTTAAAACTATTGGGTCAATATCTGATATCAGTACTGGTTATCAATGCATCCCTAATATTAGACATCAGCATAGGTACATCCATACATTAAACCATAAAACAATTCATCACACTCAAAATCTCTTTATCAAACACAGTTCTTCAAGGAACTAAAAGTGGCTCTTCTATGGTATTCCTCAAAGGACCCTTTGTAGCATATTTTTGTGTATACCTTCTCATTGTCTATGAAGACATAGTGTCACATATTTGTCCTGCTTTCATAATAATGCTTATAGTAATACTCTAGAAATGCTTATCAGCCTTTTACTTTTCCTTAACAGATCAGGTAGATCAGGGTAAATAAAATAAGAGTTAAATAAGAATAAAATAAATGTTTGATAATTTTGATGATTATGATCAGTAAAATGAATGAAAATAATTAACTTTAAAGGGAAAAAAAGATCACAATTGGAAGGACCAACCAAATTAAGCTTCTTGATCGATTAAGCTTCATTGATGACCACCATCAATGATAGCATGACAGCCTGCATGTATTGATTGGGTGACCGTGGGCTAGGGCTTACAATCATTATGGATGACATAAATAATGGAAAACTACATAATACACGCATGCACAGACACACTGGGGACAGTCAGTACTGTCAATACAAATGAGATATCGAACAGAGTGTTTTATACAACCATGTATAATCACACGTCTTGTCTTCTATTTCTGACTCATTCTCTCTCTGTGTCTATCTCTGTCTGTCTCTCTCTTATACACTCTCACACACTCACACCCACACATGCACACTCCCAACACACCTCCTCCTTTAGGTTGCATAATGTGCTGATTTGTATGCATCTCAGTAACGCCTACAATTTTAAGCATTAGACTGCATTTAAATGAAAGAAAGAATCAACATTTTCATCAAAAGCAGAAAATCAAAGGGGTAAAGTTGAGAAAATAACTTAACTGAGAAAATAATTAATAACTGCCTAAGTGAAAAAATCTCAGTTTGGATAAACTGATTAAATATGGCAAGGCAGTGAAAAATGCATATCATGGCTTGTGTTACCATCAGTATGCACACTCATCATTCAGTTGGAGCTCACAGATTGTTTTGCCTTTTTTGGAGCCGTGCCCCAAGGGCATCACAGCCGGAATCACCGTCTCTCCTCACCACCGCACCCGCCTCAACCCTCTATCGCACCTGAGCCTCAAGGTGACACAATCTCCATCTTTCCCCCCTCCCCCATTGTCCTCCCCCATTTCCTCTCAAGAAACCACCAAGCGACACCCCTCCACATGACCCTTCTAATGCCTGACCTTCGTTCATCTGTTCATTGCACCAGCCAGACGCAGCCTCTACTTTTTAACAGAAGACAGAAGCACCAGCATTGGGAATTTCCTCTTTGAGGCAGTCACAGAGCATCAAAAGCAGCACCCCCCCACTAACCAATCCAACCGACAGGACTAACATGGGACACAATTTGGAGAGTCTAATAACATACAGCATGCATAAAACACTGAGTGATTAGAAGAGCAGTGATTGAAGGGTATGCGTCAGAGCTTTGGTGAGACAGGTTTTTTCAGGATGACTGCAGCATATGTCCTCTTGACCAATTTGGAAATCTGGAAGAACACTCCAATGCCATAAATCCTTCACCATCCTAATGCATTTAGACTGTATTTTAGATTGTAAACAACAATTTGAATTAGTAATCAGTGCAGAAACTGGGAGAGCAGGCATCCATCTTGACGCAGTTCTCTGCACCGCTCTTCACCAGTCCTCTTTCTGTTCCATTTATCGACCATTAAGAATCAATGGATGTTATGAATCCAGCAAACGTCATGATTGTTTCTGGCTGAGAAAGGTATCAAAAGAGGGCAGCATGTTAACACCCTCTGCACATCCTTGAGTCCCCACCCTTTATTTTCAATTTATGTGTCATCTCTGACAGTACTGCACCATATCTTCTCAGGACAATTCTCAGGATAATTTTGGTGATCTGATGTGTTATTGTCCTCTCAAATTGCTTGAGATGATGAACCAGCCTAAATGAAACAGGTATCCCTAATAACGAGGTAAACTGTCAATCTGTGCGCGTTTCTGAAATGAGGTGTTATAGCAAAACGTGCGCAGGCAGTCGTGTCTCCCGCTATGTAATTAAATGTCCGCCATTTACTGAAAAGGATTTCAACGATGGGTTTCCTTTCTTATTCTTGTACTGATGAACAGACCTGAGGCATCCTGCACCATTATTTCACAAAGGCAGTGATGTTAAACCCACCCTCTGGCCAGCACATCTCAAAGGCGTGAAGATTAGACGAAGCGTACGGAGACCCTTGAAGGGGGATTACAGTGCCCAGTACAGAATAACGTAATGTCGGATATTCGTGAAAATGTAACAGAATATAGTGAAATAAACCACATAAAGAAGTCTAATAGGTTAAACATGAAGGTTAGTTCTTACCCCCATTTTGGCGCAGTTTGTCGGTGTCTGACTCTGCAGTCGTTAGAACGGCGTTTGCTCTCTCAGTCAGTCAGGAAAGATGAGATGGAGAACGTCGATGCGTGGAAAGAGAGAACGAAAAAAAGAGACCCCTTCACACAAAAGGTCAGTTATAGAAAAGATAATGAATGAAAGAAGTGATTTCTCTACGATATCATTTATAATAACTGACACGGTGGGGCCGTCATGAAGTGAACTCCGTTAAAACACAGCGCGACGGTTAGAGTTCGGTTAGCTGAGGTGATTTGGGTGCGCGCGCCGCTCTCACACGCCAAAGCTGCCGGCCAGCTGAAGAGCCGAAGCGCCTCGCCCTGTGTTATGTCTCCATCCGCCTCTGCTGCTGCCTGATGCCGCGTCACACCCCTATCCGCTTAATCCGCGCCTGAAAGAAGCGCCGGCGACCAGACCAAACTTGCTAAGGGCGATCTCACAGCACACTCTCAGTCGTCCATTTGGTCCTATAACAGCCTCCACTCTTTCCACCAGGTTTGGGAACATGGCTGGGCTAAGAGGATTCACTTGCATTTACCCACAAGATTCCGGCTGATAGTGAGTGTTGCAATTCAGTTTCTGCATATGAAACTCAGCAGACTGTTTCTTTATGTACCTATACTGTCATGCGGAAACAGAAAACATCAGGTTCCAAACTGCTGTCACAAAGTTTGAAGGACACAATTCTCTAGAATATAACTGTATTCTGTAGCATTTCCCTTAATTAAAACAGGCCCAGACAAAATGATTCCTCCTCCACCAAAATTTATATTTGGCACTATGCATTTAAACAGGTAGTGTTTTCCTGGAATCCACCAAACACCGCTAAATCTCTGTGCACTGCACAGGCCATGAAACTATGACTTCTACACTATAATAGTGCACCAAATGTTAGATGGGGAACTGTGCAGCTTACTATTCGACCGGCCAAAAAACAGAAACACTCATTTGTCTGAAGATTATTGCCATTATTATTCCCACATGATAACACTTTGGATGCATCCTTGGATGTTGTTTATATTGACTGTATGCTTCAGCAGATATACAGACATGTAGAATCATAGGCAAAAAACTATTTGTACTAGACTGGTGCACCTAATAACATGGTTACTGAGAATATAGCATCAGTGGGCAACCAGATCTCCAAGAATTCATATGTTACACTTTGGTGATGCTGATGTAGGCAGTACTAAGATTTTTTGTTTTGATTTTTAACTACAGGATTAACTGCTCTTAGAACAGTATTCCTATGGCAAACTCAGTCAGGGGAGATAGTAATCATTTGTGTGATTCGGAGTTCTGCATTCGCCTGTCACATACTAATAAACAGGTACACAAGCCAAGGCAACAGATTCTGGATCAATACTCGATCGAAGGAGCTTCACACATAAGAGCTGAGAGCTAAAAGCACAGTAGCCACACCAGTAAAATTACCAAAATGGAATAATGATGAAGTAATACACAAGGCTTATCATACTTACTCTTGTCCCCAGCACCTGTCATCTTGGTTTACACTATCAAGCAAATTGTTTTGGAACCTTGAGATTCCTCTAAAGTGAGAGTCACAGATGATTTAGGCATGTTTTTGTGGTACATTGTTCTAGGGCTGTACATAAACTCAGAATATGATAGATGTTAGAAAGAAAGGTTGACAACGTGGGGATGGGGGTGAAATGCTGGCACTTGCATGCCAGGGTACCTTCAGAGAATGTCTGTTTGATGGTTTAAACTAGTGTTTCCCAGCTTATATCCTTGATAATTAACTGGCAATATATCCTGGATGTATTAGAGTGGGTAAATTGGGAGTTGGGGTTGGGAAAGCCCTGTGTTTACGACTGTTTTCAGAGGCATTAGTTAAGCCTATCCCTGGGCCCTGTTTCAGTTTAGAAATTAATCCCTTATTTGGAGAAATCTCCATCCTGGGCATGTGTAGTTGTGTTTTCTGTAGCTTCTGTGTTCTGTAACTGTTTAGCATAGGAAGGTGTTGGATGTCTAGGATTTTATATTGCAAAGTAGAAACTATATTATCAGGCTTTGTGCCTCAGACTGGAAATGGTGCTGCATAAAAACAATAGTGTTAGTTATGGAACTATGCCAGAATTTCTAATGAACATATCTGCTAATGTTGATGCCCATATAAAAACTAATTGTAGAAATTACAAATGAATTGTTCCAGATTATCACAATGCATGGGGCATGTGCTGTACATTCATGCAGAAAAAATCATGGAGTAAAATGCATATAATGCAGATATTTTAGTTCAGTATCACCTGAACATTCTCATTAAATAAATAATTAAACAATTAAACAATAAATGTCTAATTAAACATCAGCTTCAAATATCACTCAAATCTTCTCATCTGTTTGATTTTTTGAATCATTTGCTGATTCCAACATTGCTGCATATTCAAACATATGTGTATGCATATCTACACAATAGTACATTTTATTGTGTTCCACACTATAAAGTGCTCTTCTGTTTCAAATACCAGATCAAAATCACCCAAATGACCAAAACCATACCTCCCCTGAGTTACTTGCTCTCCATCTTTGTCATCTGTGATCCAGCCTATGCTATAAATAAAGGTTGTTCAGAAAATGGTTGACAACATCCAAGGTCCAATTTCCTTCCCTAACCTTTGTTTCTCCCTTTCAGTCTCGAGTCTTCCTCTCTCTTTTGCTCTCTTTCTCACTTTCTGTCTCTCTCTCTGGTTACCCATAGCAACGGCAGCTAAGTAACCTTGCTGTCTAATCATGTTGCTGACAGTCAGATATTGAGAAAATGAGAGCAAGAGATGAACGAAGGGCAAATAGATGAGTGTGTAATGGATAGGAGAAAGAAACTTTCCATTAACTAAAGACATGTAGGACTGCTATAATATACTGCAATAAAACCTGATAGAAATGTGGTACATTTTCAGTGGAAACAGTGGTTTAAATGTGTATATGTCAGCATACTTTAACATCACTTAACCAATAACAACAAGCTCCAAAAGATTCTATTAAACATCCATAGCCTTTCTGAAATATCATATATGCTGGCATCTCTTTTCTAAAATACATAGTGTTATAGTTAAGTCCACTAGATCTGACTGCAAGTCAAGACCGGGACACATCGAGTCTGATTCAAGTCCAATTCGGTACACATCAATTCAAGACCAAGACTTTTAGTAGTCGAGTCCGAGTCAAAACAAAGACCAGATTAATTTAATTAATTTGCATTAAATTACATGACATTACAATATTATTACATTATTAATACAAAATACATTTTGCGTTATTACTGCTAAACACACAGACAAACAATAAACATGTCAATGTCCTAACCAGACTTAGAAGAGCTTCAGCTGTCCTGATCTAGCTCTGAATCAGAAGCAGTTTCTCTCTCCGTTCTTTGTGTGGGACATTCTGTTCGAAGGTCCCCTTCAAATCAATTAGCTGCCATCTTGGTGCAGTATGAGGCTAAAGTCAGCTTCTTATTTGCCAGCTTCTTGTTTGGAATTTCCGGTTACACCTTAAATGGTGCAGCAAATATATTCTGACACCTGAATAAAAAGCCAACTTCAACATCATTTGACGGAGGCTTTTGTGCTTGCTGAAGACATCCTTCAAGCACACTTTTCACATGTTGCTGTTCTCCATATGTTAATCTAAGATTCAGTGCTGCCTGTAAAGGGTTTGCTTTTAGACAGATTATTCCGAGCCATCCACATTTCTTGTCCGGACTGGAATCTGTATTATTCTTTTGAATGGAGATTGATTGTTGACATTTTTTTTTTTTGTTGACATAATAACTAAATATAAAAATAATTCAGCTTCCAGTCAGTTGTCTCTAACAGAGGTGTCACATGACTTGACAGCAATTTCAGACTCCATTTTATCCCGAGACCATGTCAAGAACGAATCCAAATGAGGCTGAGACCAAGATGAGACTGAGACCGCTAGTATATGGTCTTAAGACTGGTCTTGAGTAGTACAACACTAAAAATGCCTTTTCTTAAACAACATCTAGTTGCACCAGTCTGGTTGGTGTACTACTGGTGCAAACTGCTGATCAATGGTCTAAGAGACAAACCAGCCCTCAGGGACCCCCTTTTCCACAGTTTTGTTTGACCCCAATTCACAAAATTTATGAACAGAGCAAAAATATGGACAGCTTGGAGGTCCCAAAGAACCCGTTTTGAGGTTCACTGGTCTAGGATCAGCTTCCCATTGATCCAGACTGTCATGTTTGTCTTTTAGGTGGGTACGCTGTAGGCAAGTAGAAGGGAAGATGAGAAGCCCACTGGGAATCACCAGGGTAATTAGGGTGGGTCAACAGCTTCTGTAGCAGAGTGAGGCAGATGCTTTTGTTATTACTCCATCGACACAAATGCCAACTGATGAATGTGTGCACATATTGCCACTGGTTCTTTTACAAAAGGGTATATTTTGGAAGCTCCTCGATGTTTCTCTACTCACTATAAAACTCGGTTTGTCATATAATAATCTGGGTAGATCACTAAACTAAAAAAAGCTTTAACTGGTTCAGAGACAAAAACTAGATAGCATTTTTACTCCAGAACAACTGGGATCAATCTCAGTTGTACACATACCAAACTACCATGATATTATGGTGAAGAAGAACCAGAAAAGATGCCCTTTTATTGAAGGTTGCTAAAAATCAGCTGGAAGAGCAGGGAAGGGCACTTATAGCCATATAACTCTTTTTTTTGGTAGACACACAACCCACACCAACTGTCCAACACAGTAAAGCACAGACAATACATGAACACATCTCTAACTAACAAACATGACATAAACAGCAGCAACAAACAACAACACGATCAGGGTGGAGTGCATGATAAAGATGGAGAACTCTATATGTAAAAGTCTGATGTGCAGCCATATGCACACGAGTATGTTTGCATGCATTTACAGAAAAGAGCTGAAGAAAAGCCCATGCTGGCCAAAGAGAGCTAGAGAAAGAGAGAGAACCAGAGATTTGGTGGGTGGTCTGTATGCACTGTGAAAGGAGTGGAAGCACAAGAATGAGTCAGATGGAAAGAGAGGATGGTGTGAGGACAGAACGAGTGTTGGATAGGAAGAGAAGCAATACAAAAGAACAGATTTTATGAGGCAATTTAGAGTTATGATTTGATTAGGCTACATGCATTAAACAATTATTGTGTTAGGATATTTTAGCCCTTTAAAGAACCACATGCACAGACCAGAACATGAGCATGCACACACACACTCCCTAGAAGCGCACACACACACATCTTGAGTGTGCAATGAGAAGATAAGTGCTCCCACAACACACTGAATTTCTAAATGGATGTTTAGAGCCCGTGCACTTGAAATACCTGCTGGTTTTGGTTGGCTGGACACTCCAGTGTTTTATTGTTGGTAACTCGCCATAGCGGTGATGATCAATGGCAAAAAAATGTTTGGTTTAACAATTCGTCTTCTGGAAATGCTGTTTTCTAGTTTGGCACGTGGACTTCCAAACATTAATTAATCAGTCTATTGGGAAAATCGGGTAAGATTTCAGATTCACAAATGTTACAGCATATTGTAAAGTTCAAAGTTATCCTAGGCATAGTTACACTTGCTAAACAACTGGGTGAACAAATGTGCTACAGTGCCACCTCAAGGATGACCAATCCCTAAACCAACAATTCATTCAACACAAATTAAGAGTGCAACTGACATAACAGAATATTAAAAGCATTAATCTTGCTAAGTGTCTGTTCCTTTCATTTTGACAAATGACATATGTATTTTCATAAGGTGGCAATGAATTATAATGAAATATCATTATCCTGCTAAGTTTTGTTAATTTTATTATTTTTGGATTTTTACCCAATATTCTCTTCCACTTCTTGCTAGCTATGCCTCACACAAAGCTTTCAAGCTGAGGATGAAGCCTATCATGAGTTTCTTCAATACACATCAAGTCAGCTACAGCATCTTTTAAATTCACTGCTAATGCAACATGACTGGACAGCTCAGCACACTTAGAGTGACATCTGCATTTTGATCCATGGAATGACATGGTTGGAAATTGTGATTGAAAACTAGTCTGGTGGCTGGTGCTTGTTCTCTTAGAAGATAGGTCACTGCAAACTTATTCTGACCATCTCTTCATTTGTTTAATCAGTAATTCTTCAAACAGTGCATCATGGATTTTCCTGCTGTGTTGTAATGAAAACCTGCAGCCAGACCAATGCTTTGCAGACAGGATTGGACACCTTACATAAACTCAGTCAGAATTAATTGTCTGTGTGCACTCATCAGGGCTGCTGTTGACAAACAATACAAAGGTCAAATATTAGGGTTAGAGAGTGCGAGTGAGTGACAAATGGCTACCAGCATTAGAATGCGTCAGCAATCTAGTCACAGACAGTGTCTCTAGTTTTGAGAGATATATATTTGATATATATATACATATATATGTGTGTGTGTGTAAGTAAACAATAATCTACCTCATACAAGTACATGACTAGCAAACATAGCTTTAGCTCAAAATTGTTCTTAACTAAAGTGTGAGCCTCAGTAGTGACAAGTCTCAGTGTTACATAATGATTTTCAGACTTTGAGACATTTGCTTTAAACAGTTGGAATTGAGCTGCTCACCATGTAGGTTTTGAAGAACTGGGATGCAGTCTTATTTCCTGCTCTTAAATGCAGTGTGTGGCTAAAACAAGGCTCTGCGTATGGACTAAAACTCAGAGCATATGACAGTAAGTTTTGGTCTAAAATTTCTCTTTAAAAACTCCAGCAGCAGTGCTGCATCTGATACACTCACACATATATAAGTATATGAAATTATATGAAAACAAACACCTGAGAACACACACCTCGTCTGAAGTTAACTTCATAAAGTCATGCAGTTAAACAGTACGTTTCTTACAACAAGATGAATTTTTGAAAGCAGTCTTTTAAAAAATTCAGGCTGACAGAATTATTTAAATTCTCTCTCTCTCTCTCTCTCTGTCTCTCTCTCTCTCTCTCTCATTTCCTCTCTCTCTCTCTACAGCCATTTACTGAAACTGAAACTGACTATAACACAAGGATACGTAGCGTAATCTCTTCCATTTCTCCACCAAAGACATTGATTTGGTCTGAGCATGGTGCTTTCCCCATTATGACTCCACTACTTCATTAAATTTCTTTCTTTCTTGTCTTTCTTTCTTTCCAAACCAGTCTCTGCTTAATGCTTCTTTATAGTCATAGCAGTGCATGATACAGCATTACTCACCCAAAGAGAAAATGTAATTGATTTTGGTCCAACATTGTAAATACTGTCAATACAACTGATAATTTATATGGATTTTATTGTGCTGACCAACATGTATTTACTAGTGCTGGGCATTTCCATTCCCTGAAATGTACAGTATAATGGATAACACCACCACCCTCCGCATAGAAGACTGCAGTGTCAAATTCCTGTTTATGCACAAATACCAATGTTATGCATTTACAGTGTATGCAGATACACTCCTATCAATGTGAGTGTTTATTCCCTTTAGTTAGGAGCATCTGAGCAGCTGTGTCATGACTATTGATTACTGATCAATTAATTACTGATCCAGCTGCAACACCAGGGATGTAACCATGCCATAAACATTTCTTTGCATGATTATTTAAAGAAAAGGTTTTGCTTCAACAGTGACTATATGCAATTATGTTTATTCATGGCAGATTATGGCCATTAGTAATACAGTAATGTTTCATTACTGTCACTATGACTGGCATACGTTTGATGTCAAGGCAGTTTATGTCATGTCATGTAGGTTTAAGTCATGACATTAAACTTTCCAGTGCCTGTCAAGTGTTATGGATCCAACTTTGATCTGTATATTGTACTGTATACTGTTTTTTGTACAGTCCATAAGTAAAATGACCCACAACAATATATTAACCAGATATTATTTCATCTATAGCCCTGTCTCAACTTGTATTTGCCTTTTACTGTTTATTCTAGTCTTCCCATCCTTTTGTTTCTCTGATTTCTGTTTCCCTGTTCCCTCTTTTCTGTCCATTTCTCTTAGATGTAATCCTATCCAAGGAGATCTATAGGACTGGGTCACGATGTGTGTACAACAGCTTCCCCCCTCCCCCCCAAATACTGTCCAAATAACCTTGTCTGGTGCTGCTGCTCAGATGCAGACAATAGCCTCCGAAAGATGTAATGTATTCTGAATAAAACACCACACGCTCTTTTCACTGAGTAGTGGTATAGCACCTTTCTATCAGTTTGTTTAGTCTGTTATATTCGGTCTCTCTTACAGAATGTTCTAATCTGCTTATTGAAGGTTGGGGTGATGGAACATGGCTGCTGTTCCAGAATCACGTTGCTGTCTCTTTAAGTCCCAGCCAACAACAGGAGCCAATCAGGGAAGAGATGCTGCACTGAGGTTGTCCTTGCCAACGACCTTGTTGGAGAGGAGAATGGGAGGATGTGTGAGAATGAGAGAGCATGGGCAACAGATAAAGGAACTGAGAGTGAGAGAGAGAGAGAGAGAGAGAGAGAGAGAGAGAGAGAGAGAGAGAGAGAGAGAATCCACAGCACTGGGTGACTTGCAGTGGGCTTTCCCAGTCTGCCCTTCACCTCTCTACTGTCTCTCTGCCTCTTTCTTTTCTCCCTCCCTCTCTCTCCTCATCCCTCTCTCCTTTGCTGTCACCATCTACGTAATTGTTGCATAATCTTCATGCTTATAGTAGAAAGGAAGGTGCTGGAAAAGAGGAATGGCACAGAGGTGAAAGTATCCCTCCTCCCTTCTTTTGTTATTTCTCCTCTCTAATTTACCCCCTCTCTCTCTCTTTGTCTATCCCTCTCTCTCCCTGACACACACACAATATTTCATACATGGAAGGCTTTGACAGGTTGCTTCCCTGAGTAATGGTGTTTCATGGTAAAGGTTGGGTAGGTGCCTCTCTCTCTCTGACACACACACACACACACACACACACACACACACACACACACACACACAGAGAGATGTTTGTTTTTATACAGTGTGAGGACCTATATACATTACTGTGCAATAGTCAGAGACCATATCTGTAAACCTCAGAAGTGTTCACCACATTCTTAAAGTAATATGGCCACATCAGATTAAAGACCTAAAGTACTGATTTCACATGCTGACATTTTAAACATCTGCAGACAGTAAACCAAATCAGCCAGTATTTAAAGTGTGTACATACGCTATAGGAAATGTACCTGAATGCAGCTGATGTTTTTATTATCCATCACTCAGCTCCATGTTTCTGTTAGGATTATGCTGACAGGTGGAAAAGACTACCAGTTATGTATTTAATTTGCAGTCAAAAACAGGTTGCGTATTTCACAAAATACACAGAAACATCAGAAACTAAATATGACATCTGTTTGCCTTTGCCTTTATTACAGCTTCCATTATTACTTTCTTTCCATTCGTAACTTGCAGTTTTTCAAAGAAATCTAATGCTAGATTCTTCCACACCTCCAAAGTTCAGTCTTAGGAGTTTAGGAGCATTTTCTGCCTCTCACAGTTCACATTTCTCAAACATATTCAATTAGTTTTCATGGTCTGGCCAGGGGTGGCCAGTTTGTTGTTTCTGAGAACACCAGCAGTTTCTTTGAGTTGAGTTCTTTGAGTTTTAATTTGTCTATGTTATTTCATTTTACCCTGAAACTGCCTCCTGAGAGCTACATATTTCTGACTCATAGCACTGAGTTGTGTTCTCGCACTGGAAGGATGGACAGAACCTGTGGACAGAACACCTGTGAAGGTCTACCAGGTCTTGCACTGCTTTTGAATACCTTTTGGACCTGCAATTTAAGGAACTCTGTTTTTTTTTCACTTTCCCCATCCTTATGTAAGTGGTTTATCTGATTTCTAAGCTCTGTCCGTTATATCTCCCAAAATGAGGTATAAAAAAGGTGGACCGCCAAAACTGTTACCATCAGTTAAACAGTGCTTAAAGTTTTCATCATTGGGGGAAAGAGATTCACTCTGGTTTCTGTCCATCCTTCCACTCTAAGAGGGCAGCTCAGTGCGGGGTCTGAAAGGATGGGTAGGAAATTGGCAAAAATGATCAAACATTTGTAAATCAAACTGCTGTTGGTGTTCTAAAAACAATGGATTGAGCACCCAGAGTCACCACCCCCCACCCCAAACATCACTGAAAGTGTTTGGGAAAACTTGTATTGTGAGAAGCAGAAAATGCAACCAACTTCTAGCTCCACTGAACTGTGGAGGTGTGGAAAAGATTTCTTTGAAAGACTGGGCTTCTGTGCAATTTTCTGTTAAATATTAAATGGCTGGGTGACCTCTGACCTTTGCATACTGCTGTATGTAATAAGATGTTTTTAAGCCTAACCCTAATTGAAGTAAGAGATGGTCACTAAGTCAGGACCTTTTTGTTTGCCCATACATTGTGTGGTAGCCTTGATTTTCTTTGCCCAGTTCTACAAAGTCAGAACATTTCTATCTGTCTGTATGTCTGTCTCTCTCTCTCTCTCTCTCTCTCTCTCTCTCTTTAGTAACACACACATACACAGACACATGTACACACAGAAACAAAGAGCAGCCTTATATAAATGTACTTCAGAATCCTGCTGCACATTTTATGATGGAGATGCTGGTGTGTGATTGAGAGAGAGAGTACAGAAAATGAATAAATGAGGTTTTCCATCCTTATTTTGATTCACGGAAATTCAACACAATAAAACTTCTCCTTATAGACTCTCAGTTCATCCAGGCTGCAGTACACAGCCCAGCTCCATTCACTCAGAAATGAAAGAGGGGGATGAGAGGAGTGACCTGATTTTGTCATTGAAAGAGGTCAGTCAATAATGTGCTTCAATCTAGCAGCACAGCTCTGATGTTAGAGCTCTGCCTGTAGCCCACCAATCATCAGCAATGGTGTTAGACCTCACACCTCAGTCACCCAGTCAACAGCGCTCCAAACACCGGAGCTACTAATTATAACTGTACGCGGTTTCACACACATCACTGCTTCCATCTCAAAAGTGTTTCCATTCTCGTTACTGCAGTCATCCAATCTGTGCATCAGAAATTCGGCCTTAAAACAGCAAAGTAAATTTGATCGTGGATAGAAGTGCTTATATCCAAATGTGTCTTTTGCTCGTTTATAAGTCGTTCCAGGGAGCAATGCTATTTCCATCATTTTATAAATAAAGCTGACTGTTATTCCAGCAATACTGATGCTATTTTGAGCATCCGTATTCAGTACTGAACTTCAGAATCTTTGTAGGTCTACAGAGGAGTTGCAATTTCTTTTCATGTTCTTCCTTTATTACGCCCCCACATCCTTTGCTTGTGAACCCTGTCATGAATGAAGTTCACAAAGGGTGTGCGTGTACGTCTGAGTCAGAGCGAAAGACACATGGTCCAATTTTAGAAAACACATAACTCACCCCCACTTTGCCCATCTAATCTATAAATACCTACATTGCGGTGGGTCTGTCACACCCACATGCAGCGAGCAGAGAAAAGAACCAGCAGAGGAATGGATGGAGAGAAATGTGAAGAGGGGGACAGGGGGAAGTGGAGGAGGGGTAGGTTGCTAGGATACCACTTCCTGCCGGGATCGTCATGTGACTGGAGATGACTGGTGCTGGCACAGAATGCAGTCTCACTCACGACACACACAGCCCAAACAGCTTTACCAACAGTGGAAGTTATTCCCATCCACAGAGTCTGTTGCATCACAGTATGGCAGCATGTCCTCGTTATACTAAACCATTTTTGCCCCAGTGGCAGGGCTTTCAAGAAAAAACCTTGCATGTGTCTCACTGGTGAAAGATGCCTAAGACTCCATTTTCCCAGTGCTGGGCCAGCTGACACATTACAGGTTTAGGCCCATAAGTCAAACCAACTAGGTTTTTTATTGGAAACTGAATCACTTCTAAAATGGCCTCTTCTAAAATGTTACGCCTCAGAGCACAGATGCCATTACATGTAGATGTTGCTCACCAACAAGCATGCATTGATTCAAAAGCATGCATAAAAGAAGCTCAACACTGATCAGCCATAACATTAAAACCACCTCAATGTATTTACACTCTTATCCATTTTGTTCCACTTACCACCTAGGTACACCTTGTACTTCTACAATTACATACTGTAGTCCCATCTATTTCTCTGCATACTTATCCCCCATCATATTTTTTTCAATGGTCAGGACCCCCACAGAGCAGGTATTATGTGGTATGTAGGAGTGTCTAACAGAGAGCACAACACACACTAAAACATCACAACCACGTCAGGGTATGATCCACCACCCACATAATACATGCTCTGTGGCTCTCCCATGGGGGTCCCGACTATTAAAGAGCAGGGGGATAACAAACTGTATAGAGAATCAGATGGACTATAGAACTGCAAAGTGCTAATATAGTAAGTGAAGCTGATAAAATGCACAGTGAGTGTAGACACAAGGAGGTGGTTATGACTAACGACTGATAAACACTTATTGTCAAAAGTTGCACCCAAAAGAAATCAACTGTCAGGAATAAAACTTGGTGGGTAGGTTTGACATCGTCAGACATGCGAATGATAAGTTTCACGCTCGGATGCTCAGGTAAGTAAGGACGGGCCTTATTTCTGTCATAATTTATTGTTCCTGGTAACCTTTATCTGCCTTCCAAATAGCATTGAAATCTGACACTTTCTTCTGGGTGCAACTACTCTTTTGATGATGAGTGTATTTAACTTCTACTAAAACAAATCATAAAGAAAAACATTAAAATGCATTCTGTATTTTACAGTAACACTTCACTGAAGATTAGTGTTTAAGAGTGCATGACACCTACACAAAACTTGATATAAACCTGCATCATCGTTTAAAAATTCTTATTCCAAAACATGTCAATTGTCATGAGAGTTGCTGAAATGACTTTACCTCAAAATGGGCAAAAATGACCCATGATGACAACATGCTTGATTGAATAAGCCTTATGGCAGTAATGGATGGTGTAATTTAGTCTTATGAATGCTACCTTTTATGACCATTCCCCCTTTTTATCCCTTGAGATGACCCACGTTATTTTGTTCCTGTGCTTTTGACCCTGATATACACTATATAGCCAAAAGTATGTGTACACCTGACTACCACACCTATATGAGTATAAATAAGGATGACTTCCAGGGAACCAGGACAAGGTAGTGTCATTCTGTACTTGGTATGACATCTGCACAGCCAAGAAGGGCCCTTTGGAACAGTTTTGTGTGACCCTGCAGTAGTCCAGGGCCCCCATAAAGCCAGTAGCCTCCATCCTCACAATGTAGAGAGGTATCTGCTATGTGCTGGTGGCCATGGAATATTTTACTAAGCAACATGAGGTATATGCCATCTCCTATCAGGGGATATCTACCATCAAGGACTAGCTTACCAGATTTAGAATTCCTGCAAAGTTGCACGGTAACCAAGGCCAGAACTTTGAGGCAAAGCTAGTTTAGGAGCTCTGCAAATAACTGGGGGTGCACAACTAAAGCACACCTTTGAGACCACAGACTAGTATAGACTGGTAGAATGGTTTATCCATATGCTCACAACACATTTAGCTATGCTGGTGTACCAGCAGGAGCATGACTGAGACAAGCACGTGCACTTATTGCTCCTTGCCAGTTACATGGCCATGCAAGATTCCCCAGGGTTCACCCCTGTCATGTTAATGATAAGATGGTGGTTGCACTGCACAATGAAATTCCTAATTTGCTAATCCTGCATTAACACAAGACATAGATACATAAACAATGATGTAAGCAATAAATAAGTAAACTAAGTAATTTTAAAAAATGACAATTAAAGAGAACCGGTAGGAGAGAACCTGCATGTCACAGTATTTCCACTGCTACAATGACGACACACAACTGTACTGACTGGTCAAACCAAATTTCAACTCAATATGATTGAAGAGTATGTAAATGACTTAAAAGAGAGATGTCAAGTAACATCCTCCCACTTAATTCAGACAAATGAATTGATTTGATGCTAAGTCTTATTTGCTTTTCAGTTGCAACAGATACAAGCATTATCAACAGAATAGCACTACACTGGCTGAAATTACCAGTTAAATTGAATACATAATTCTGCTACATATAAAACTCTAAATAGCCTCACCTCTCAGTAACTTATCTCTTATTATAAACCATCTAGTAAGATCACAAGATGTTGGCTCATTATTAATAGCAAGAATTGGGGTGAAGTTTTCTCATACAAACCGCCCAGCTTTGGATATAGTTTCCAGCCAGTGTTCAGGATAGCTTTTAACTCTCAGGGCTATTTGTTTAGTCAAGCCTTGTGTGATTAGTGTCCCTCTTTGATGAAATGTACAGATTAGGGGGTTCATGAAAATAGAGTATTCTGGTAAACTAATGTTGGTGCTGTCATCCCCATGTTCACTCAAAATAACTGACAGTGGAGCAGAGGAGTGCAGGCAACTCAGGGAGCCTGAGCCTGATAGCCTTCTAACAGTAGTCCGTGATGTTCATCGATTTAACATTTGTAATGTGATATGCTTCTAACAGTAGTCTTCTGACAGGATTCTAACTGTAGTCATCAGTTATGCTTGGCTTTTCCTCCATACTCTTGCTCCATTTTAAAGTGTAGTCATCTCATCCACATTCATTTTTTTTCATATAATCACAAACACAGAGCAGGACCATCAAACAAAACAACAACTATTTAGAAAGTCAAGTTTGAAGCAGCATGGCTACAGCAAGTTTGTGATTATATGACAAAAAATGGTTATGGATGAAATGACCATGTATGGTGAGATGTAAGAGAAGGGGGAATGATGCTCACCATAGACCCAGAACAAAAATGTAGTAAGTTTTTGTTAGCTCATAGTACACTGAAAAAGGATTATGCACAAAATCACAGACGTTCTACTAGGTTAAGATTTGGTTAAGAAGGAAAAGTGCAGTGCTGGGCCTTTAAGTTACGACAGTTCAATCAACCTTAGTCTATACAACAGGTCTAGGAAGTGTTAAAAAAGTCAAATCTACATAATTTTAAAGGGACCACAATTAAAGGGACCATAGCCTATATTTTTATTGTTTTTAACATTTTTAAGTTTGTTTCACAAACAGTCTTAATTCACTGAATTCAGCTGTATTTCAACATATGAAAGGTGATATGTAAATAAAGTGTATTATTATTACTAAATGTAAAGGCCCGCATATTAGTCTTGTACTTGTATTTTTTCCTTTGAGGATCACTTATAATATTCATAAGGTTTTATGCACCAAAAACAGTCTTAATGAATTTTTACATGATTATTTTCAACCTTTTTTCATCCTATAACATTTAACAGTCTGTATTTGTTTCTTGGGGCCTTAAGACTGATTGATCTATGTAAAGAACGATGCTCAATTTCATTAAATTGAATTGAGTAAATTATTTAAATTGAGCGCTCTGTGGTCAGCGGGCTATTTGATCCAAAACACTGCTACTTGTGAAGTAAATACTAGATTGAATATCAATTGTCTTACACATTTAAATGAGGAAACCCCATCCATTATTGTAGAGTGATTTTAAAGTGTGTCTATTGCAGAGAATAAAAACTTATCACTGATGATCTTTGAGAACTGCTGCCTGTCAGACTGCACTGCCTTGTTACATAGATCTATAGTTTTACAGTGTTTCAGGATCTCATAGCATAATGTTAAATTTAGTCTTCCCCAAAATTGGTTCACTTCTACAGCAGTACCATTTGAGACATCATGATTGCTCGTCCTTCCAGGGTATGAAAAGCACGGCTTCATGTACGGTCAAAAGCACACAAGACTGGACTGGATTCCTTTAAATGTTTTCAGATGAAGTCAGCTCAAGTTAATTCTTTGAAGCAGTTCTTCTTTATTAAGTTAGGTTTTTGGGTCTGAGATAAGGGAGGTATGGCCAACTATGCCACTATAGGAAGGCCCAGGTGACCGGTCCATGGAGTTGATTGCAGGACTCTGTTCCCAAAACACTTTTCATGCCCTTCGGGCTTGGGCACTAGCCTCATGCAGCCTCTCACCACTACCTTGCACTATTCTAGCAGCAGGTAGCATCTTACTGTAGTAGCATAGTAAGCATCAGTTTCACCACAGCACAGGTTCATTCTGGCTCACTGAAGCTTTACTGGCACAAGTGTTTGGTATGAAGACTTAAATCTGAGCAATAAAGCTTACATTTATTTTGTGCTTTATATGACTTCAAGGGGACTTTAAGAATGCTTAAAAACAAAATAGACTCTGACATCAGAAACCCAATTATCCATGCTTTGTGTGGCTTTATATCAGGGGTGTCCTGTCTGCAGGAGTATGCATCAGTGTTTTTGTGGACCGAGACCAGAATAAACAAGTGGAATCAGGTGTGCTGCTGCTTGGTTGGAATGAAAACTGCTGCTGCACCAACGCTGTGTGGATGAAATTGGACACCGCTGCTTTATATCCTTCACCTCTTTAAGGTGAAGCCATTTTTCCTACTTTATTGATGATAAATCAGCCAGCTGGCTATAATACAAACTGGGAACATAGATTATTTAGTTGGTTTTTAGCTACTAAAAATGAAGCCATTCTGAGGAGATGGAAACAATGACCAGATGTAATAGTTTTCCTTATAGCTTATACTGTGTCATAGTGCACGAGTAGATGAGCTTTCATGGTTAAGTGTCAGCTCCATAACAGGGGCTAGACTGATGATTAGAAAGCTGTTTTTTGCCCTGAAAATACATGTAGATGAGAAAAAATGAGTCGCATAACTTTTTGTTTCCTGTATGACAGCTGGAATACAAGATTGGTATTGGTCAGAGTGATGAGCCAGTGACGGCAATATTTTCCATGAATGTTGACCTTAAAAAGCTGCAGCTAATTTGTAGCTAATCAATAAACCTCTGTTGGTTATTTTTACCCCTTTGACTATTGTCTGTTACACTGGTTATCAACAATGGCAGATATAGAGTAGCCTTAAGGTATTTCAACTCAACCATATCTATATCACACTATCATCAATGTCTTCAAACGATTTCGTTAAACACTGTTGTGTCTGCCTTATCAACAGAACAGCATGGATCACCACAGCCAAATAGAAGCTTGTGTGAACAATTTATACAGGATCCACAAAAACCCTGGGATAAGGAAGCAAAGTAAAACCTGCAAACAAACAGTGTACATATACATAATACATCATTGATATACCAATATAAGCCCACCGGACCAAAAATGTTTAAGGTGGTAGTAACTTCAGGCTCCTGCAGATGCTGTTGTACAAGGATGATGGGGCTATAAATACCTGCAGGGTGTATGATGGGATTCATAGATCGAGAAGAGGTGGTACAGTGCAGTGAATGTCTCGTTCAGTGTTTGGAAAATAGGTCGCAAAGTAGATGTTAATGACTGACAAAAAACAGTGATTGCATTTGTTCATGCCAAACGTCATAGTGTGCAAGAAGTAGCTGAATTTGCAGGTGTGTAGAAGTGTACAGTCATACAAGTCTATCAGCTGTGGCAAAAATCCCAGTCTGCAGGAAATTCTCATTAGAATCGTACCAAGGAAGGCATCCACCAAATCTGTCTGAACTGCACAATTCTTTGATGCAAGGGTGGCTGAACATTAATGTGGCCTACACCCAGAAACGTGTTCAGTCCATGGAAAATTGCAGCTGTTATTCGTGCTTGTGGAGGTATTACACGCTTTTAGGTACATTTCAAAAATACTCTTTATTGACGAAGACCTTTATTGATGGAGCGGTTACTGGTATAACAGCACTAGGAGTTAATGAATGTGTTTATGAGTAAGTGTCACGCAGTGGGATCCATTTGTGATGTTGCGTGATGCTTGATTGGTTTCAGTGCAAATACACTGCACAAGTTTCTTGATCCAATGCTCTCTTTATTAATGTATTCAACATTACAGTCAAAGCTATTAATATTAAAGTAACAGTTTTTTTTAAGTTACTTCATTAGTCCTTTGACTAATCTCCAGCAGTTACCGATCAATAGCAGCTTGAAAACAGCTCACATCACATTTAGATCAAACTAAACATAACTCCTAACACATTCAATCCCAGTGCTTTAATATGGGAAATCACGCCTTCAGTTGAGTCTGGATCATACTTGGATCATACTTTATTTTTAATTTTCTTATATATAATTAATATATAATATATTAATTGTGGCATGTGCAAAAGTTTGCACACCCTACTAGCTCAGTCTGTACTGAGAACCATTTCAAAAGCTTCAGCTTATGTTTCTTGAAGCAGTTAGTGATGTATTTTGAGGAATGCTATGGATTCTTGTTCTTTTTGTCCTTTTCAGCTTCAGTTTTGTAGCTGACAGAGCTACAAAATACCCCTGGCTTACACACTTTGTTTGGTACCTGACACATTGATGTTGTTCACAGGAAAGGTTTCCTTCTGATGACTCATCAATGCGCACAAGCAGTTCTATCTAGGGACATGCACGGGCACTTAAGTACTTGATTAATTATTCAAGGTACATATATTTAAATAATGAAATTTGCATTTCTTATGTTTCAGCATAGAAAGACAGAGAATACATTTTAACAGCACAGTCAAATGTTATGGTTTTGCTTGTATGTGTGAGTAAGCATGAACATTGCATTTACATTTACGGCCTTATCCAGAGCGACTAATAGAAGTGCTTTGTTGTCCAGTCAGAGTATATATCCTAGATAGTACAGATAGGTTAGTCCAAACTACCCTTTAGCTTAGACACTGCCAGAACAAGAGCCAGTTGTAGACATCTTCTAATCCACTGTTTCTTCTGAAATCAAGGGTATTAAAAAGGAGTTTGTTTACCTATGCTACAGTAAGAGTCTCTACTCTTCTCGGAAGACTTACTAGATAGGGAAGACTAGATTGTGGAACATTGCTAAGAGGGTACACATTCGCTCAACCAAGAGCATAAGCAAGTTCAGGTACTGAAGCTATGATGGTATTCTGAATCACTAAAGCCACTCCATCTCATTCCAAAGGTATTCAGTGGTACTCCATCAGTTCCGACAATATAATTCCACTTCTCCACAGCCCAATGCTGGGGAGCTTTGTGTAACTCTAAAGTCAACACTTGGCATTGCACTTACTGACATTCTCAGCATTGGTCAACAGGGAAAACCAATCTGTGAAGTTCTTCATGAAGACAAACAGTTCTTGTGCTAACACAGCTTCCAGCGGCAGTTTAGAAATTGGTGGTGAGTGCAGTGAGAACACACCACAGTACTTGGTGGTCCCACTGAGCCACCAAGCTCTTCAGTACAACCCATTTTATTGCCAGTGCTAGTATCTATAGGCTACATGGCTGCGAGCTTGATACTAAGCACCAGTGAGCAATAAGCAAGGCTGAAATAGCCAAACCTACTAACTTCAAAAGGGGCTCCATATACTTTACCATGTAGTGTGTGTGTCCTGGTCCTTAAACTCAAATCCTATAGATAAATCACTCATTGTTGACAGGGACTAAAAATAAAAATCCACTTTAAAATCCAAACTAACAATAGAATGAAATCAAATGAAATCATTAATTCAAAATTCAGATGCCATATGTATTATTATTAGCAGGATAGCAATGCATCAAGGTAGCAATTTAAATGCTTTGATTTTGAAATGTTATAATACTGCTGTCGGCTGAATTGGTGGATATAGGCTATAGGGCTAAAAGTATGTGGAGACCTGACCATCACACCTACATGAGCTTGTTGGACATCCAGTTGCAAAACCACAGGCAGTAAAATGGAGTTGGCTCTTTGTGGCTATGACGGCCTCCACTCATCTGGAAAGGCTTTCCAAAAGATTTTGGGGTGTGTGTGGGAAGTTTGTTCCTATTTGTTCCACAAGTGATGGTCTAATTCATCCCAGGAGTGTTCAGCAGGGATGACAGGGCTCAGTCAAGCTGGAACAGAAGTTCCCCACAAAGTTGGAAGCATGTATTTGTATCCTGAAACATTAGCATTGCCCTTCATTGAAACTAAAGGGGTCCCACAATCACAGCTTTAACTCTTACCTGCTGAAAACAGCTTTGTTTTTAATAATTATTTCACCCACCCTCACACACTCCCTCATTCTCTGTCTCTTTGGCTTTGCTTAATTTATATCTATATCATTTTATTTGCCTTTTGAAGTAGACCAACTGACTATACTGGATGACAAATGCCAATTACACTGAAGTCAATTACACTGAAGGCTGGGTTGCACATCTCCAGTCATTGACATTAAGGGTAGAGAAAAGTATGTAAAAGAATTGTTCAGTGGCAATACTCGGTGGCAATACTCGGTGGCAATACTCGGTGCCAAAAAATCTCCTCCACATGAACATTTATATCACTGAATGAAAAATACTAAAGTGTTTTGCTTGTTTACTCCCCAAGTTTCAAAGATGCTCTTAAGCATCTAAGCATCTAGCATGTAAAATTAGCCAAAATGTAGATGTCACTACCTATTTAATAATGTAAAAAGATAAATAATGTATATATAATGTAGCAGGTGTGAAAACAGTTACCATGAATGAGTTGTATTATGAATAAGAGAGTGATAAACAGATGTCAGGCTATGGAATAACGGAAGGTAACTGTGACGTATGTCGGTAAAATTGAATCTTTCAGTGAGTCTTGGATGCACAGTTATGTTTCTTTAAGGGACCCAATAAAGATTTAGTAGGCCTTTCTGCTATGGCCCTCTGTGCTAAGGGACCCCATGCAATTATCCCCAAGAATCTTTAAACTTTAAAAAGACGCTTCACACTCGCATATTTAACTCTTTATTCAACCAGATTGGTTCTTCTATGGCAGGATAGTCCAATCTTGTTCACAAAGAACCAGTGTGGCTGCAGGATTTCATTCAAACATTCAGAGGCACATGCGACAGATTGCCTAAATTAGCAAATAGACAACTGCACGCAAGAAGTCATCTTAACAGCAAACATCATTCCCAGAATTCCACTGGTGTGACATCATCATCAACCCATTGTTCTTTTCTGATTTAGCTTCTTTTTCTCTCACAGCACTCTGCTGTATCATTTTCACCTCTAGCGTGAATACATACACAACCCCCCCAGTATGTACACACTGCTACACAAGAACACCAGCCCCTGCTCTCTCGCTTCATCTTCCTGATTTTCAGCATCATTACCTCTTCATCTCTCTTTCCCCCATCCCTTGTTCTCTTGTTTTATATCAACCATGGACATAGAGAACACCCCTCCTCCCCCATTTCCCTAGCGACCAATGTGGTGGTGGCATCGATAAGCCATTTCCATGGAAACAGGCTAGCTCCTCTCGGCCAATGAGAGCACCCTGAGTCTTGGGCTCTCCTCCAATTACTTTGGTGGGTTTGGCAAGCTAGGCTTGTCAAGGTGAATGCTCAGAGAGGCATATGCACTTCCCCTATAGTAAATTCAGTCACTGTTGTCTCTCTCTCTCTCTGTCTTTCTCTCTCCCTCTCGCCCCTCTTTCTAAAACACACACGCCCATTCCTCTCGCTCCAGTACCTCTTTTTTGCCTTCTTTTGCCTCGGAACCTTTTGCGTCTCTAAAATGGATGAAAAACTAATACACTTTTCAGTTTCCAGTTCTGCATCCCGGTTATTATGAGAAGTGGCTTATGTAACACAACACAAACTAGGTTTCTGAAAGCCCTGGTAGGCTTAATAAGTGAAGGGAATAGAGGTGGTGCAACACTGCTATAATGAATTTGATAAAACTAATAGTTAGACCCACATGCCCCTCAGGAGAGATGAGCCTTTGGGGTGTACATCTACCATGACTCTTTAAGAAACACTTCAGTGCATGATTCAATTTGATTAGATGTTTTTGGTACATTTTTGGAATTATATTTGAAGATACATTGATACAATATCACCTTGGGTTAAAAAAGGTTCAACAGCATGGAGGAGAACTATGCACCAACTTTTAGAACTCTTTACATTTAGTAGTTCACCTGTGTCCTAGTCACAGTTGATATCTCAAGCTCCCAAGTCATTAGAGAATCCTCCCTGACTTACTAGGCCATTGTGCCCACAGGTTGTTTTTTTCTGTACATACCTGCCTTCTTTGATTGCACCTTCCATCCCAGGTTGTACATGGCCTCAGCCTTTACCTCCCTTACCTCCTCAGTCATCACGATTGAATCAGTCATTGTGATTGAGTTTATACAGTCAGCAACCAGTCTGACTGTGCTGAGTCACAGTCCATTAGTAGAGAATCCTTATCCTAGCTTACCACCTGTAGTGTCATCAGCAGTAGTGAGGGCTCATTATCATCCAGTAAAAGGCCCTACTTTTCTCTATTAGCTGTTTCACACCAAAGAGAACCCTGACTTTTTTCCGTTCAGGGTTCTAGAACCTTGCTGTTATTCAGGGAACCAGGCTGGGTTTGCACTACTTTTTACTGGAACCAAGGAATGCCAAAGGATACATCAACAGAGGGTGCTGAACAACGGTAGTAAACAGTAGAAACAAGATGGTGGAGCGCGTAGATTACTCATGAGAAATTGTGCTGTTATTACAGATGTTTCATCCAAAAGCCAGCATGGATCAACTATTGGTGGCAAGAAGACAGGGAAGTCTTGAGCAGACCACTGCCACTGTTGCCTTTCTCTTTCCTCAATACCTGAGATGCCCAAGGATGCTGAAGAACATATTATTCTTTGGTTCTAGCTGGGAACAGACTTTGAATCTAACAGGTTCTGAATCTATTTTGTTTTTGGTGGAAATGTGCTCAACAGTACAAAAAAATAGCTGCGTGTACCAAAACAGAATGTGCTCCACGTTGGTTGAAAAGGGCTACATTTGCCCCAAGAAGATGAAACTCTAGATAACCTTTTAGAACCTGAACAGTACGCATTTCACATTTGTTTAGATTATTTGATAGATTTAGCCAGAAGATTAGCCTTGGAATTTTGTCTGTTAGATGAGCATCGTGGCCAACCTCACCAGCTAGTGTAAGGACTGCTGGACAAACGTCCTCCTGATCAACATTGTTGTTCAGGCACCACATAGACAGATAGATAGATAGATAGATAGATAGATAGATAGATACTTTATTGATCCCGAAGGAAATTTAGCAGCCTGTAGCAGTTTCACAAAAACAGCACAGTAAAACAGTAAAACAAATACAAAAAACAGGGTTGTGCAGTATGAAAACCTAAATGGGTAGGTACCGGCAGCAGTATTGTTAACTGTTAACTGTTTATAAACTATAAACTATACATAGTACAGTTCACTATGGATATAAATATATAAATATCTCACCTCGCAAGGAGGCAAGAAATATATTTAGAAAATATTTTAGAAAAAAATTTAGAAATATAAATAGACCTGTAGAAAGACGGTGCAATAGTAGTAATAATAATGCATGCATGTGCAAGGGGTGCAGTTATCAGCAGATAATGACTGAATTAACATAAATAAACATGTAAAGTGGAGTGTCCAGGGGTTTAGATGCACAGTATATACAGTAAAGTGTAATAGTGCAAAATAAATAAACCTATGATTTAACAAGAGAGTTTAGTCCTCATCTGTCCTCTTCCCTCTTCCGGCCCCGCTGGGAACAGTTGAAGAGCCTCATGGCTCTTGGGACAAAAGGATCTCCGGAGTCTGTCTGTGGAGCAGCTCTGTGACAGTAACCTGCCACTAAACTTGCTTCTTTTGTCCATGATGACGGTGTGCAGTGGGTGCCCACCATCATCCATAATAGACAGTAGTTTTTGCAGTGTCCTCCTCTCTGCCATCTTCACCACAGAGTCCAGCTCCACACCAACAACTGTCCCTGCTCGCCTGACCAGCTTGTCTCATCTCTCTTCTTAATGCTTCCTCCCCAGCACACCACAGCATAGAAGAGACAGCTGGACACCACAGTCTGATAGAACATCTGCACTAATTTAAAATAAAAAAAAGAGTAAATTCATCATGTACAAGAGGTACAAACGCGTTGGTTACATTGATGGCTTCCCCTGTAAACAACCCTGAGATCCTGAGGCATGCAATACTATTCAAAAAGCCTATATTGCTGACAAACTGGCACTTGTAGTGCCTTCATATCCCACAGGAACTTGCAAAAGAAATAAACACTTGCAGTATCTACCACTGATACCATTCAACAATGTTTCTCCAGTACTTCTTATAAGTTCAGTATATACCCATTTGATTGCATTTTGGACCTGCTGAAGCACTTGCTACATTAAAAACAAGGCTTGGCTGAACATTACATTACATTATTTTTTTTTTTCAAGCTCAGCTTGGTGCCTTTTTACCAAAGTCAAGCCCTGAATGATTTTTTTTTAATGCAAGTATCCTTTCTTCTGGCAAAATCACACATAGCCCCTAAAAACAACAACTTGGAGTTAAGCGCTGCCCTGGTCTGGTGAATGTGCTAACAGCACACCTTACTCTTCCTGTACAACAAACCATGTTAACAGAATTCAAACAGAATCTGGCAGATTTAAAATCTTTGTTGGCGCAAGAGTAAATAAAATCCAAGAATTAACTAATCCCAGTGACTGGCATTATTTAGATTATATAAATAATGCAACTGTTGACATCTTTCTTTTCATCATTCAGTTGTCAGAGTCAAGACATTTGACACATTGGACTTCCAATGATTAAGCTCACAACAGAGACCAAAGATGGATGCAAAATAAAGTTTCTACTTTGTCAATTGCTTACTTTTAATTTTCCCATAACTGATCTAATAAAATATGCAAGTTATCAAAAAAAGCTTGATGTGTACAGTCTTTACTAGAGGTGGCTGAGCAAATAAATCCATCAGCATTTGACTATTAATAGGCTGAAATAGAACTGTTGAGTGTATTTACAGCTGGATGCATTTGGAGAAGACCTCCACTGGCAGAAAAGTAATCCTCTACCATCAAACAGCTGTTTGCATACTCTGTCTCCTTAGTTGGATTCAGTTACTGGTTTGATGAGAATAAAAGGAAGATTATGTCCAAGCCTTTTGGATCCTGAAGCTATTCATCACATTGTATTAGACCATAAGCATTCAATTATACAGTTAACCATTAAAGACTTTGATAATAAACTGAATCACACTGGGTTTGATCAAGCAGTTGCTGAAGTTAGGAGAAAGTTTTGGATACTGTACAGATTCTTTTTTATTACCACTCAGAAGACTAATTGCAGGGAGAGTCCAACTGTATAAACATCAATCAGATCAAGGCACAAATTTCAAAGGAGGAGAGAGAGAGAACTGGGAAAAACTTTTCAACAACTTGCCGATACTCTTCAAAACCAGTTGGCTAAACAAAAATCAATTTTCTGTTCAGCTCCCCTCGTGCTTTCCTATTTGCATGCATATGGGAACATGAAATCTGATCTTTAAAAACTGCCCTAAAATCTGCATTAGATGCTTAAACAGTACCAGAAGTCTTACTGGAGAGTATTCTGACTGAAGTTGAAAGAATACTAAATGCTAAATTATTGGGATATGTGTCCTCTGATATAGCAGATCCTGATCCTATAACTCTATAAGTTATAAGTCTTCTTCTCATGGAGTGGCAAGATCTTTAGTATTATATCTTCTGTATTTATGTAGTTAACCGCTATTTGCTTGGACTAATGGAAGGAATAAACATATCTGACTTCAATTTTTCTTTACTGTACCTTAATGTGCATCATGATGGTTAACTTTAAGATCTTATTGGAGACCTGCAGGCCTACAAAGAGGCATGGAGATGTGTGGGGTGAGACATCAGAGAGGCCAGGTGCAGGTACATTTACATTTACGGCATTTAGCAGACGCTCTTATCCATAGCGACTTCCAACTGTGCTTAGTGTTCTGTTGGATAATGTTTCCCAGCTAGTATAAGTAGGTTAGGGGTCTAAAACTCACCCTGAGCTCAGACACTGCCCGACCAAGGATCAGTGCTGCTACCCAGAGAGAACAATACACAGACATGTATAAGCATAAGTGCACTACCTGGCAACCCAACCCAGTACTCATATCTAGAGAGAAGAAAGGTTATGGTGAGTATAAGTATAAGGTACAAGCAACACATTGAGAAACACTTTACCAGTTACAACTTCAGATGCATGTGGCAGGCTAGACCAGTTAGCTGACATATTTACCACCATCTTTAAACTCTCACGATTACAGTTTGCAGTCCCCACCTGCCTTAAGTCAGCCACAAACAACCCCAATCATCATCAAATGTTTTTAAACACTCATTCTGCATCACATTAAGTCTGCCATCCCTTCCCTCGTCACCTGCTGACTAATTTCTATCAGTAAGCATTAGAGAGCCTCCTGACCTACTGATGCATGATGCGGTTCACCAGCTACACAGAAGAGAACAGAAAGGCCCTGCAGGTGGTGGTGAGGGCAGCAGAGCGCGCCATCAGTACGACACTACCCTACCTCAGAAACATCTATGTTGCCCGTATACAAAAGAAAGCCAGTTATACTTTCTAGGACCCCATTCGCCCTTGACATCAGCTGTTCCTTCATCTGCCCTCTGGGAAGAGACATAGACCAGTCAGAGACAAAACTAACAGATTAAACAACAGGTTCTTCCAACAGGCAGTCAAATGCATAGCCCCTCCTCCCCGTCCTCCCCTTCCTAGACTCAAGTATAAAAAATCCCTACCCCAAGAACTGGAAGTGTATTAATTTCCTGTCACTTTCATTTTTCACCCTGCACTATATATTATTTTCATTTTTTTCAGTTACTTTTATAAGTAACACCCCTAGTTTATTTTATTATTATTATTGTTTATTTTATTTATTTATTTTATTATTTTTTTGGTTTCTTTGTCTTTGGTTATTGTTATTTTATTTTTTTCTATTTATGTCTTTGCTGTAAATTCTGGATCTTGTCACTCGTAATCACTCAGGTGAAGCCGTCTTCCTCTTCACGGTGGCCAAGTATGACAGGATCATATCACATTACACTTTTTTTTTCTTCCAATATCCAATCCAATCATTTTGGCCATCAATACCAGTATCGATACTGATACTGAGCATTGAATCAGTGCACCCCTAGTTGCTACAAGGTACTGAAGTGCATAATGCATTTGCACTCATCGTCAAAAAAAATTGTTGCACCCAGAAGAAAGTGTCGGAATGCAATGCTATTCAGAAGAAAGAGAAAGGTTACCAGAAACAAAACAATTTAGACTGATATGGGCAATATTTTTTGATCCACACATACAAAGGTAAGGTCTCTCTAGGCCGTTACCATGGCCGTTACCATGTTTGCTAACGCAACATGCCAGATGTCTCGGCATGGAGTTGTAGAGGTCCTTAATGGTGTCCTGTGATAATCCAATAATCCATCCCATGCTGCTTGAAAATTCTCACACAGATTTTCCAGTAGGGGTGGAGGTGGAGTGACACCAGACCTTCTGGACATTTGATGAGTTACAACATCTTACATCTTAGTGCTGACCATTGTGCCTCCACACACAGATTCGTTGGTCGTCTCCACAAAGACAAAAGCGGGACTTATCACTGAAGATGACCCACTGCCATTCTGAGTCACTCCAAGACAGTCTTGCACGACACCATTGCAGTCTTTGGCAACGTTGTTGTGGTGTTAAGGGCAGTCGTCGTAATGGTCTGCATGCATGCAGTGCTGAATAGTGCAGCTGTCTGCGAATGGTTCTGGCACTAACAGGATGATTTCTGGCATCACTGCTCTCTGAATGTCTGCAATCATAGTTGTTGGGTCAGTCAGGTACAGCAATATGAATTGAAGTCATGAATTATCTGCATGGCTTATGATGTCAGACCTACCCACCAGTTTCATTCCTGCCTGGTGATTCCTCCTGGGTGTGACTATTTGTGCAACTTTTTTTTGACGATGAGTGTAAATCACCTATCCTCTGTTGCATCACTCACTCCAGAGTTCCAAACTGTCCCTGGAAACAGCAACAGTACAAAAACTGTGCTTCAGGAGACTCACGAAAAGGGTTTCCATGGCTGCACAAGCCTAAGATCAGAATGCACATTGCTAAGCGTTAGCTAATAGTAAAGTAAAGCCACAACTGGACTCTTTAGCAGTGGAAATGTGTTCTCTGGAATATGCTTTACTATGTGGCAGTCTGATGAATGAATCTGTGTGTAACAGATGCCAGTAAAACTGTACATGAATAGTATCAACAGTAAGGTTTGGTGGAGGAGGGACAATGGTCTGGGACCAATTATCAGGGTTTGAGCTAAATTGTGAATCAGTGATAGATGATGATCAGTGAGGGATGTTACCTTTGCATAAACATTTTTGATATTTACAATAACAATAATAGAAACTGTGGGACAAAGCATATATCAGATATTTTTCATATTTATATCTGCTGATGACCAGGGGGGACAGCACTAAAGCCCTCCTGATCTCGCTCATTCAGTGGCTGTGCTGCTCTCTCTCTCTCCCTTCGTGACTGTGCTGCTGTCTCTCTCCCCATCAGTGACAGTGCTGCTCTCTTTCTCCATCAGTGACTGTGCTGCTCTCTCGTTCCCTCAGTGACTGTGCTGCTCTCCCTCTCTCCCTCAGTGACTATGCTATTCTCCATCGCCCTCAGTGACTGCTGTTCTCTCTCTCTCCCTCACTGACTGTGCTGCTCTCTCTCTCCCTCAGTGACTGTGCTGTTCTCTCTCCCTCTGTGGGTGTGCTGCTCTTTGCCTCTCTCCTGCAGCGACCACGCCACTCTCTCTCTCCCTCAGTAACCATGCTGCTCTCTCTCTCACTCAGTGACTGTGATTCTCTCTCTCCCTCAGTGACCATGCTGCTCTCTCTCTCATAAAATCGCTCTCTCAATAAAATTTAATTATTTAAGATTGGAATTATGTTTAGATGAAAATAAATACAGCTGCCCTTAAAATAATTCATGGCATTGTCTGCTGAAATAACATATTATCTTTATCAAGATGAGCTTATTAGGCTACTGTATTTCTCGTTAAACATAATAAATAGATCTTAAACATATAAATAAACAAATTTCAGCTTTCTCTAAGTCAAGTCCTGGTTTATTGCTCTCTGAGCCATGGTTCTCCCAACGGCAAGTGGACGTGATCGGGCTGCCAGACGTTTGCTGCCATGTAAATAGAGTTACTGCCTGCTTTATATGCAGTACATTAAATCTGCATAGATAATTACAGCACAGCTGCTACTTTTTCTTCTTCTCCTGAGAACTGGTTATAGCTGACCTAGCCTACGAACCCCTCCACCTCAGGCTTCAGCTTCTCATCAGTTCTCATCAGCCACCAGCGCATGACGTCACCTGAATTATTTTTAAGAAAGCTCAGCATATATACATCTATATCTGCTGATACTGATATATCATTGTGCATTATTAAATGAACTGATGAAAAGTGTACTGCTGCATTTTGCAGCATTGTGGGGCTTGGTCAAGATAAGGTTTGTGCTAGGTCTAGTTATCAATTTCCAATTTTATGAGATTTTGTAATTGAATGCATTAATGTAAACAAAGCATTTTGCTGGACAATAGAAGTCACCAACCTTCTTCCTCCTGGGGATCTACCTTTATGCAGGTTTTACCCTCTACCCAAATGTAATACTCTTTTAGCTGACCAAAGACCTCTGACAGCAATTATTAAACGGATCAGATGTGGTCAGTTGGAGCTGGCGACGAAGTATGCAGGAAGGCAGATCTCCAGGAGCAGGCCTGGTGACCTCTGCTGAGCACAAATATCCCATATCATAAATTGGCCTTATAAACAAACCCCATAAGCATACCCCATTGATCATTCAGGTAATTACGTCAGTGTGACGGCAGGCGATCAGTTGAGCTACATTCTGTAGTAATCTCTCTCTCCGCGTCTGGAGTCTCCCAAAATGACAAAAGAAAACATGTTTAAAGGAGGACAAGGCTAGCTCCATCTCAACACAGGCCCATCGAGCTCTAAAACACAGCAGTATAGCCTGGCAGCCTGTTCAGCCTGAGGGATTGAATTTAAGGAACTTGATTCTTAACACATCAAACTAGGCCTTCTTTTCTTACGAGGCAGTAATATAAGTACTGAATAGTGACCTTGACAGACACCACGGAAGCAGGGGTCCACGCACAATCTGTTTCCAGAATAAGGCGCTGCGGAGGATTCTCTCACCTCCATCTTTTACTGCTGCCGTTTCTGTGGAGTCACGCGTCGGCCCGCGCGCCCTCTGCTGTTTGGGAAGAGAAGCGCACCCGCTCCTGTTTTGCCCGGTTTGCCTGCAGCAGTGTCGTGCTGTGGCATCAGGGCCTGAGAGTTTTATCAGAGGGGAATCTCACTGCTAAACGACGATAACGAAGCCGTGTAATACGCAACGTGACATGCATAAATAACAGGGCCCATGAGATACCGGTGAAGTGAGAGTGCGCCATCTGCTGGCTGTGCTATTACACAAACACATGATGTACTTATGGTCTACCAGCATACAGACAGAACAGTCAAACTACATCATGATAAGATATTTTGGTAGTAGTAGACGTGGTGTATCGGCTGTTTAAGCCAGGGTTGACAGTCCTGGTTCTGGAGTTTCTCGGTACTTGTCATATATAAATATGACATATGCTTATATACAGTTGTGCTCAAAAGTTTACATAGCACGGCAGAATTTTTGCTTTCTTGGCCTTTTTTCAGAGAATATGAATGATAACACAAAAACTTTTTTTCCACTCATGGTTAGTGGTTGGGTGAAGCCATTTATTGTCAAACGACTGCGTTTTCTCTTTTTAAATCATAATGACAACCAAAAATATTCAAATGACCCTGATCAAAAGTTCACATACCCCAGTTCTTAATACCGTGTATTGCCCCCTCTAACATCAGTGTCAGCTTGAAGTTTTTTGTGGTAGTTGTGGATGAGGCTCTTTATTTTCTCAAAAAGTATTTTCTCAATAAGGCTGCCCATTCTTCTTGGCAAAAAGCCTCCAGTTCCTGTAAATTCCTGGGCTGTCTTGCATGAACTGCACGCTTGAGATCTCCCCAGAGTGGCTCAATGATATTGAGGTCAGGAGACTGAGATAGCCACTCCAGAACCTTCACTTTGTTCTGCTGTAGCCAATGACAGGTCGACTTGGCCTTGTGTTTTGGATCGTTGTCATGTTGGAACGTCCAAGTACGTCCCATGCGCAGCTTCCGGGCTGATGAGTGCAAAGTTGCCTCCAGTATTTGCTGATAACGTGCTGCCTCCGTGCTTTACAGTAGGAATGGTGTTCCTTTCATCATAGGCCTTGTTGACACCTCTCCAAATGTAACGTTTATGGTTGTGGCCAAAAAGTTCGATTTTCGTCTCATCACTCCAAATTACCTTGTTCCAGAAGTTTTGAGGCTTGTCTCTGTGCTGTTTGGCATATTGTAGGCAAGATACTTTGTGGCATTTGCGCAGTAATGGCTTTCTTCTGGCGACTCGACCATGCAGCCCATTTTTCTTCAAGTGCCTCCTTATTGTGCACCTTGAAACAGCCACACCGCTAGTTTTCAGAGAGTCCTGTATTTGAGCTGATGTTATTTGTGGGTTTTTCTCTGCATCCCGAACAATTTTCCTGGCAGTTGTGGCCGAAATTTTTGTTGGTCTACCTGACCGTGGTTTGGTTTTTACAGAGCCCCTGATTTTCCATTTGTTAATCACAGTTTGAACACTGCTGACTGGCATTATCAATTCCTTGGATATCTGTTTGTATCCCTTTCCTGTTTTACACAGTTCAACTACCTTTTCCCGTAGATCCATTGACAATTCTTTTGCTTTCCCCATGACTCACAATCCAGAAACGTCAGTGGCTGGATGAAAGATGCAAGAGTCTGTCTGGATCCCAGAAACTCACTCAGCTTTTATGCACACACACTGATTACAAGCAAACAGGTCACAGGTGAGGATGTTACCTTTAGTAGCCATTCAAACCCATTTGTGTCAACTTCTGTGCATGTTATCAGGCCAAAATCACCAGGGTATGTGAACTTTTGATCAGGGTCATTTGGATGTTTTTGGTTGTCATTATGATTTAAAAAGAGAAAGCACAGTCGTTTGACAATAAATGGCTTCACCCAACCACTAACCATGAGTGGAAAAAAAGTTTTTCTGTTATCATTCATATTCTCTGAAAAAAGGCCAAGAAAGCAAAAATTCTGCCGGGGTATGTAAACTTTTGAGCACAACTGTATATGCTTATGTACACTCATCATCGAAATATAGTTGCACCCAGAAGGAATCAACCAACAGGAATGAAACGTGGCAAAGTTTTACATCATGAGACATGCGAATGATTCAAGTTTCACGCTTGGCCGTGCATGTGACGTACTGAGAGACACGGCTTCTGTATGTGTAGCTCAATAAATATTGCCCATGTAAGTCTAAATTTATCGTCATTTATTGTTCCTGTTCTTGAATAGCATTGCAATCCTTCTGGGTGAACCTGTTTTGGGTTTTTTTGATGATTAACATAGATATATCAAAAAACGATGGAGGCCAACAAAGCATATGGAAATAATATTAAATTAATTAAACTCACCTAGCAATATTTTATGACTGGGGATTTTATAACTGGAGTTTACATCATCAGTAATGTATGCTCCATTCCAGCACTGTTACCTGTCAAAATCAAATGCAATGCCAAGTTGAGTGCTGGTGCAATATAATGCCCCTTTAACAGTTTCTGCTTGTTTTTTAGTCCTTATCTGTTGCGTAATTTAGCCAAGAAGAAAATTATCGGAATTACAGTGAAAGTTTGTTAAATTAGGGCTGGAAAATGCCGACTCACCTGTATTGATGCTGTTCTTCGTCTTTAGTAGCACAGAGTAGACCAGGTGCAGCTGTGTTGTCCACAATCTCACTGCTTCATGAGCTAAACAAGCAAGTTGCCATATCCAAGCAACGGTAAAGGTGGATCGCTGTGTGCTTTTCAGATAATGACATTAATGTAACCTGTCACAAAGCATATGCATGATTCCAGTAGAACACAGTGCTGAGCTTATCACTCGTGATCACTATTGAGGAGACTGTTCACTTGAAATATTCTTTGAAGGATTTCAGTAACACTGAGATTTACTACTGATTCGTCATAGTGATTTATCAGTGTTTTCAGGCAATATAATGCTGAGATTAATAACTGGCTCATCACAGTGATTTATCAGTCTACATTTACTGTTCAAAAACTATTCTCCAAATACTTGTATTCTATTACATCCCAACTCTGATGATACTTCAGTACATTTTCTTGATGCATGACATGAATTTAATTATTTAATATGTAATTAGTGAGGTCTGATCATTTGAAGCAGAGGAAAAAGGACTAGTGGAGCCACAATAAAAAATACCATAAAAACTATTAATATAATGTGTGTGGCCCTCAGAGAGCAAGAAAGAGAAACTGCAGTGAAGTATTCATCCAAGCTGCATTTTCACTTGTAATGGGGACCAATGGGAACAGCTGCCGTGCACTGGACAAATAATAGCTGTGAAAACAGCTAGAAATGTTAGTGTCCAATTGTAGTACATGATCATCAGCCAATCATGCAAACACTGCCACCACCTGCTGCCATGTGTAATAATAACCACTGCGAAAGGTAAACTGGGAAGAGATGGAAAAAAAAAAAACAGCTGTAACGAGGGAGGTTGTAGGAAAAGGTGTATGGTACAAAAGCAGTCCAGCACAGAGTGACATGAACAACAAATAGCTAAACTGACATCAGCAATGTATTGACATGTCAAGGTCTCCCCTGCAAGAGCATCCTAAGGGGATGCAACATTATTAAGACTAGCGGAGGTTTAACTGCTGAGGTGTTCTTTATAGTAAACTGTTCTATGGAAAATAAGGTATTACTTATTAATCCTTGAAATGTTCTAAAACCAAACTTACATACCTGTAACAACATAATGTGGGAAAACTAAATATATGAGTTATAATGGGCAGTCTGATGTTATAGTAACTTTATAACTTAATATAACTTAATACTTAATCATATAAGATACACATTTCCCAACTCCAGGCTTGAAATATGTAAGATGAGAGAGCATAATATTTACATTTGTCAACTAACAATCCTCACTCTTTTTATGAACTTGCAACAACTTACCTTTTAGCTTTGGGCACGGTCTAATTCTTACTTCATTTTGCCACAGACGATTGAACATGTTTTTTTCTCCATCCAAGAACAGATGTTCACTGTCAGAGCTAAGAGAAAGAATGGAGAGCATACAAAAAGCATGTGTACCAATTTAACAGTTTATTAGTGTCTTATTAGCAGCACATTATTTATAGAGTGGCTCTACTGGTTGGCCAAGAAACACTGACATTGACAGGAAACATGTTATTAGCCACCACCTGCACCACATTACATCAAATTATCCTAAAATAAATCTTGGCAATATGCCTTCATTTATGTCATGTCCTTTTCACAGCATCATACACTATATGTTTATTAGGTACATTCATGAGTGTTACTAGGCCAGTTATAGGGGGGCTTTAGCCTTCCAGTTCAAGTCATCTATAGCTCATTCATTCTCATTATTTAACAGTGCCATTGTGTATTCAAATTCACATTATACTGTGATAGAAGGGCACAACCTGGTGGAGGTGCTGCTGCTGTGCTGATACAGCTCAGAAGTTGCAAGCCCAGGGGAGACCTATATTAGCCCCGTGGGAGGGTAACTGTTTTTACTCGCTCTCATTGTCTGAAGCTAAATAAAAGATTTTGTTTAAAAACTCTCTAAAACAAATATCTAATTTAAAATACACAAAAAATAAAATAACATACACAGGGACACAGTACATACGTTAGAGAGTGAAGATACTCACCTTCAGTAATAACTGGTGAAAATGTCAGTGTAGCTGGCTAACAGGTTTTTACTCAGTTGCTTGTTAGCTACTTAACATTGGGTTTATGTAAAGTGAAGAAAAGGTATTAGGCCATTATTAGCTAACATCAGCTAGCCAATTTGTAACAGAGATTTGTGAGAGAGTATGAACAAGTGACAGATACAGAAATAATGTTAATAATGTTATTTACACTGACGTACCAGAAGTCATGAACTAGCAGGATGTAAATTATGAAGTGCCTGCCTGTTCTCTTGCTGCTGGCTGGCATTGCACCGTTTCTCTCACTGGCTGCCATGCTTTTCTCACCACTGGCTGTCATTGACTGCTATTTCTGGTCATCACTTCTTTGTCACAGTTCTTTGATTTCCCGAGCTCTTCTATTTCAGTGGTAAGATTACACTTCTGCCCATCAATGTGTCATCGGTCAGATGACGAGTCAGGTATATCCTCTTCAGGTGTAAGTTGTTCATTTTTAAACAAAAGCAGAAATAAGCAAGTGCAAATCACTTGCTGTAATCCCTCAGGAGTTCTGTCCTTTGAAGGACGATGTTGAACTCTCCTGGATACGCGGTTGGCTCCAAGTAGGGATGACACAGGAGTGGACAGATGCAACATCACAAGGCACTCCAAACAGGGGCAGCCTCCACTTATGTAAAGGACTGTTGCGCCACGTGTGGGAAGACCCAGTGCCTGGTGAGTGTGTCTGGCCTGCTGGTGACACACAGCCTGCATAAAACAGTGCTGTGTGCAGTAAATGGGCAAGACCCTGTAGTGGCTGCAGCAGAGATTCTACAGGCCTGTCTGCTACTTGGATATGGTGCTCTATGTGTACCGCTACAACCTGTGTATGACCGTGAAAGGGCAGAAGCAGATGTCACACGTTCTGTTGCAGAACATTTGTGGTCTCGGACCAGAGTGTGGCCACAACTGGTGGAGTTCTAATTTGCAGAAAACTCACAACAGTGTTACTGTCTGTTTGTTTTTGGCTTGGGATGGGTAGGAAACATAACACACAAAACAATATACTCTACATGACAGAATCTCATTTTAAAGTGTCTTCAGACAAATGGTATTGTGCATTGGATTGCCCCTGCATATTGTACATTGTCTGTTCATCATTCCTCATTTGATGTATGGAGATATATTAGATTAAAATATATTAAATACATTCTATTTTACTTAAATAACACTCTTTACAACTGGCATTGTCACAAAACAGTTTTACAGATATCTGGGCTCAAGCTGAAAGAGACACTGGCAGGAACGTCCTAAAAGCAAAATGCAAGAAACACTGAGAGGAAGACTCAAGATAGGAACCCATCCTCCTGTGCTCCACACGGGACCGTTACAAGATCCAGATAAGAGTCAAGAGGTTCTTGAATCAAACAAAGGAAAGATTTGTGATATAAGCCAATAATTTATACTGAAGGTTTATCAGAACAAAGGTCTAGTGAACTTCCAATTGCGTAAAAGTTACAGCATAATGGAGGTGAGAATGTGAATGTGCTAAATACTTTAGTATTACTGTGAGGTGTCATTTCCAGGAAAAAGTTTGGAGCGCATGTATGGATTAGTAGTCGCAAAACTATTTATAAATAATGATAAGTCTGAGAGGGACAGAAGACTATTCATTAAAATCCACATTTACATTGCAGCAGGTGAGAGTAAGGAGATACAACAGATGCGAAGGTGTGGGGCATAACACAAGACATATATGAAGAGTACATGAGCAGATTTTTTATATGCAGTGTAGCATTGCTTTCTACATCACCTGGAATGTGAGGGACTGAGTTCCATACAACATGTCCTCTAGATAGATAATCATAGAGTTGAGACAGGCAGCATTTTGACTAGTGCCTTTTTCTGCAGCGAGGACTGTTTCAGAAAAAAACATAGTTTCAGTAAACAAAGGTCTAGTGTTTGCTTGAAATCTATTGCAGCAGTATATGGTGTTAGTTATATTGAGTCTGTCCATGCAATATTTCCAAAAAGGTTTGATAAATAATTAGCTTTACTTAAAACAAACAACAAGAAAACCAGAACAAGAAAAACAAAAGCCTATACTTCGGAGCAGTTGTTTGCTTGATCTCAGGTTCAGGTGTACCAGATGGTGAGAGATTGTATGTGCTAGCTAAAGCACTCCTCATCACCTTGGTAGTGCTCTGTATTGAAGCTTTTCCCCACTGTTTGTCTCTAGCACCATCTCACATGAGTGCACATTTAAATAAATGGTCTGGCACAAAACTTCAAATTTATCACTTACCCCGAATTCAGTCTATTAACCAGGAAATGTTTGGTGTCTACATTTTGTTTCTTAGCTGCTAGGCTAATGCTTCTAACAATCACTGGAAGTTAATAGTTACCCTAACAGTTTCCAGAAATACATGACAAAATATTATTATATTTGCCTCGTATTACAGCCAAAAGCTACATAAATATGTTAAAAAAGAATATGTAATAAAATGGATAGGGTAATCTATTTTTCACATTTAAGCTAAAATTGGAACTACATTATCATCAGTGTAATTCCCTGCTGTCCTGTATTATTCCTCAACACATTAATACCTAAGGCCCATTTACTGCAAGAGAGTTAGATATCAAATATTACAATATAATATTATATACAAATATATGTAATATTACAGATATCAAATATTGTTAAACCCATGAAAATGAGGTGTTGCATTCCACTGATTTTCTACTAATGCAAATACATGCAAACAATGCAACACATAAAATCATTTGGTATTTTGCAGCCATGATTCCATTTAATAACCATTTCCAGTTGTTTATGTTATGTTAGTTGTTTTGTTGCAGGATAGCAGATCTAATACTTGCCTGCTTATTAAAGACTGTAATCCCAATTCCCAGCCAAGTAATGAATGCTGCTGAGAGCATCATGAAAAATGTGAGTCAGCTTTTTACAAACAACTTTCAAAGTAATTACTAGATTGTTTGTGCTCTAATTATACATAATATAATAATTAGGAAACAAAGCAAGTTTGTGGAAACTGCCAAAGTAGCTTTTTATCCCTTCTTAAACATTTATTTTATTTCTGTACACTATCCTTCATAATTTTACTAGGGATGTAGCAGTATAGGAGTTGTGTGCCAATCCCAATTATTGTCAATATTTTTGTGTACATATCCGACAGTACCTAAGCCGATATATATGCATTTATGAAATGCAGAAATAAGTCAATATCAGAGGAATACAACTTGAATAAGACACAGGCATTTTATCACTGTAGCCCTGTGTTTAAATGTTCACATCTAAAAATCTATCTGATGACAATATTTGAGTTCATGAACTTCTGGGGCAGAACTAATATGTTTACAATGGCCTTTCTTCTGGTATACATGTTCACTTGTCATGTAACAGAGACAGACCATCATAATCTCTAACAGCTCTAAATGTAAACTCTTAATAGCTCTAAATGTACATTATCTGGTAGTATATTTGTCATTTCAACGTATTATGCTGAAGCAATGATCTAGTGTATCTTGTAAATATGTATAAATTACTCTGCAATACCTCCTGAAAATATTAACTACTTGGGAGTGTAGTACTTAGAGGTAACAGCATGGCAAGGAACAACCAGAAAGATCTGAAACATGCTTCACTGGCAAATCCAGCAATGCCTATTGGTAAGAAATTAGCAAATTGATCTTTATTCAGCACAAACTAGAGGCCAGAGACAAGTTCTTACTCTTTTAGCTCAAGACAGGAAGCAGACATAAGTAAGGTATCTATATAGTCAGGTGGCTACCTTGTTAACTTTGGCTTTTAGCTCATTGTCCTCCTTATCTAACAACAAGTTAGTTCTGTCATTTGAGGAGACCATTCTCTCCATCGTAATGATTACTTACCACAGTTAGACGGCTGCAATAAGATTCCTTCTTACGACACATTTGAAATACCCCAAGACCAAAAATTCACCCCAAATAGTTCCACCTTCATGGTATATCATCAGTCTTTAATCCAGAATACCTCACTTAGGAGACTTCTGCATCACTGCTGTAGGAGGTGAATAGGCATATTTACAATACATGTAGTGATGGAATTCCCAATGAATCCATCCGCAGTCAATCCAATCATTCTGGTTCATAGGTCATATATGTTCATATGATAGAGACAGATAATCAGCTTCTAACAGTCTTCAGCCAGTGGGAGAGAGAGAGCGAGAAAGCACCTATTCCACTTGTCCATTAACTTAAGATATTGCACAATAGTTAAATCACATTGAATATATAGATGGATATGTGTCCATATAGTGTGTTACAATAGTGAGTGTCTGATGCTCTGCTTGGGGATGTGCCAGTATCAGAGCCTAACAGCATTATGGAGAAAAGAGCTGCGGTATCTCTCCTTTACACACAGCAGGTGGAGGAGCCTGTCACTGAAGGTGCTAGCTAGTGCAGCAACTGTTTCTTGTAGGGGGTGAGAAGAGTTCTCCATTATGGATGCCAGCTTGGCCAGCATCCTCCTCTCCCCAACTACCTCCACTGGGTCCAACGCACAGCCCAGAACAGAACTTGCCTTTCTGATCAGCTTGTCCAGTTTCTTCCTATCTGCAGTCGTGATGCCGCCGCCCCCAGCAGACAGTGCTGTAGATGATGGCTGATGCCACCACCAAGTCATAAAAATTGTGGAGGAGTGGACCCTGTATCCCAAATGACCAGAGCCTCCTCAGCAGGTTGAGCCTGCTCTGGCCTTTCTTGTACAGAGCATGTGTTGTCTGACCAGTCCATTTTATTGTTCAGATGTACTTATCTTTACTCCCTTTCATTGCCATCCGAGATGTAGTCAAAAATGGCAGAGTCATCAGGGAATTTCTGTAGATGGAAGGTTGTAGTGTTGTGGGTGAAGTCTGCAGTGTAGAGGGTGAAGAGGAATGGGGCCAGGACCGTTCCCTGTGGTGCCCCCATGCTGAAGAGTATTGTGTCTGACACACAGTCCTTAACTCACACATATTGTGGCCTGTTTGTGAGATAATCCAAGTGATGAGATGGTGATCCACCCCTGCGCACTTCAGTTTGCACACCAGTGGAGTGGGCCTGATGGTGTTGAAAGCACTCGATAGATCAAAGAACATGATTCTAACAGTGCTTCCTGCCTTTTTAAGATGAGCAAAGGATCTGTGGAGAAGGTAAATGATTGCATCCAATGCTTGGCTGGTAGGCGAACTGCAGAGGATCCATAGCTGATCCCACCAGTGAATGAAGATAGGTGAGAACAAGTCTTTCCAAAGCCTTCATCAGAAGAGAGGTCAGTGCCACTGGTCTGTAGCCATTAAGGTCACTGGGGTGTGCAGTCTTTGGAATAGGTACTCCACATGATGTTTTCCAGAGTGGACTGTTTCAGGCTTAGATTGATGCTTAGAAAATGTCCTTTACCAGTGTCTCAGGAGTCCAGAATTGATGTTGTCTGGACCTACTGCCTTCCTCACCTTCATCTTGCTCAGTTCCCTCCTTGCTTGTTATCTAGTGAAAGACAGAGAAGGGCTGGGCTGAGTGCTGGGCATTGAAAGCAGTGGCGTGGGCTGTTCAGAAGAATCTGTTGAAGACGGCATTTAGGTCTTTGCCCTTTGTGGGTCTCCCTCAGGCTGCCTGTTGAATTCTTTAAATCCTGAGATTTAATCCTGAGATGCAACTGGCCTTCCATTTTCTTCCTGTAATGGTTCTTTCTCTCCCTGATTTTCATTCTGAATTCTCTTCTTTTCCTCCTTGTTTCCTGATCTAAAGGCCACCTTCTTCTCAATCAAAAGAGCATTCAGGTCTAAGGTAACCCAGGGCTTGTTACTGGAAAAACACTGTACTGTCTTGGTGGGCACTGTGTTCTCCACACAGAAGTTTATGTAGTCTGTGATGCAGTTTATGAAGCTGTTCACATCCTCACTGCATGGCTCACGGAGAGCCTCCCAGTCTGTTGTTTCGAACCAGTCCTTCAGAGCCTCATAAGCCTCATCGGACCAACTTGTCCCGTACTTTTTAAGCCTGACACGAAACAAACAGGTTCTTTTCGGGCATGTGTTCTCTAAGGGAATGCTGGAGAGTACAGGTTGAATCACAAACGTGAAAATATGGGTTTAATTTAGCTTTGTGAAACCTCTGTATAATCCAGCCTTTAAGCATCAGTGCTTTGGCTGCTGTGAGGATGTTCTACAAGTCCCTGAGGCCTCATAAGCACCAGTCCAAATACCGAGAGCTCATAATCGCAACTACTTGAAGAACAAATCCTCATTACAGGTCTTGCTTAGCTGTGTTTGACCTCATTCCTTTAGAGAACGAAGATTTGATACAAAAACTGTTCTCTCACTCTGAGGAGCATAATTACAAGATGTGCGAGCAGTTTTGGTGTACACCAGGAATCGAGCTTTTGTGTCAACACCAAACAACAATGCATTAAGAGAAGAAGTATGGGAGAACTTACAGTGGGGCCAGCAGAACTGAAGTGTGCCTATAACTCTATAGATGCGGTGCCAGACAGACATAGCCACACAGTGTGAGAGAATTCCTAACCCATTAAAAAGACATTATAGGTATGTATACACAGGCTGAATGCAGCCAGAGTCTCTTAAGCACATACAGTCATAAGACAACTTAATGGCCTACATTACTTCTCGATGGCTGTTGATGGTAAGTTATGTCAGAGACCTCATGAAGCATCTCTTCGTTGCTCTTTAACTGCAACAGGTACATTTCAGTAGATTCATTGTTGCGTTCTTATGTTAGCTAGCTAGTTAATAGATCATTTCTCCCCATCACAAAATAACAAAATTACTAGGTTTGATATGGGGCCCTCAAGTTGGACATTGCTTGGGACACCAAAATATCTGGAAACAGTCCTGCAATTAAATAACATTCTTCTCCATCAGCTACTGTGCAGATGTTGGGATTTTAGGTCATGAATTTAATTGCTTATTTGCAGATTTAGCAACTCCTTAGCACAGGTCCAAATGCCCCTGATGTCTTGACACTTGAAAGTTTTTACAAATCTGACCGCTTCCAAAATGAATGAAGGTGAATGCACGGGAAAGGACACTAAGAAAGCAGTTCTAGCAAGTCGTATCTCTTCATAAAACCATTGATCCAAAATGTGAGTGCTGATTTCTTGGCAGTAATGATGCATATACAGAAATACTGTCATTATCCCCAACATCTGTTGCAGAATAGATTGGCAAACCACTGCAGAAGGAGTTCTTAAGTATTTGGAAGGTAGAGTTCTGTTCTCTGACAGTAAATACAGTAGGGATGAGTTTTCATTAAAAAAATCAAATAAATTCCAGTTTTACAACATGAGTGGCTGAAACTTTAGTCTTTCTCCCTTCTAATTCAACAGTCTGTGTCCCACGTTCTGTCCACATCACCTTCAAAATGGGTCCTTATTAGTTTACTCTTATTGTCTTCAGACAGAAATACTTCAATATGCTCAGGGTTCAGATTAAGCAGTGGGCCACTGCAGAACTAACACATACACCAAGCTATAAAGCACCCCACATACCCTAGCTTTGAAGACCAGCAATTTAAGAAGAACCATCAGTGGCCTCCAATAAACACAGAAAGAGTTTTCAGTCCATAGTTCTGACTTCTCTTGTACTCCTAATAATTTTCTACATGTCCTCTTCTAATATAACTTGAAACACAAGAAAAATAAGGTTTTACAGCTTCAGAGACAAAAGAAAGCATCCTTCTATAGTCAGGGCCTATGGCTTAAACATATGGGCTAACTGAGAACTTTACATGCATAGAGTCACATTGTCCCCAACATGTCCAGCAGTGCAAATTAGACATGTGCCGATACATAATAATAAGGTATGCCATGATGTTCAACAGGTATGTTGATATGTTAATTGTGGACAGTTTGAAATACTGTCACTGCATTTTAGCCAAACAAACAGTTTCACCAGAGATTTTTTTAAAATATGCAAAATAGCTCTGGTTTCAAAAGGTCACACTAGCTGTCACATGGTTATCCCATGCTTTATTTGATGTTTGTACAGCTATTTTAGTGTTTAGTTATTGGTTATTGGTTACTGGTACGCTCAGCGTGCCACAGCAGTGCCATCCTTTCATACTCACTGTGCTAGAGTTCTACTGCCCAACTGGAAAAAAAAGCATATTGCTCATAAAGACTGTCAGTTTTCTGTGCGTTTTAGTGTGCAGTAAAAAATAATAACATATTAGAAATGTACAGTAAAGTGTGATTTTGCTTGGGCCATGTTTTATGTTTTATCTTTTCAAATGTATTAAATTAAGCAAATATATTTGTAATCATCAGCACATAAGTGCTATTAAATATGTAATAAAACTATTAAAAAAGAGTTTTTTTTCTGCATAAATAAATCAGTAGAATATGAACAAAAACTGTCAGACTGCTTTTAAGTGAAATATGCCATTCTAGAGTGAACTTACCAAGTCAGCAGGGATGGCTAACCGATCAGGAGGTGTCTCAAACCTGTGTTGCTGCTGGTGCACATAAACATGAACTGTTGTTAACATTTTTTTCTGTGCTAAATGAAGAGAGTCAGGAAACCGGATGGTGTGATAGAGTTTATTCAAGAGCATCTGGTGTCCTCAGCCTGCAGTCTGAAAGGTGCTCTGTCATCTGCACATCTGCACCATTAAATTTCTTCCCTCAGTCTTCGTGACACATCTCAGTCTTTAAACACCAGTCTGCAGAGATGTAGCATTGTTAATTGGCACACCTGTTTTCACGACCCCTGGTGACATGGGAGCTAGGAATAATAATAGCCCTAAAAGTGCCCTAAAAGGAATGAGTCGCAACATGCATTTGCTGGACTGGGTAAACTAAAATTTATACATGAGACTACTTGAAAACTAGGAAATGCAAAATGAGTGATTTGGTGTTTGTTTGCTAGCTTGTCACTGTTAGGGAACCATTCTGGGAACTGTTTTGGATGCTGGTGCCCAGCAGCCTCACAAAGCCACGATCAGTCAGAACTGTTCATGGCAGCGGTGATAGAATCCAGATGTCAGCAGCATTTAATGCCTCTAAAAGCTACAACACAGAAAGCTGACATAAAAAAAATGAATATATTTTAAATCCATTCATCACAGAGAAGTACAGGCAGAGCATAGAATTCTAAGAAAAACTTTTTTTTAATTTACTACTTGTTTTTGTTCACCAGTATCAGTATCTGTAAAACTAGGTAGGTTTACTGCAGGTTTTAGACAGTAAATATAATGTCAATGTTTTGTGTGTAGACATTACAAAGCACTGGTTTCTATTACTACCATTGTACAGAAATCCAAGTCATTTTGTTGCTCTTCAATACACCATTTTGCATCAAAGCACTTTCAATGAGGGTGTTTATGTCTCCACTGCTTGACTGGTTAGAAATCTTGCAAAACTGGAATTCCCTTATAATACAGAACTGTGATCATGGCTAAACTGAAGGTTAGGTGACTATCGTGATATTACATTTTTATATGGGTACATGGCTAATGATTGTAGCAGGAGTTTCCATAGAAGTAGATATTGTTATTGGCAGATCCATATGTTTTATTTAGAGGTTTAACAAATGAGAGATCAAGATTTGCCATACTGGCTTGCAAACAAATTCAGACAATATGTGCAAAACAGCTCTCGACCACTAGAGGTGGCTCTCTCCCTCTTTTTTTCCTTCAATCTCCCTCATCCTTACTTCACCATTTAATTTATTATCTCTTTATTTCCACCAGAAATCGGTTCATTTTCACCCCTCACTCTTTTTCAGGCTAACAGAGAACAAGGTGATGTCAACAGAAAGAAAAAAACAAAACCTAGCCTTCAGTGTTTTTCCCATGTTCTCAAACGGTCTTTTTCTTTTTGAGGTACCTCTAGTCAGTGAGCCACTTTGTGCCTCCCCATTTTTCTCTTCCTTGCTTTCATAGACTTCTGTTCTAGTCTCCTTCACTATGTCAGCAGGCAGGGCTTAAAGCATGTTAGCTGTCAGCAAATGCCCCCCCCAAACCAAAACACACACACACACACACACACACACACACTTTTAATAGCAGATTGCACATCATTATTATCAACATTTAATAATGGCCCTGGTCACATCCCAGCACATCCCACCTCAGACTTAACAAGCTGTGACACAGAGCAATCTCCGCATTCAGCTCGCATCTCATCATCGACAGGGCCTAGAGACCCAACTCTTTAATTAAGGATGGGGCTAACGAATGCAGGGTGACGGGTGCTTGCAGAAGCTATAATCACCAAGGTCCTTCCACAAAAGATACAAAAAAAATAACAATCACAGGCTTTTTCATTTCAAGCTTGGCTTATTACTGCAGCATGGCTAGTGCTAGGCCAGTGAAAGAGAGCATGGCATAGCTACTTAGCCAAATGCCCTTACAATGTAGCCATTATACTTCTGAGTAGGTACGTTAAGCTGTTATGCATGAAGTTGAGGTCAGTTGCGTTCCAGTCACAGAAGAAAATGCCGTGTAAATTCTTCAAAGGTTTGTAGACATCTGCACAGCCAACCTTTCTCCTGAAGGGTTCCCTCTATGTTGCAGGAGCAGCCTCCACTCTCGTGGGAAGGCTTTACATTAGGTGTTTGAACATTGCTGAGAGGATTTGAATATGTTGAGACACAAGAGCATTAGTGAGGTTAGTACTGTCAGACGATTAGTTCTGAAACTCAAACATTGTGAACATTCACATAAAATAAACAACATATAATATATAATGATTCAAATTAAATACAATTTATCTGACAGAAATATTCCTACAAGATTGCTATTTTATTTTAAGAATACTGTTTCAAAATGAAACATTCATTAATTCATTCATTCATACATATTCTAAGCCGCCGGGTCACGGGGGGTGCTGGTGCCTATCCCAGTGCTCATTGGGCGAAAGGCAGGCAACACCCTGGACAGGCTGCCAGTCCTTTGCAGGGCAAAAGTCTTTTAGGATTTTTCTCTTTTTATTGCTGCTACGATCCAGGAACTCCATTGTTGTCTCTAACACAAATGTTACAGAAGCACAAAATCAGTTGTTTTGCATTGGCCCTCAGTCTCCAGATACGATTACAATTGAAAACCTGTGGTGCATTACAGAAAGTGTCTCAATGTGGTTATTTTACCAATGGTGCCAATATTTATTAAAACTGTATTACTGAAAAACATTGTCTTTGTCCCAAAACAGTGTAACTACAGTGTAAAAGTGAAACTGGTACTCTGCTTTTACCTCATTTTTATGAGTTCCAGTAAATCTGGAGTTGATTTCACAGGATAGTTAGACAAAAACACTGGGCAGACCCATATTTGTAAGCTGAGCAATGCCTTACATAACATAAATAACCTATGCCAGGACATGAGCCTGAGATATGTGCAGATTCATCATAATTCCACCACTGCCAAGGACTGCTTTAATACAGTTAAAACTTTGTAGTCACAGAACTGGAACCTACAGGGGACATTGAGATATCTACTGACGTCTTTTATTATTTGGGGTCAGTAGAGGGTTAGTGCCTTGGGCATATCATCAGTTCATGCACATCTGCTTCTATAAACTTTAAAAAGTTTATAGGAACAGCACATGCTTGCGACAACTTTCAATGCTGTACGTGTATTCTGAAGTGTTTTCCAGATGGTGCAAGTATTTTTTTTTTTGCTGGGCTGCTCCTGCTAAAAAAGTTGAGAGCATCATTGTTATAGTAGCTGAACAAATAAAGGATATTAATAACGGGGACATTGGATGTGAAGTGCTTGTCCTTGAAAGGGAGCAGCAGGCTAAGAACATTTATTCACGCCATGTAAACACACTCTAGCAGTCATGCTAATAAGTGTAATTAAAAGTTAAAATATCTCTGCACATGCTAAAATGAGCGCGCTTCCATGATTTAGTCTGTTCTATGCCTTTTGCCACAATAATGATAAGTACATTGCAGAAACCTTTTAAAAGAGAGAGACTTTCCCAAAGAACCAACAATAAAGAGCAAATGTGGCTTACAGTTTATTTGACATCACAATGATCCATAAAACACAGAACAATGTTCTGATAATGTGTATAAATAAATGCCCCGCAGACAAATAAATCCCTCCACCCCCACAAAAAACAAGATGTAACTGAAAAGAGAGCAAGTGAATGGTGGTGGTTTGTACAGTCAACTGTGTGTGGAACTGTAAAGTAGCGGAACGTACGCATCAATAAAACAGCTAAAAACAAAGAAACGAAGGCACATTTGGCTTGGCAATAATGAGGAACAAGCTAAGGGGTGGCAGGCGAGTGGGGTTATTCTTTTTTAATCAATCACAGCCTGTGTTTTTGACATGGTTACTTCTGACAAAGCACAAATATACAGTAAATTCAGTAGCTATGCACCATTTGCAGTAACTGCAATTGTTCAAATCTATTTAGAGGGGCAACACCCCAAAATCCCTTTTTTACATCATCATGATTGTCTTTTTTTTTTTTTCAGAATAACCACATTTTTTCATTTAAAGGCTCCTAAGCATAAACATAATGCATGATACTCATGATACTTACAAAATAAAAACAAAAAAAACCAAAAGCTGTAATGCTTAATAATAATTAGAATAATTCAAAAACAAAATCTAAGCTGAACACTTAATGCATTTGTGATAAATGTTAGTAATGAAGCTGAAACAGAGTTCTAGAATATGACTGTGCTAAACTGCGAAGTATTGTGGCCTAATCAGGGGCTCAATAACTAATAAGCGTTTGCTATAAAGCCTGGTACAGACTTGTGAATCAGTTGAAGAGTTGGGAAAGTAATGACTAACAAATGTGTAAAATGTTTTTTGGCAGTTTAGCAAATGACGATAGCTGCCCTGATACAGGATCATCAGAAACTGTTATTTCATCTTCAAAATTAGACTTTATGTATAGAGGTGGAAAACAGTGACTATTAGAGCTAGGTCTTCAATTTAGAGTCAAAAATGAAAACCAAAACACCACCGCAATAAAGTTAGCCCATGGCTCATATGCTCAGTCAATGACACATCTAGGTGATTGGTTCTAGGTGATCTAGGTTTGGTTCCTATCCATTGTAATTCAAACTATGATTGGCTGATTCCACTGTCAGCTCCTAATTATGCTGATAGTTAATCCAGCTGAGCCCCCGAAGGCCTGACCAATGAGAGTGCTAGCTTAGGTGTTACCTACTATGAGGACAAAATCTTAAACTAAACACTGAAATAATAAGAGTATTACTACAGTACTTGCAGAGTTTATACCGACATATAGACAATTATAGACATATATTTTTTAGATCCCAGAAATGATTAGGCTTTCCCTAAAGGTCTAGATGGCCCTGACGATTCCCCTCTATATGTATGTGGGGAGCTTTATGCGTCAAAGGGTTAATACAACGTGTCCCTTCTAAGCAAAACGTGGCATAGCGTGATTACCCCATACTGCAGTTTTTAGTGAATGACCCATACAACTGTGAAGTCGCAGCTAACTTGCACATGGGAATAATGCGAGCTACTCAGAATTCCATGCAGCATGCAAACATTCATTCCTGTTGTTTTTTTTAAGAAACGAGAACACGGCTCAAAAAGAGAAAATGAAAATGATTAAGATTGTCATATTTAGAATGAAATATTGCAGTGATCGTCTGTGTAAACTGTCCATATGCTTTCATGTCCAAGAGAGTGGAGGACCGGGCAGTACATGTATTCAGTTTCAGTAAGAATTAAGAATAGTTTTTACCTCGATTATGTGCAAACTGTACATCCATCCATCCATCCATCCATCTATCTATCTATCTATCTATCTATCTATCTGTTTAAAATATTTTTAAATGTGCTCTTAATTGTACATGTGCATGTTTAAAAGACTCCAATACTCTTTACTAAAATACTACACCTAATACAAGTTTGGCTCATTGTAGCTTACTTCTAGATCAACACTGTTCTAATACAGGTCACATGACTCATCCAGAACTGGGTTCCATGGCTGTGTTTGATTGGTCTGTAGTTTGAAACACCTCTCTTAGAAACTACTGACATCAATAAATATGGAGCATTGTTGCCCCAAATAAAGTACTCAAATCATCTTTAACTACTCAAAGTATGTTTTGGTGGCTAAGCTCCAGATAATTTGTTTCAAGGACCAAATGTAATGGCCCTCATGTGTGTTGTGCTCGTAATTTACAAAAGGAAAGCAAGTTCAGCCGGCTTCATGAAGAAAATCTTAGTGAGTACAGCACAGTAGGATGGGAATTTAGGCTATTGGTTTTTAGCTCTTTGGCACAAGCACACTTTGATACTTTCGAACACTTCTGAATCGACTGAGAGCTCTACATGTTTGATACAGGCTCAAAGGCAAGCTTCTCCGAAGAAGTGAGGAAGAGGTCAGCAGGAAGTAGCAGAATGTCATAATCAAGTTACTGCACTGCTGCTACCCTAAAGGATGGGATATGGTCTTTGCGTATTATCAGCAATATTAACCTTCAAGTTCACAAATATGAAGATAATTTGAGAGAATCACCACCAGAAAAAGCAGAAGTTACACTGTAACCTACAACGGGACCAAACCAATACCACTAATCAATCACTGCATTCCAATTATCAAGACAGTGTTCAGTTGCTATCCCTAAAAACCTCACCCATCCCACTGCTCCATATTACAAAATTGTGCTTTATGTAACCTGAGAGATGAAGAATGTAATGAAGCACGAAAGAAAAAAACAAAACAAATCAAAAACATGTGCCCATTGTGTTTAGAAAATCCACCAGTCATGCCATGCAGACTACACTGAAGATCCTCACAGTTATATTTTAAACATTGGCATACAACGATAATAATAGCTCTTAAAATAAGTTGTGAAAAATGTACAATTTCTTTTCAGTTTCCACAGATTGTTCTTTTGTTTCTGAGCACACAAGTGACTAACAATATATATCATTTCATAATATTATTTACAGTTTTCTTTTGGTACCTTTCAAATTTAATTTAAACAATTTAAGAACTTAAGGTGAAAAAAATGAAAATAATGTTACTCATTTTTCAAATTAAAAAGATCAAATACAAAATATAAAAATACATTTTTTTTTTTGCCATATGTGAAATACATTGCATATACTACAAGACAGTTTCTTTAAAATCACTAAAGTTGAAAACACAGGCAAAGGCAAGTGATACCAATGAGTACAAGTGCATTGCACCACATGGCTGCAAAATAAAATTACAGATAGAAACGTTTTAACGAAAATGCAGTGTACTTAGACACTTTCATACTAAAAGCAAATTCTTGCATGAACTTGAAATTCATTTATCTAATAAGTCAAAGTGGCCTACAAACCTTTTGTCTTTAAAGCAAGCCCACAATATAACACAATACCTCAAAATGAAAGAATTGCCAATTCTTATTCCATAATTTTCCCCTACAAACGGACCGAACTGAATCAGCCATTGCATAAGGGTTTGCACTGAATCAGTATCAACCGCCAAATCATGTCAAAATATGGTATGACTACAGTCTAACAGTGCTCCAGACATAAGATGTTACAGACTGACCATCTGCAAAAGCATGAAAACTACAACATCAACCATGTATAATAAGATATTTTTTTACCACATATTTAGGCTGGGGTGGTTTCTGTAGGTGCCCAAGCCGTGGCAGGTTACCTTTATCTTAGTTCCAGCTGAGTTTGGACAGGAGGATGGCAGTGCGATTTGCTGGCACGGCCTGCATCTCTAGACCAACATCGGCGCAGACACAAAACTCTCCCCACGGGCTATGTTTGCAGCTGGGGGCTCATGGTTGGCTTCCATGTTGTCATGATTTGTGGGCTCATATGGAGGAAGTGCATCACTGGCAGTTTCATCCATCCCAGGAGGGTGCCCTGAGCCATCCCAAGCAGAGGGGGCACCACCATTCGCAGGGCTGCTGGGGTTTTCATCATCAAGATCCTAAAGAACCAACAACACAGTTTTTAGCCAAAGTGGATTGAAGCCTCTCCACAGACAAACAGCTATGCCAACAATGTACAAGCATATACTTGTCTGCCTTTTTTCTAGGCACATATAACTAATAAAAAAAAACATTTAATTAATTTCAAAGTCAGAGGCATTGGGTTGGATTTCGTGGGGGTTTATATGTATTAACGTCACACACACACAATCAAGAGGGTCTGGCAAATGCAAAATCAATGTTAGAGTGACGAAGATATGCAGACAACAGCTGATAATTATCTTACACTGTTGGATGTTTTGACTTTTTGAGTTTTCTTTGAATGCTTTTTCAGCTCAAAATCACCTGCTTCATCTTTTGGTTATTAGCTGGAGTGGTTATTCATCAGTTCAGGTACAACCAACATTAAATTTCTCCACACTAAATCCCCAAAACTCACATGGTGCAGCCTTAAGTTAAACATTACTGATTCAGTTTGCCATGAGAATTTGTCTAACGATGCAGCAAAGCAAGACCACCACAACTGGCAGTAGTTAATAAGCCTTTTGCTCACTGGCAGAGCAAGAGGCTGGTTGTATCTTGGTTCCTTAGCTATTAACACCCCATGCTCTGTGGGTTGTGTAAAATGCTCATCAGGCCCAGATGACGTTGTGAATGGCAGGAGGAAAAAATCCAAGTGACCCATTGAGAAAGAGGGTTCACCATTCAGGCGTTCAGTCATAAGGACTGGCTAGATTGGTTAGAGTTTCAGTAGGAACAGTGACTGAGTGGAAGTCTCTATTTGGATCTATAAAAAAGACACCAGTACGGCTGGATTTTGTGGTCAAAAACTACTTCATAACTAGTCTAAGGAAAACAGCTTTTCTTCAGGTGCCTGAAAAAGTTATGCAGGGCATGGTAAGACTGTGACAGGAAGAACAGTCTGTTTGCAAAATCCTATAGAGAAATAGTAGGGTTAGTAGATAGTAGGGTTGCAGTGTATAAACCCCTCATTCCATAGATGAATAAGAATTCAATCGTCTCCAAACCTCTGACACCTACAGACATGTGGAGAAATTGATACGGTGAATCGTCCTTCACCACATTCTCCACAAGTGGGTAAATGCATGTGTGGCATATGCCAATGGAAGAGTACAGGCCTGGTTACTACAGATTAAACTATTCCGATCCCCTTTATCCTACAATGAAACGTTCCTATTCTGATCCAAGTGGTCTCTCCCAGGATGACACCCCCATCTACCTGGCATGATGGGGTCAATGAATGGCTTGCAGTCACCAGGTCTTAGGGAATATCTTTTGGAAGGATTGTGTTCCATGCCTCCAGTACAGTTCTAGAAACTTGTGGACTTTACAACAAAGCTGTTCTTAGTGGCCCATCACCAGACTAAGGCACTTGTTTCCCTTAAATTTGTCAATGTTGATGGAAAGATGAGTATTTTCTGCAAGTCGGCTCATCCTGTTTGGTGCCATGATGTAGAGAATGTTGTCCTGGCACAGATCTTATACTTGTCTTAACGTTGCTGGCCTAGTTCCTTTCATGGCTGCAGTTTATCCACATGCGGATGAACATTTCCAACATGATATTGCACATTTCTAGGAATATATTGTCACTAAATGGTTCCAGGAGCATGACTGCAAGTTTTTATTGCTTCAGTGGCTTGCACAGTCCACACATTTCAACCTTGCTGAACATCTTTTGTATGAGGTGCAAAGCAATGTGTTTACAGCAAGACTGCAAGATTGCAGCAACCCAATCTGCAATAACTCTGCAACACATGTAGCATTTTGTAGAATCCACGGCCTTCAGCTGTTTCAAAAGCCAAAGGAGACATATATGTCTAATAACTGTACCCACACAAAGTGTTTGTGTGTGTTAGTTAGTGCTGATGGCTTTCTTTTATCTCCTCTTTCAAACCAATTAACAGGCCTCTGTGCCGGAAACTACAGAAAAGTCTAAGTGTGACTTTAAAACATATTTTTAAATGTGCAATCTTGCTGTGCTAGCTGGGAATTCACAGATAATAACATCAACCAATTCTGGCTGTGTGAGAACGAGCTCGCACGAGTCCAGGGGCTGTGACATTTTCCTCAATCCATTAAAAGCCCTGATTTTCTATTGTAGATATTCATTCACATCTGGTGGCGAGTCAGGCCGGAGCTAAGAGCTGTGCACCTGGTGCAAACAGTACAGCATTACATGACCACATGTACCTACAATCAGCTTCACAGCTTGTAATTCCTCATCTCACAAGTGAAAATGAAACCCATTCATTTTTAAAACCGGTGCTTCGAGGCGACATCTATAAAGCCTACATGGACGTAGATGGAATGAAACCCTTCAATCTTTGCAGCACCTCCAGCCAGCCAGTCCCCTGAGGGCCTGTGGGTGTGCGTGGCTGCCATACACGCACTCACTGTAGTAGTAATTGGCTTTACGGTTATCATGGGAGATGAAATAACCAGCTCATCATATTAATCCTCATAAAAGGCCTTTGGCAGTGTTAGCACAGTGCATCACACATTTCTCTGAGTCATTAGTCTTTACTTTTAGTGTGAGCATGTAAGCTGCTCACCACAGCATGGACTATTACATGTCTTTTGTGAGGTAGGTTGAATTGTTATTGTCATATTTATGTTACTATTATGTTTATGTTTATTATGATATTATTATATGGATGTTCTGGTGTGTTTCATCATGTATATGTCTATTGTTAAAACTGTGAGCTGGGTACAACACAACTTAACATGGGAAGAAATGGCACATGCATTTTTTTATAAGTTAAATTGGTTCAGATAGTTTTTGATCTTTTCATATGGCCATAGCATCTTCATTTTTGACGTTTATTAGCAATCGGACAGAAGATCCTTGAGATTCATTAATGTTTCATAGGTGAATTCATTTTTTTTAATCAGAACTGTTTTTCAATCACACTACCACTCAAAGTTTAGACACACATTAACTAAATGGATGTTGTTGGTTATCTTAAAGACTCTACAGGCTTACACAGTTCCACCTGATGAGATGTCTAAAAAATAACCTGATATAGCACATATACTATTGACGGATCACAATATTATATTACTGCCATATCACCACCTCTAATATATATTTTGTAATGCAAAATCTTGCACAATTTAAAGCTCTAGTTCGCCTTTCAATTTAGTGAATATGATGGACAGACCAATAGAACTGGTCCAAAATTGAATTAAAAAAAATCTTGTTATATCAGCCTCCACTGCAAGTTAAGAAAGCTGTTTTATCCTCCTGTAAAGTTCTATTCTGGAGGGCTTTTTTTTAAAGCTGGACTGCATAATTCCATGAGAGCAATTTTATAGATGATGTCTACACTTTTATACTAAAGTAAAGCATAAAGCTAGAAATAAGGAAGTCTTGTATGAGTAGCCGTGTCAAAACGCTTGACTGGTAGTATATGCAAATGCTATGGGTCAAATTATTTTGCTGGTTTTCTACATGAAAATAAGTCCACATCCTCTCTAGCGAACTCACATCTTCACATTTTAATACACAACTAGATAACTAGCCAGAAATAGTAATCATGCTCAAATACTTAAAAAAATGAGTTAGACAGGTGTGCTTTACCCCACTTATCAATAAAGTCACATTGCATTATATGTGAATTAATATGATCTGGTGCGTCATTAGCCATGTTAGCCAAAGCAAGTTCAATTTTGATAAAGAGTTTTGTTAATTCTGGTCTGGTAAGATGAGTAAATTTGTGAATACAGTAAATACAGATGTTCATTTGTTCATTACCCACTGATAAACATGATCTGGAATGTATAAGCATTCATTATAATTGAATTACGTAATAGCTTTAGTCTCTAGGTCTTGAACTATACTTGTGCTACTTTGAAGAGCACATGCTGGTTTTTCAGAAATATGGTATTTTTTTTGTGGGCGCACCTGGCATATGCATAATTGAGCCCTGTGCCTGCTCAAACCAGTCCAGAGAGCAGCAGCATGAAATTAAGCAGCATCCTCTGTCTAAACATTTTCTTTGAATATGCAGTATTCAGAACAACAATAACAATTAAATACAATGTATTAAGCCATCTGTAGTTGCTGGTAGTATTTTGTCTGTTAGTGCACAGTTGTAGTAATTGCTAGTTAGAAAATGTTTGCAGCCAAACAAGCTGCAAACGGTGGCATCCAAGTCCAAGCGGGGGTTGCAAGCCAGTTGGATATTTCAATGTAATTCCAAGCCCTGAACTAAGAAAGACTTTGCAACATTTCCAGCAGCTTTTACTCTAGCATCACAGTAGCATGCAAGCAATGAAATTCATTTTTCATGCTAAAAGCCCATAAAGCCTGAACGTGCTGTTCAAACACACCATGTCTCTTTTTTGAAAAGCGACTTTCTTACAGAGGCTATATGCCCTAAGAAGTGAAGACCAGCATGTGATTTAGTCAGAAAGAGGACCGAGGAGAGTGAAATCATGTTCTTACTGTGACTGGTTCAGCAGCAGTGGTCTCATAGTAGTTTGTCTCGTAGTTGCTGAGGGGCTGAGTTTCTGTGACAGTCATGCTCTGGTCCTTCGGCTTATGCAACTGTACACACACATACACAAAAAAACACAGTCACAAATGCACAAACAAATGACTACACTTAGTCCTATACTGCTGGGAAGTTGTAAAGGAAAAGCCAGTACCAGCACAGTGAGAAACATTATGTGCTTTATTAACTGCTTGCTCGCTCTCACAGCACAGCAGCAATGTGTTCAGTGGCAAGCTATAGATCTGACCCACCTGAAAAACAGCAGGGGGTGATAATTTCAGCTACACTTCACATGAAGAATTAGTAGTTAATACCACTCACCAGGCTCACTGACTAGTTTAACAGTTTTAGACCATTTCCCTTCAAAGGAAAATGAACTGAACCCACACACAAACACACACATACCATAACACCTCCTTGTATCTACACTCCCTTTCCATTTTATCAGCTACACTTATACAAAGTATATAGGAGCACTTTGTAGTTCTACAATCACAGACTGTAGTCCATCTGTTTCTCCCTATACTTTGTTATCTCCCTTTTGCCCTGTTCTTCAAAGGTCAGAATCCTTACAGGAGCACCACAGAGCAGGTATTAATTGGGTGGTGGATCATTCTCAGCACTGTGATGACCCTGATGTGGTGGTGGTGTGTTAGTGTGTGTTGTGCTGGTACGTGTAGATCAGACACAGCAGTCCTGCTGGAGTTTTTAAACACTGTGTCCTCTCACTGTCCACTCTATTAGACACTCCTACCTTGTTGGTCTACCCTGTAGATGTAAAGTCAGAGATGATTGTCACAGGACATTGTTGGCTGGATAGTTTTGGTTGGTGGACTATTCTCGGTCTGGCAGTGACAATGAGGTGTTTAGAACTCCAGCAGTACTGCTGTCTCTGATCCACTCGCACCAGCACAACACTAACACACCACCACCACCACATCAGTGTCGCTGCAGTGCTGAGAATGATTCACCACCCAAATAATACCTGCTCTGTGGTATATGGAAATATACAGGGTGAAATGAGATGTGAAAAAATTACACTAAGTGAAAACAAGTTCACTTTTACAGACAATGCACCTCTGCACATTTTAATGCACAGTAACTGTTTTTATGCCAAATTTTCTTTTCAAAGTTTTTGGGAGAAGGAAATTCCCATTATTATAAAATTATTATAAAGTAATAATAAATTGTCAAATCAGCAGATAGTAATAGCCCAAATATACCTGGAAAAAATCTACATTAATTTAGACACGTCTCCACCATTTTAAAACAAAACAAACATCACCACTTTATGCAAAGTTATGTTTTTGACTTTGCAAAAGTTGTATGAAAGCAACAGAACACTGACAATTATGCTAAAATGCTTGAAAATATGATTAGTTCACACACATGCTCATATATACTAAATGTATATGCACAACAACATGCAATTAAGTCACAGCTTTTTCATTTCACATCAATTAATCCTGGTGACCCTACACCATTTTTGCCTCTAAAGCCTACTTTTCCCCCAATTCAACTTCTAGGCAAATGTATAGCTTGGACAAAAACTGCACAAATAATTTAAAAACCAGCTTTAAATGCAAGTCAGCTTCTCCAAGCAAATAAAAAATCACGGCGAGTCATGGCGAGACAGCGTGTGTGGTGCATGCAACAATTACACTTGCGCCGCTCAACTGAGAACCTGAAGGGAATTCAGATGGTTTTGTGAAAGTCATAAAACTACCCAGCCCCAGTTTAACATACTTTCTCATAGCCTACAGCAAAAGTAATGGCTCCTACATGTTTGGGTGTACAGTACTAGGTAAAAAGCTTATACTGTTATAGAGCCTTTACACCATGTGGAGCTCCTTTATAGGTCCTTATCATGGGAAAAACAACTCTTCCTTTAATTTCATAAATAACTGATTGAAATTGACATAATATAAAAACACTGTTAAAGTTTCATAAACATGTAATTCATTCCCCAGTCCAAATCATTGTTTTTGTGATGAAAAACAACACATTTGCATATATCCATACCTATTTAGCCTACAACAGTTTAACCCACTTGTTCACACTGAAGTTTTACATTAAAAGCCTATTGAAATGAGGCATAACACAGGGCAGCCAATAAGAACAACATGATTTTACATGTATCTTAAAACAATCTGCTTAATTTTAAGGGATAAAAAGATGTTGGAAAATAGTAATGTAAAATGAAATATGCTGCATGCAAAATGACAAAATATGTCAGCTATTTAAACTTTTAACTTTAAACAGGCTCTTTAACCTTTACTCCTACATCATTTCAGAACAAAACCTTATGTAGCAACATGTAAAACATTTTACTCCAAGTTCATATTATTTGTAAAGCAGATGAGGTAGAATACAAAAGTGCTATTTAAGTCCTGTGTAATTTGAAGTCTGAAGTTGAAAATTGAATTTTTTATATTCAGCTAGTATTAACACACTGACAACTCAGCTCTATATCAACACAAAGCATAAAGAAGGTGCTACAGACTATGAAATTGGCATATCAAAGAAGTGTGGGCTCACCATCTCCGTCAAGCTGCCAGTCTTCACAGGGGGAGGCGGCTTGTGCTTGGGCGGCCCACTGATTGCATAAGAAATACGAGGGGTCGGGTTAGTCTTAATTATGCTTTCATTGCCATACTGTGGAGGTGCAAATTAGAATGCATGGAAAAGGGATGAGACAAAAATAGATCAGAGGTTCTAGATGCGGGAGGGTGAAAGAAAAAGAAAAAAAAACGCTTCACAGAAATGATCATGCGAGAAAAGAAAATTATGTTTAGAAGGTGTACATCCTGGACGTGCGTTCACACTCACTCTCCATTTTCAGCACTCTGCAGGCGTTTGCGATACATGGCCACCCCAGCTCCAATCAGACACAGAATGACCACAGCACCGATGATGCCGCCGACGATGCCCCCCGTCACTGCTCCTTGGGCTGGTTTACCCTTGGCTACAAGAAAGATTACACAGAGGTGTTGAGTTAACCCGGCGTTTGAGCCTCAACAGTATATCTGCTTAAATATTATTAACAGTATATGTGAATGTATATTGCATGTTTATGTCTTTTAGCAATTCTTGTGGACTCATGGGGCCTGTGTCTGCATTTTTGCTTTATGTGAGCTTAATGAGAGAGCAGCAATAGGGGAGATAAGCAGGCAGCACCAGGATCTACAGAAATAGAGCAACTGTGAAAAACATTAAGTACTAAAGATCGGTGTGTGTGTGTGTGTGTGCACATCATGTAAATCTTGCATCTCAGTTCCAAATTTTCAATAATATGAGAGTAGTTTAGCCACCCTCGATCACTAATCTGTCTAAAGGGGTGGTTGGCTCATCTACTCTTTAATCTGGGCTAGCACAGTAAGACATTTCAAGCACATCAGGAGCTTTATTATTTATTTATTATTCTTTCACAATTTGCAAGATGCAGAATTCACAGGCAAAGTGTGCTCAGACTTGCTGTTGGGGTGGGCAAGCTAAAATTATCCTCCCTGCTGCATTCATAGAGACTGATGAGAGAGAGAGTGTGTGTGAGAGAGAGAATGAGAGAGAGAGAGAGAGAGAGAGAGGCAAGCAGACAGAAAAAGCTTTGAATGTTTTGGCAGTGCTGATACTGAAACACTGTCACGCTAATAAAGCACCCTTGAAATGCAGGGGGAAGAGAGATAAAAACAACTTGAGTGCAAAAGCAAGCGATATTGAGAGTGTGAGACAGAGAGAAGAAAAGACAAAGAGAAGGAGAGAGGGAGACAGATGAAGGGAGAGAATTATTCAGAGCAGGAGAAGGGGGGATTTCATATTTGTTCAAAGCCAGATATGAATGTAATACCAGCACTGATCACAGGGGGAGCTGTGGCAACTAAAAGCGGAACAATTCTATTTCTTGTTATCAGCTTGAGGTGGCGCTCTGTTTTCAAACCGAGAACACTGATCACACATGTAGTCACACACACTCACAAATAGCAGCCACTTACACACACACGCACTGAATTTGCATGTAAAGTCTGCACAAGGTTGGGCTGGTTGCCACACACTGACTACTATCGAGGTGGGTGTTCTGAACGGAACACACCCCGCCTGACATACGCATACACAGTATACCTGCAGGGAGTGTCTAGCACAACCTAGTAAATACTCATCTGCACTCACATCCTTTCAACAAAATCACAAGCAGGGGGCTGTCAATAATTGATCTCTGTTGTGAAGAAGAGAGCAAGTGAGAGAGAGAGAAAGATGAGCAGAAGAATACATGACTGGACTGCAGCCAAGTCATTTTCATTGTGTCTGCTTGAATGTTTGTCGGGTTTTATCTAGTTGATCAACTACCCATTCCCTGAACCAACTTCCCCACCCCTACACACACACACACATTTATTTCCCAGGGCATTTGTGCTGTTGCAGCGTGGCTTTCAGGGTTTTAAATGAAAGCATTTGCTATTGATGTTCTCCGACGATAGTCAAGTTGTATTCCTGATGAATAAATGATGAGCGCTTCAACTCAGAGCAGAGATAGATACTATTAGACAGACAGAGAGAGAGAAAGAGAGAGAGATCATTTTCATTGTTGAGAGAGCAACACACAAACCCCAGCCTAAACACACAACGTACGTGATACGCCGCAATTTGGAATGATCTAGCTTTTCCCATCTGGTCCTGGCTGTTATTCCCTGTCATCACACTATCACACTCCAGCTCTATTCCTCGACAGTATTTCCCAACTTCAGTCCTAGCTGCCCCTGTGTACTGCACTGCTTCACGTTTCCCCAGACTTAACACTCCCGAGTTGATTATTAGTTAAATTATATCAATAATGACATATGAGGTGTGCTAGAGCAGGGAAAACACCGTAGGGACTTCAGCACAGGAATTGGTGGAACACTGTGCCAAAGCCAGAGCATTTTTATTGAGAAGAACTGCCACTCAATAATATCCTCCGGCAGGCATGTGCACGGATAGATGCCTCTGGGGCAGTACTGACAGCTTGTGGAAGTTTCCCCTCAGTACCTCTGACCTGCACGCATCACCATAGTGCTGTACATGTAGCACTGATGATCTCTTTAGGCATGCAGCATCCTCCATAATTTAGAACAACCACCAAACAAAAAGCAGTACAGGGTGTTAATAGCTTACTAAACCATGTTTTTGTTATTATAAACAACTGGAATTAGACAGAGCTGTAAGCCTAGGCATTTTAATGATTTAGTAGTATCGTGGGTAACATTGTAACCTTTTACACCAGAGAGCGTGATTAAAATCCATGTCAGGATAGATGTTTGGCTGCTGTGAGAACATTGCTTCCCTCTGAAACAAGATGACACTGTCTCTTTTGATGAGTGTAAAGGCAATATGCTGTAAAGTTTAATTTGCTTACAGGTTGCCTTTTTCCCCTGCAACTCACACGCATGACCTAAAAAATGTCTGTGCTGGAGTCTTCTGTTTTTGTCTGATTCCAAAGCGCGCTTCCACCTGAATAAAAAATGAATGGGTTCCTGTGGTATTATATTTCTTGCTTTTGAACTGCAGTTGTAAGGCTTTCCAATGATTGTTATGCATGTTCATAATGTCAGCAAGCACAAACCGTGGCTTTCTTCTTTGCCAGTGATCTCAGGGCATGTCTGACTTCATTGCCCAGCACTAAAGGTTCTTCTGAGATCAACAATCAACAAGTCTCTTCTGTTTGTTCCCCTTTTCAATATCTTAACAAATGTTTCTGTAGAATTGATCCATGCCCCCCCTGGCAGCTCTCTGGAATTCAGGGATTTGTTCTCTTAAAAGATCTTTGTCCTTTTTTATTTTGGCCTCTCTTCTTTTTTGCAATCTCCATTGTATTGTCAGTCTTCCACTTTGATTTCTTTGTCCTTTTCATCCTTCTTAGAATTTCACTGATTCGTCTTTGATGACCTCTTTAAGATCCATCCAAAGCGCTTCTGGTTCTCTCTCAATTATCTCCTGTATTTGAAACTGATTTCTGATCTCTTCTTTGAAAGCATGCCGTTCTCCAACTCACAGTTTGAAGGTCTGATTGTTTTTTTTTCCTAACTTCACTTGTGAGCTTACACATTGGTAATTTGCGTTCTGCTCCATAATCAGCTCCAGGCCATGTCTTTTAAACATAGCTCCGTCGTCTCTACATTAAAAATTTGTTACTAATGAAAAAGTCACTGTAATTGTAAAAGCTGATTAGTCCTTCTCTTCCTTTATTTATGTTTCCAGGGCCATTTCCCTCATTTTCTTATCTGACCTTAGCATTCCACTCTCCAATCACAAGCAGTGCACCTTGTTTGCAGGTCTTGTCAATTTCAGCCTGAGTTTGACCTTTTCCATTTCTTTCTCTCCATTGAATCTGTTGTTGAGGCATAAACTTGGATGACTAACATTAAATGGTTGTGCATGAAATCGAACCACAGCATTCGTTCACTCACAACATTGTATCGTACCCAATAATAGTCTTGTTGACATCCTTGTTGACAATGAAAGCCATTCCGTTTCTTCTTTGTTGCTTATAACCAGAGTAGTAGATGGTATGTTCTCTGACTGAAGAGCGTCCTAATCCCTGTCCATAGGATGTTGATGTGTAGACAATCCATTTCAATCTTCACAGCTTCCAGCCTGCCAATTCATTTCTCATCCATTCCGGGTTTTGATTGACTTTATTTTTGCAGCTTTGAATTCTCTTTTCTCACTTGTCAACTTCAGCAAATAGACTTTCCAAAGGCTTTGATCCAGCCACGTCACATGCACAAGCTGTACTCTGAGGAATCCTCAGCTCTTCCTCAGTAACGAACTGAGAGCCTTTTCTGTCTCTGCTGTTGTCACCGTGATCATAACCTGATGACATTGTCCTACATTGTGGGTGCCCAATATAGGTGGGAGGTTTAGTCTGGCATCTATGCTAAGACCTCTCTGACCCTGAAAGGAGCTAAAAGTCCAGGCAGCACAGCTCTCTGCTTCTTTGATACACACAAGCCTCCTTGCCTCAGCAAGGCACCATAACATAAGAAGGTTTAAAAATGACTGTAATAACACTAATATTTTTTTAAAAAGCTGGGACAGTAGATAAAATAGTATTTCTGTAAATATATGTTAATAAAAAAAAAGTGATAACAGCAACACGTTCAAGAAAAGTTGCAATTTAACACTTGTATGATGTTAAAAACATCTTAAACAAATGATGCAATTATGTTTGGATATAAAAGGAGCATCCAGGAAAGGCCTGTATGAGCGAGGATGAGTTGAGGCTCGCCACTTTGACAAAAATGATCAGGAAAAAAACAAGGTTTAAAAATAAGGACCCCAGCCAAGGATTGCAAGGATCTTAAGAATTTCATACTTCACAGTGTATAATATCATCAAACTGGATAAATCTTTTCATCTAAAGGGCAAGGCCAAAAACCACAAACAACACTACAGTAAAAACTGGCATGTTTCTGTGATGGATATCACGGCAAGATCTCGTAAATACTGTACTGCACCAAAGTGTTGTCTATAAACATTGTTCATGGATGCATCCGCAAATGCATTGAGGTCTGATGGGTCAACCTTTTAGTTTTCCAGGCCAAAGAAGGAAAAAACCATCCCGATTGTAACCAGCATAAAGTTCAACAGCAAGGGTCTGTCAAGGTATGGGGGTGGTATTATGGGGTGACATGCACATCTGTAAAAGCACCATTAACAATGAACATTTTAGAGCTGCCATTAAGACACCATCTTTTTCAGGGACACTCATGTTTATTTTGACATGACAATGCTAAACGTTTTTCTGCACGTATGAGACTGAGTAATCAGAGAGTGTGGGTGCCAGGCTGGCCTGCCTGCAGTCAAGAATTGCCTTATTAAGCTCAAAACAGCCAGGTATGGTTGCACCGCCTTATGATCTGTATAATAAAAGAACAGCAAAAAATTATCCTTTGAAAACTGGATACGTTTGTGTTTTCAGTCCCCAAACATTTATTAGGTATTGGAAAAGGAAAGATGATGTAACACAGCAGTCGACATGGTGGTCAACATTTTTTGGAATGTGTAGCATTAGATTTGGAATGAGCTTATATTTACAAAAACAACAAAGTTAATGTCAAATGTAGTGTCCTAACCAAATACAGGTGAAACAGAATTTAATAAGCACCACTTTCTGTTTTTATTAGCATTACACATCATACCATCATTGCTTGATTGGAATTTGAATTGTATTTGGGTATTAATAGAGTTTGTCCTCCTTTGCTGCAGTAACAACTTTTACTCTTTTGATAAGGTTCTACACTACATGCTTAATGCTTAGTTCAAGTCAAGAGGCTTTTATTGTCATTCCTTCCATGTACACAGTGGTGTGAAATTACGTTCCTGCAGGAACAAGGTGCAACATGGAACAAAAGAGTACAAAGTGCAAACGTTCTGAACTCAATTCCATCTCAATTCTAAATCATCTCTGATGGGACACAGATCCAGCACTTTACCAATGCTGGGGGGGCTTTATGACTCTCTAGCAGGCACTTGGCATTGGACATGTTACCTCACGTGTGTCTGCTCCAGAACATCACATTTCATTGGCAATACTTTTCTAACGTGTTGTGTGTGCGTGTATGTTTGTGTGTGTGTGTGCACTTGAACACCAGTGTCAGCAATTGGTGCATCTAAAAGTGGCTGAATTCACTACATGGAACGTACTTACATATGCAAAATATTTTTATATATTCAATAACTATTTCAATAAACAGAAAAAATGATAATCAGATAACCTTTTTAAGATGTCACGGTCCCAATGCAGTAACAAAACAATTTCCTTGCTATGTTCTTATGTATATAAGGTTGTGGTACGTATGCATATCTCTATTTGCCGGTTTTTGAGATATTGAACTCTCAAATTGACTCCATCAAATCC
>CM067475.1:27670150-27701567 GCA_034552555.1 Semaprochilodus insignis
CACAATGGAGGACTGCCAATAAGAACAAAGATTTACACTGATTGCAACAGTTTAATTATTCCTCTTATTTACTAATTTTAAAACGATGAAGAAAGGATGAAAAATGGTCCTGTAAAAATAGAAAAAGAATTACTGCTGTTAACATACACAAACGAGAACCATCCTAAAAAAATAGGATACTGTCCCTTTATATATATTCAAAAGAAAGGACTTTCCTCAAGGAGAAGTATAAATAGGGGGCTTCTACCTTTCCTCAGGTAACATTTCACTAAGGGCATTACTCAAGCGCAAGGATGTCTGTACTTCACCCCTGGCGAAATGTAAAACACACACACACAGCACATTCTTGTCTCGTCATAACAGCCTCTGGATGCGACCACCGCCGGCAACCCACACAAACAGAGGCAATCCTCTGTAAGAGAAAGCAATGAATCGAAGCGTGCACTCCGATCCATGTAGCGAATTTCACACCGCAATGCGTAACAAGAGAAAAGATTCTCCTCTCGCTTTCTCTGAGAGGGTCTGTGGGGAGGAAGTGTACCAAAATAATGAATGCATTTCCCCCTCTCGACTCCGGAGATATGACGATCCTGTGCGCCAAGCCACTGAGCGGCTCCGTATTTGATCCATCTGCCACCCCACTTAACAGATTAAAAGTACTTCTGCACGCTTGTGTGAATTTCTCCTCTTGCAAAAGGGGCTTCTAATTGCTCGCGGTCTTTGTGTGTACGGCACCTTTGTTCTCAGCTGTGTTGGAGGATGCGTTTGATGTGTTTACTTGCACGCACACCTGTGTGTTAGCAGGTCACTGTCAGCTGTGGGAGTTTGTGGATGGAGTCCCACCTCCTTGGCGGAGTGGGTTACCTAGAAACAGCATGCATAAATAATGCGCCTCAGAAAAGTGTGTGTCTGCTTGGCTGGGGCTGGCAGGCTCATTTGGAGTGGCAGAACACACCTGGGCGGCTGCAGGCAAAACACAGCCTCCCCCCCATCTATGTCGCTCCTTTCTGCTGACTTCTAAAACAGAACTGCTACATTATAAGCATGGCGTTTTTGATTGCACCACCTCATTGGATTCTAATACAAGCATCCCACTGCTGTAAAGAATCTTAAGGTAAAGGGGAATTCTATTCCTTTACAGTAATTTCTGTATAATTAAATGGTTAAGATGGAATAAGTCATTCCGTGGTATGAAGTATAATTGTGGTGTGAAGTTCCAGAGTTAGAATTGTTCACTGCGGTGGTGGTAGGTGCCCCAGACGTCTGAAGGATTTAATGCATCCAAAAAGTTACTACATAGAATGATGGTGATTACGCTACCTGAAGCCTAATACATTGTTTTACAATACTCTTGAGACGATTTTATCCTAAACAGTATTCATATTTTAATTCATAATAATGCATAATATATTTGATGAGATTTACCACTATTTCACATATCATAACTTAAAAGATGCATGTAGGTTAGCTGGTGGTTTGTGATATTAAGTAAAGTGACTATAGATACTATAACCCCTGGTTAATATCACTACCACTGCAAAAACTTCCTAGAGTTTCCCTGAATTAAGGGAAGAATGAATCTCTTCACCACAAACCAAACAGATTACATTGTTTACATCATAACCATTTAGATTATGCTGAAAACGTGAATCAAATCAAATCAAATCAATCTACACATCTGTATCAAATGATCTAATGACTATATCCATAATCAATTAATCAGTCCATTATAACCAAATTGATAAATTGGGAAAAGAAAAGGTACAGTTATTAGTCTGTTAATAATTTAGTATTTCACATATATTATAAACATTCAACACATTAAAATTACAAGGATAAATTATCGTTTAAATATGCTCTTTCAAACACAAGACATCTTTTAAATATAAAACACTTTCCCCAGCTTATAAATCACATTAAATAATAATAATAATAAAAAAAAACATAAGGATTTTCATCAAGGACATAGCAACGGCTCTTTTGGAGAGCTCTTGAAAATACTATTTTAGTCAGAGTGAAAACTGCAGAAATAATAAAGGAACAAAACAAACACAAATCTTACATGTGCTGTTGTGAAGGTAGGCAGAACTCTGCATTGCTGTTCAGATTATTTATTTAGATATATTAGATGAATCTGCGTGTTCCATAACATCATGTCATCAAGTCTCCACCATGAAACCCAAACACATGTAAGCAGTGACTACAGTTTTACTACAGTTCTGGTACCATGCTGAGCTTTTGCCATGTTCTGCAATGGATATAGTGTTTCTCTAGACGCTCATACATAGCAGATGTGCTGTTGCATATAACCCTCAAGTGTTGTTCCCATAATTTTGACTTCTTAGGTTCTGCATAACCCTGTATTGTAGTCTCTGGTATCGGTATTTTCCCACTGTCCGTCAAGTGCTATAAATGGGGACAGCAAACATAATCAAGCCACCTAATCAATAACAAGATTTGTTGTCAACAATTTTTAAATTATTATTATATTACTAGATCGTTAGATAGATTGATAGACAGATACTTTACTGATCCCGAAGGAAATTTAGCCAGCAGCAGTTTTCACAGTACAGCACAGTCAAGACAAAACAAAGAGGGTTGTACAGAATGAACCCAAATAGGTAGGTACCGGCTCAGCAAAAAAAATTTTTTATTATTATTATGGACTATTATTATTATTATTATACCACTCATCATTTTAGTCAGTAGTTTTAGCAGGCAAACTACAGTGATAATAAAAGACGATCAGTCTGATTTTTTTCTGATGTGCTTCATCAATAAGAGTCCTTGGGCAAGAATCCTTACAGTACACTGGCCTACCTGTAATGTGAATGACCTTGTAAGTCGCTCTGGATAAGAGTGTCGGCTAAATGCCATAAATGTAAATGACAAAAAAGCTGAATTTTACATTGACTTAATAGAACAATAAGCAGGTGCTGCATTTATTATAGAAACCAATGGAAGTGAAACGGAAGTATACTGAAAAACCCTGTAGTATTCATTTACAATCAGTGTAGAAACACATCACTTGCTAGGTAGGTTTCATCAAAAGAATTGTATCCCATAATAACACTGCGATAAGCCAATAATATGCACTACAGAAGGCTGTGCAATGCTGAAATGAACAATGTGTATTATGTGAGGAAGACTTTTATACTTGAAGCAACACTGATATTGTTAGTCAGAGCCATTCGATTTAATGCAGTTTACTAAAGTACTGTTCAATTCCATGACTCCCTTATGCATAACATAAACACCTGAAACACTACGAAACCATCCTTCATCCTCTACTGAAGCATGTGAGAAAAAAAATTTGAGTGAAGGCATAATGAAATTACGTAAGCGTGTTTATTCTAACAAAGCGGATTATTTGAAAGTGGCACCGCATCCTCAAATTGATACTTGAACTTCAAAGCGAGCTGCCGGGTGGGTTGGCAAGCGTGTGAGCCTGAACGTACCCTGGAGGCTGTTGCAAGACGTTACCGCAGGTTGATGCTCACTCAAAAAAGAAAACGAGAAAAAAAATAAAACAACACCACTACATGCTACAATGAACTGCTGCTTCACTAAACACAAGTCACGTCTTCAGTAGGGCTGAGGACACTCTCAGATAATACAGTTTTTTTTTTCTTGTTAGCTTCGACGTAATAAACAATAACTATACAGCTATGCAGCCATTAAGCACAGGACAGGAGAGACTGAATATCAGTGCCGTCTGTGGCCTTTGTATTTCATAATAGCATCTGATCAGATTAGTGGTAGATTCATCTAGCTATTCAAGCAACCTACACATCTCTGTTGCAAACTAAAACTCTGTGCCTGCCGTTTCTGAACAGTCCAAAAGCACTGCAAATGTTAATCCATAGATGGGGATGTTTCAAAATGGTGTAATGTTCCAGGCATCAAGAGGGTGATTAACTTGTACCAACAACTTTGTGCTCCACAATCTTGCATGAAACAAAAAAAGATTCTTCAATCTTCAGGCTGAATCGTGAGAAATATCTGATTGCTGTATAACTTCACAGATGACCTTGCTATGGAAATAGCAAGACATAAAGAATATAACCAAAAGCACATTATATTTAACTACATAAAACATGTTTACTTTATGTTAGATTGTGCCTTGTTTTCCCTTGTAGTAGGAATATTGGTAACATTTTACAATAAGTGTACATCTATTAAGAGTACTTAAGAAAGTAATAAGCATGACTACATAGTTTAGTAATGTAGCAATTAATCATTGACTAATGATAGAAATAAGGACTATTAAGATTTTTGATTTTGTTAAGTAGTTTATAATTCTTACTAAATGCTTATCATTAAATCATTTATCATTAAATAATCATCGTAATGAAAACTGTGAGACTCCACAAGTAAGCACTAATGAACAACTTACTGAAGCCTATGATAATTTCAAATACAATCTGATTTAAAATCAAACAAATATGTACCTTAAACACTTTTAATCAAGTGCACATGAAATTCATATGTAAAATATATATTGGTTATGTATTAAACTGTTATACACTTATAAAGCAGTTCTTATGTGCAGTATGTGTACAATAAGGGTCATAAAGAACATTAAATATTTATTAATAATGCTTAAGCAATACATTCAAAAAGACTAATATAAAATCTTAGAATTCTATATTATATATTATACATTATATATATATTAATAATCTATATATAAATAAGTATAAAATGCTCTAAGATGCTTTTGAGAGACTGGGCCATGATTAGTTGGAACAGTGAGACACATAAACAAGCAGGGTAAGAACGCTCCAGGAGCCGATTAGACAATGGAATTACACATACTTATTATTTAATGACTAACTGAGACATTCCTTAAGCATTTAAATAGGACTATAAACTACTTAATACAATTTAGATTAATGGTAGGTCCTTTTTCTGTCATTTGTTAATGATTTATTGCAACATTACTTAACTATTAAGTAAAGCTCAGAACACCCTTAAGTACTGTTAAAAGATGTACTCTTACTGTAAAGTGTTACCTGATTATTATAAAAATGTTAGGGCTCTATGACATATCGAACATAGACCGACATTTGAACAAATCCTAAATTATAATTACTGTTTATTGTTGAATTTAATATACTGGGACACCAATGAGCCAAACCATTATGACCACTTGCGTAACATGCTGTTGGTCCTCCATGTGCCTGCAAAACAGCTCAGACTTGCCGAGGCATGGATTTTGAAAGAGCCCTGGGGTACCTGACTTGAGCAGAAGATCCTTTAAGTCGTGTAAGAGCCTGAGGCACTGTGGATCGGAGACGACCCTGGCCATCCACTGGACAACTTTCTTACATTTCTCCAATGTCCAGTTCCAAAGCTTGTGTGCCCACTGTTGGCGCTTTCGACGGTGGACCGGGGTGAACATTGTTACAATCTGTGGCTATGCAGCCCCACACAGAGCAGAGTATGATGCACTGTGCGTTGTGGCACATTGCTGTGCAACCATCATTAAACATGTCTGTGACACAGTAGCACTTGAGTTGGTTTGGACCAGATGTGATAGCCTTCACTGTGCTAGTGCATCAGTGAGCCTTGGGCGACCAACACCCTGTCAGCCGTACTTGGTTTGTCCCTCTTTGGACCATTGTTGGTATGTATTCATCACTGCTGACTGGGAACACCTAGCACTTCAAGGCTCACCATTTCAGAGATGCACCAACGCAACCAACTGGCTATAGTGATTTGGCTCTTGTCAAAGTCACTCAGGCCCCAATGCCTCCTCATTTTTCACATGTCCAACACACAAATGCTCACTTACCATCTAATATATTCTATCCTGACATGCACTGTGATTATGGGATAATCCACACTATTTGTGAGTGGGCATAATGGTTTGGTTCATTTGTGTATGTAGTTTTCATACATTGATAGTTTTCATGACATCATAAAAGCAATTTGATCAAAACAGGCAGTTTGGTGTCCATATGTAGACAGTGGAACGCAGAATAAACTGTACATTTTGACTAGTTAATAATGTTTACATTTACATTAAACATTTAACTTACAAGATCCATGGAAAATTTTCCATGATTTGGGCCCTTAAAAATTATTTCTGACCAAAACAGGGTGATGGTTGAAGCAGTGTTGCAGGACAATACTTCCATCAGAGGAGTGATGCAGTGGATTAATTAACTGATGTACTGATACAATGAATGAAATTAGCAGCTCAAACATCCTACCAGCAAATTCGGCTAGTGAAGTCGGACAGAAAAATTAAGTGCTTCACCTTTTTCATCAACACATTTGCTTGCAGCCCTGGACAGCAATTCGAATGCACTGCACAGCTTTAAAACATACCAAATTATGACCCAACTCTACCGTACAAGGACATTTTCCAGACAAAGCCAGTAAGTAGCACTGAAGTCGAGGCTGAGGGGGTGGAGGGGGGGATTTCATTCATTGTAAAATGACAGCAGTGAAACACTAGTGCAGTGTGGGTGAGAAAGTGTCTCTAGGCTTGCATCATGGCGAGTCTAGGCTAATCTCCTCTGATCCTTCAGTTGGCCTAGCGCATTTGAACTGTCTGGGGATTAAGAGGGGGTGACAGTGACACTGTGCATGTGTGTGTGTGTTTGTCTGTGCATGAGTGTGTGTTTGTGTCAATGTATGTGCCCACCCTCCATGCAATGTCATGTGTTGCCACTAGCATCTCTCTCTCGCTCTCTCTGTTTTCCCTGTCTGTAGAGGAGCAGTCTGCTCACTGTCTGTCTGAGTTTCCCTCCTCACGCTCAGCGTGTGTGTGTGCGCGTCTCCATGGGAACTTTCAGTGCCAGTTCGGTGCAGCAGGGTCTCCCTCACACACACACATACAGACCTTGGCACCCCGTCCTCTTAGCAATTTCAACACTCAACCTGAATCCACTCCTCCATCTTCCAATCACTCCATCCTATCATCTCATCCTCTCCCTCACTGTCACACTTCTCTCCATCTCTCAGTCCTTCACCCTGACCTCTCCACACACTCTTTCCTCTCCTTCCCCCATTCCCCACAGCCGACTCCTTATTTTTCTTTTTTTTTTCCTTCCATCACTTTTTCATGTTCGTCTTCATCCCTGCCAATCACTCACTACAGTAGTGAAAGCCTGCTGCAGCGTGTCTCATTCTCCGGCTCAGAACGTGCCTCAGCTCTGATACACCAAACATATGTCGGAGCTAAATCGACTTAATGTACTTAAACCCCCACCACACTGAGCGTGCCGTGTTTACCAATCTTTTTCCTCTCTCTCTCTCTCTTTCTCTCTCTCTCTCTCTCTCTCTCTTTCTCTCTCTTCCCCTGTTGCTCTACCTCTTTCACTATTTCTATCCTGCACTTTCTACTTCTCTCTCTCACTCTTTCGGTCTCTTTTTCATCATTCTAGCTCTATTTGTCATTTTATTTCTCATTCTGTGACACTCTGTCTCTCTCTCTCCCACTCTTTCTTTCTCTACCCTTCTTCACGTCATTTTCACTGCTTCAATCTATCATTCTACCCCACTCTCTCTCTCTCTCTCTACTCCTCCCTCTCTTTTGTCCCTTGGTGAGCTGGTCTGCACTTTTCAAATAAATCTGTTTTCAGCACCTGTAACTGTGGCGTTGCAGCGCTGCACTAAAAGAATGAGAAAAGAAAATGGCCACCATTCCCTCTCTCTCTTTTTTGTCATTTTCTCTCTCTCACTCTGTCTCTGTGTCTCTGTACACATATTACCATCCCTACCTCTCTGTATTCCTCCCCCTCACAGCCTCTCCGTTTAGCGGTGTGTTTGTTAATCTTTGTAGCTCTCTCGGCTCCCCAGGAGGCTGCTTGTTTATCAGAATGAATTATTGGGTGCAGATCCAGCAGCTACCATAGCTCTGAACCCACTGACTCTTGTAAAGCCATTCTGCATTCTTCTACACGCATACACACACACACACACACACACACACACACCTTGCATGCACATTCAGTTCCCCTAAGCCACTCCAGTCATTTTAGCCTCTCTTTTCTTCTCTTTTTACATAGAGCCAGAAGAGAGAGCAAGAGAGAGAGAGAGAGAGAGAGAGAGAGAGAGAGAGAGAGAGAGAGAGAAAGAAAGAGACAGAGCACGAGAAAAAAAAGGGAGAGAGAGAGATGAGGACACTTGGGAGAGCCTGGAGCTCACTTAACCTCCATTAAAACCCTGCACATCTCTTCTATGTCAGCAGAGCCACAAGCGCTTAGCAGGGCCGAGCACAGAGGAACACTACCACTCTACACACACACACACACACAAACACAGATGAGCTAGGGCTGGGCGATAGCACAAATATCTCAGTGTTTTTAGGCTGAATGGCAATACATGATATATATCTTGCTTTATTTATTTATTTATTTTGCTTTTTTTTACATCAGTAACAGCAGCTTTAAGGAATAAACGGGTCATATATTTTAATGCAATATCAAACTATACGGATATAAATGGTACTGTCTCATCCTTTATCTCATCTGAAAATGTATCAATATACCTGAAAAAGTGGATATACTCTGAGCCCTAACACATCCACACACTCAACTATACACTATACGCACATATGCTCATCATGGACAAAAGTATTGGGACACCTACAAATTACACCATCACATTAGACGTCCCATTCTATGGGGTCAGGTCAGGGGTCTGTGTGGGCCACTCAAGTTCTTCCACATCAAACTCACCCAGCCATGTCTTTATGGACAAAATTAGGAGCATACAGTTGTCCTAATTGTCTTGGCATGCTGAAGCATTACTGGGACTAGAGGGCTCTAGGCAAACCCCTAAAAAACAACCCCATAGCATCATCCCTCCTCCACCAAACTTTACAGTAGGCACATTGCAGTCAGGCAGGTAACGTTCACCTGAATCCATTAACTAATGCAAATAATGTAAATGTCGGGATAGACTAATGGGTGAGCAGTTTATCCACTATGAAATATAAAAATAGAAAAGAGATAGAATAGAAAGAAAATTATACTTGCATATCGAGCTGGAGATCAGAATTTTGCTAAAAGGTGGCTAATAACATATTTGTTAAAGTTAATTACTAAAGAAAGAAAGAAAAAAAGAAACAAAAAAGAAACAAGTATGAAAGAAATAAAGATATAAATAGATACAAACAAAGGAAGGAGAGAAATAAATAAAGGAGAGAGAATTGAAATTAAGAGAGGTAAATGGAGAGATAGAACTTTACTCTCTTCATATTTCCATCTGCTAACCCTGACAGTAAGCCTCAACAAGATCAAAGCTTTCACAGATGTAACCCGACCGATTCCAGGCATGTTTTTGTTTCCTGCTCACTCGTTACAGAAAAAAAGCATTTCATTAACATTCATTTAATTCAACCCCAGCTCCACTCGCTCCCTACGCAAACAGCAAAGACCAAAGAGCATGTGCTGAAAAGGCCAAATCTCTCCAAACCGGAGAAAGGGGTAATTTTGGAGCCGTGGCTGCAGAAACTGACAGAAAACATGTGTTCCATTCCTGAGGATGAGAGGAAAAAAAATATCACACAGAAAGAGCATGTGTGACAGCTGAATAGGAACAGAGTGACGGGATGGCCTTGCTCTATCTAAGAAGAAAAAACGGGAATTAATGTCATTTTAATTGCTGATAGTGCCACAAGGCTGACAACATGCTATTCAAAACATTTGCAGACAATTCAGAGAAAGCAGATACGAGGTGACACATAGCAAGAAAACATGGATGTACCTGGAAAGCTCTGGTAAAAACTGTCAGCACTGCAAAGCAAACATCTCTGCACACATGAAACCTCACAGTATGAAACTGTGCACCCAGCCTTCCCCTTACATAAACACAGACACCTGCAAAACTAGAAGAAAACAGCTCAGGAGCAAACACTGTCAGAGTAACAGATAATCTCTGCAGAACAGAAAACAAACACACATACACATATACAGATCTATGACACATAGAAGCAGTGTGTCTGACTCCCAGTCAAAACATGCAAAACTGCAGAAAACAAGAAACTGCTTGTAAGAGCTATATCACTGAACATCATGTATCGTCCTCATAAGCATTATGTACATTCAGATATGAAGGTATATGCAGAGAATACACAAGTCTGCACCGTCAAGTCCACCTTAGTCCAATTACACTCATCATCGGAAAAATAGTTGCACAATCCGCCACGCAGGTGCCTTCAGCAGAAACAGGCCTTATCGCTGTACCTGACTGACTATATAAGCTTGTCCTATTGTGCGTGCTTTCCATTTTGGCTCAGGCTGTTGTGTTGGTAGCAAGCAAAGTATGCCTTCCTTTGCAAGTGAAGTATGCCTCAGAGAGAGTTTGAAAGCAATCTCAGGAGAGGGGTCGCATTGTAGGGCTTCGAAAAGTGGGGTGGTCTTATCGTTGTATTGCATGCCATACCGTTCGTGCAGACACTGCCATAGCATGCTGTTGGCGACAGTGGATAGAGGAAGGAACACACCATGAAGGATCTGGGAGACCCACACGAACCATGGAGAGAGAGAACCAATGAATTTTCTTCCATGCATGGAGTGACCCAACAACCACAATCGCGGACATTGAGCAAGCAGTGATGCCCATCCTGTTAGTGCCAGCACCATTGGCAGACGGCTTCATGACACAGGACTACATTTACGCAGGCCGTTAGAGCATCTGCCCTTAACACCACAACAACCTCAGCAAAGACTGCAATGGTGTCGTGACCATCATCGAGTGATTTAGAATGGTAGCGGGTCATCTTCAGTGACGAGTCCTGCTTTTGTCTTGGAGATGACCAACGAATCTGCGTGTGGAGGCACCGTGGTCAATGCCAAGATGAATGGTGTATCACACGTCTAAAAGGCTTGGTGTCACTCCACTTCCACCCTCGGCTCATCAGTTTAGAAAGGTTTTCAAAACTATCATTAAGGAGCGAGTTTGGAGGACAGTTTGGCCATCCACAGCCAGGCAGATTGCGTACAAATAGAAGAAATTCAAGACCACTGTTAACCTTCCCAGAAACGGTCCACTAGCAAAGACCACCCCAAGAGCAAGGCATGTAATAACTCACAAGGTCACAAAGGAACCCAGGGTAACTTAATGAGTCCATCATTATGAGAACACTGAACCACAGTGTTCTTCAAGAAACATTGCTGCCCATCTGCAGTTTGCTAAAAATTACAGAAATTGTAAAAATCTTTTTACGGACGGATGAGACCAAAAGAAACCTTTTTCACTGAAATGAGAAGCATTATGTCTAGAGAAAGGAAAACATTGTGGTGGTAGTATCATGGCTTGGGCCTGTTTTGCTGCATCTGGGCCAGTGACGGCTCGCCATTATTGATGGAATAATGAATTCAGAATTAATTATATCAGCAAATTCTCAAGGAAAGTGTCAGGATATCTGTCTGTGAACTGAATCTCAAGAGAATGTGGGTCATACAGTAAGAGAATGACCTTAAGCACACGTTTTACCCAAGAATGGTTAAAGAAGAATAAAGGTAATGTTTTTCAATGCTTTTCAAAGTCCTGATCTCAATCCAATAGAAATGTTCTGAAAGGACCTAAAGCAAGCAGTTCATGGGAGGAAACCCACCAACATCCCATGCTGAAGCTGTTTAATACGGAAGAACAGCCTAAACTTCCTCCAAGCCAATGCACTTATTAATAGTTACCACAAACATTTAGTTGTAGTTTTTGCTGCACAAGGAGTCCACATACTGAAAGCAAAGGTTTGTATACTTTTACTCTCATCAACATGAAATATTTCCTAAATATTAGTTTTGTCTCAATATATTGGTTTCTCTTTATCTACTTTTAGGACTGAAAATCTGAATATGTTTATTATATTTATGGAGAAATATGGACTCACAAAGTCACCACTGTATTCTGCATCTGTTGGATTACTGTAAATAGTGTAACATTCCTTTTTACTCCTGTCTGACTTTCTGAATCACAGGTTACAAGCGGCTCTGATTACAGATGTTGTCCACCGAATAAGTGGACCGAGACGAACCTCTTCGGCATCCAAACAAACTCTGCTGTGGTTCGTTTGAAATATGAATGCAACACCGACCAAAGACATCTAAAAGAACCAAACAAATTTAACCATCATCTCTTCTGTACAAACAGTACTGTGCTGAGACCACCTTTCATTTATTTAAATTACTGTCAGAAAAGGGGATTAGATATATAAGAAAATGGAACTGCTAACAGCCGTATAGACCACCAAAACTGTCAACCTCAGATAAACAGTACTTATGTTAGATTTCATATTTGATCCACTCTGCAGGTGTGTGAAAGGATGTGTATACACTAAGGAGTCTGAAAGGATGCATATACTGTCAAGAAGCGAGAAAAGAAAATGTGCAAATCAAACAAACTGCTGGTGTTCTCAGAAATGACCACCCCGGAGTCTAGGCCTCAACATCATTGAACATGGGATCGTGAGAAGCAGAAAATTAAATTAACTTCTTAGCCTGATATTTAGATGTGTGAAAAAATATCCCTGCAGATTTCAAGTCTCCTGAAAAGGATAGAAGCTGTTAATTGAGGTGTTTTCCAGAGGCTAAAGAACGAATAACTTAATTGCCATTTTGACTGGAAATTGGTTTCTGTCTACTGCTTAATAGTCTACCTTCTTTGATTCCTGCAGCAGAGGAATTCCTGACTCTGTTATGGCATGTGGGTGAGTTCTGTCATCTCTGTATTAGTTCTGAATTTGTAATTACAAAAATGCATAGTTTCTGTTCATAAACTTGACTTAGACACATTCAAAGCCGCTGTTAAATGCTCCATAAACACACACATTACTGCATACATCATTTATGTCATATATTAATGTGGGGTGAATTAACATGTACTTTAGTATTTAGGTGAATCTTAACGGTGTCCCAAAATAGTACTGTTAGTTCTAGTTAAGTATATTTCTAATAGCAGTAATGATATGTATCTAGTATACTTAGTTCGTTTTTTTTTAAATAGCACACTTTCAGTACATTAATCATTAGTGCAAGGAAGCATACAAATTATACCTCAGTGCACTTTTTTCTCCTGGGTGATTGCTTTAGAATGACAACCATACACTGTAAAAAGTACAACCTAACATACTCTAATTTGTTAAAAGCAATTGAATTAGTTTTACTTGACTCAATAACTGTACTGACTGAAAGAATCATTCATTAAAAGTCCTTTTTTTAGGCTGAACAAACCTAATTAATTTGCTTGTAACTAATTAGAGTATTTTAGTTTTAGGTTGGACCAACACAACACTCATTTTCTTTGCCTAACATACCTCATAAAGTCTGCCCTAACGGTTGTGTTTGTCTCCGTATGACTAAGTATCTTTTGGTTCAATGTCAAATATGCCAGTGTGTATCCTTACTTAACCTGAACTACAACACAAACAAGTAGCATTTTCAGCAATCGGCCTGCACTGTAAAAAGTCTTTCATTGGTCCAACTGATAAAATACTCTAATTTGTTACTAATTCATTCATTCATTTGCTTGTAACAAATTACAGTATTTTTTTAGGTTGGACCAGTGAAAGAATTTTTACAGTGTACAGATGTAAACTAGACCTTAAAGGGTCTTAACTACATTCAAAGTCATTCAAGACCATTTCTATCAGTCCACTCATAATGAAGTGTGCACACAGTGCAAAGGCCATATTCAAAAATACACAAGCAGAAAAATTCATGAGGCTACACATGATCAGTTATGAGGTTTTGATATAACACAATACACACATCACCTGTGTCAGAGATAGAGCTGTATTAGTGTCACGAGAGAGCTACGAGATCCAAGAACAGAGAAACAGGGAACTTTGTAGTTTCCAGAAAATCTAAGCACCGTTTCTACACTTTAATTCAGATTTTCTCACAGTTCCATCCAGCTCTGCGTCTTCCACTAATTATAAAACAGGGCAAACGCTGCACAACAGCAGCAAATTGGTTTTCAAATAGGTCACATTTTCCCATGGCCCTCAAATTATAATAATGTGTTAAGTGCTGCAGCAATTTGTGTCTTCCAATGATCTATTTCCCATTAACATGATCAGCTTCGGTCACAGGGTTCTTTTTCCTCCACTGTACTATGAGTGAAATTCTGTGAAGCCACAGCCATCTACATTTGCAGCCAGCATGAGGTTCTTCTGAAGCTATTTCTCTCAAGCGCACCCACACACACACACACACACACACACACACACACACACACACACACACACACACACACAAAGAATCTAACTAAACCCCAAATGTGCATCCCTCTCACCACTTCAGTCCATTCAGAGGCCTGTTTAGTATCATTACTCACTAATGTAACATGCATTATGTGGAGGACGGGAAGCTCACCATCGCTGAGAGGAAAGAGCCGCAGCCCATTACCCACTGATCAAACCACATTAAGACGTCCACACAAGAACCAAATGCTCCACTCGCCTTCTTCCCTTACCTAAACGCCCACTCCTACGCACTTCTGCTCCAAAAAACACACACAAAAACAATAATACATTCCCCTCATTCTGACCACTTTGTTTTGTTCTTTGACTGTTCTGAAAGTCGCCTCAAAACACAGGGAATCTAAAAAGCTCTCCCGCAGCTCCCGTTAATTCTTAAGAGAGCTAAATGGTCCTTCTTTTCGGTTTGTGACATTTCCAAAGTTAAAAAGGTCTCGGCTGTTAATTGCGCAGAGTGGAATCAAGTCATAAACAGCAGTTTGACATTAAAAGCGACTAATGATATGATTTCTGCTCGGTGAGGCATGAGAGAGTGAGAGAGAGAGAGGAGGAAAGAAAGCTTACTGCTAACATGTTGTTCAAAAACACATATGGGTGCTAACAGAAATTAGCATTATGGTAGAGACTTTTATTTTCATGGCCCAAACTGATGGCCTAGCTTAAGCACTGTATACTACCTGCATTAACTACATAACAACAAGTACCTTACGAAATGTTGGGACAAGTTCATGTTACCACTTTGCTACATCACCTTTCCTTTTAACAGCTCCTAATCACTGTTTAGAGACTGAAGACACCAAATAATACAGTATAGTTTTGAAAGCAGTTTTCTTTTTTGCCATTCTTCTATTATACTACAGCCATTGTTGTCATATTTTGAGCTTAATAAAACACATGCTTTCTAACGGCAACAGGTCTGGGCTCCAGGCAGGTCATTCCAGCATGGCTGGTGCTATCATGTTGAAATAGGCACAAATGTCACTGATAAAAGACTAAAAGGCAGCTTATTGCTGTCCAAAGAAAAACAAGTATCTCCAAAACAACAGCTTTACAGAAGAAAGCAAAAACGTTCTTTACTTTTAATGTAAGTCAATGTAAAGACATTTTATTTCTAGCTGTTTTGGAGCATTTCTAATGGTGCTTCCAACATGAAACGGTCACACAATGTAAAGGACAGCTGATATTCTCATTTTATGTCAGAAAATGAAAAAACACAAAAACTGAAACAAATGAATACATTCTGTTGCTCCAAAATGCTCAGCATCAGGTGATTTCAGAGATGTGCAAGGTGCTCATGAACAAACCCTCGGTCTCTACACCAACGACTGTATCTTCAAGGAACCAGTTTTAAAGATCCTGAAGTTTGCAGATGACACCACAGTGGTGCGCCTCATAGCTATCGATGACGGGACAGAAAGGAAGCTGAACAGCAACAGGTGTTTTTCCTTAGACAGCTGAAGAAATTCAACCTGCCACAGACCCTCCCCTGCCCCCAGTTCTACACAGTGATCATTGAGTCCACCCTCCCATCATCCATAACTATTTGGTTTCTCCACCCCACAAAAACGAGCCAAACTCCAGCACATAATCTGGACAGTAGAGCAGATCACTGGATGTAACCTGTCACCATTTCAGGAGATCTACAGCAGCAGGGTGATGAAGCATGCTGGCAAAATTTCAGCTGACCCCTCTCATCCTCCACATCACCTCTTTCAGACACTTTATTCTGGTAGAAGACCAACAAGACCAGCACAACCAGACATGTTAATAGCTTTAGTTCATTGACTATACTGGACTTCTTGCACAAATTTAAACCTACACTGAGCGGACTTTACTGTGTTACAGTAACATAATATGTATTTGCACAGCTGTACAGATGTTAAACTTTGCCATGTTTTTTTTTTATATGATTTTCTTTTATGCAAATCATTTAAATATTTGTTACCAGTCTGTGTGCTTGTGTCTGGTCTGTTCAGAATGTCACCAATACAAATTCTTTTTATGTGTAACATACTTGGCGATACTTACATGGCACATCTCTGTTTATCTTTGGCCTAGGGAAAACAACATACATAAACAAACTCCATAAACAATCTGAATGTTCAACCTGAATCATACAGTCTTACCTTTCATTTGTCTATACAATGAAAGGTAAGACTGTATGATTCAGGTTAAACATTCAGATGCTGATAGTGGTTTATTCCTGATCCCATGTGGTGATATCCATCATGGAAGCATGCCGTTTAATGCAGTGCTGTACAAGGGATCCAAGGTCATTGGCACTCATTTGGGGGTTTTCGACCTTTTGATCACTGTACATATAGAGATTTCTCCAGACTTCCTGCATCTTTGATGCTTTGACGCAGTGCCAAGAGTCAAATACTCTAAACCCTTGCAATCCCTGATTGAGGAACATTATTTTTATTAAAGCATTTTTGGCAGAGTGCCAAGCTTCACACCATCCTTGTTCTCATCCTGGCCTTCTCCTGGTTGCTACTTTTATATCCATGCCATGACTGCATCAACGGTTTAAGTTTTTTTGAACACTGTTCAAAATGTCAGAATAAACATATACACATGAGAAACAATGAAACTGATGAGATAAAACATTACTATTTGTTGACCTGAACAACTGCCAGTCCTGTGAGGTGGGTTGCTGTTGCTTCATCTGCCTTGAATGAGAGTCCCTGCTTGCCTGCCTTCTGGGCCAATTTGACCACCACTCTAGCTTCCTGCTGTCCAAGGCTCTTTAGGAAGCTTCACCTGCATGACCCCCTGATCCTCCCGAAGATCCTGCTGCCTGCACGGACTCCAGGCTTTTTAATCACCGACATTTCTACTCCTGCCTCACAATGCACTGAGCTCTTCTCATATTCTTACCAACAGATCGTCGTTGTAGGCTTCTAACGGTAGTTATAGACATTGGTGTTTTTTTCACTATGATATTCACCTCACAGCAGTCACTGGTTTTCACTGTTAACACTGACTGATTTACATAGATCTGTTTCTCACTGTTTCTCTGATCGGCCTTTAACAGTCAACGGTTATCAATGGTTAATCTAAACATTTCTGTCTCTATATTCAATACTGTATAATAGCTTATCCTTTTCATATTGCTTCTTGGGCTCTGTCTTGCTACCCGGTGTCGACCACAGAATGTTGGGGTTTGAGTCTTGGATCTTTCTGTATAAACTTTACCTTGATTTGATATGTAGCCTTTAAGTCTGTCACAGTATTAGCCAGACCATAAATGAGTGCAACAAGATCTCACTGTGTTTAACAGACATGTAGGACTATAACAAATATTCCCCATCAAAGCACATTAACATCAGACTATTCATATCACTGTAATCTTCATATAATAATAATAATAATAATAATAATAATAATAATAATTACAAGCTCACTTTTACTCAACATACCGTTGTTTTTACCAGCCACAGCAGCATGTCTACACTACTGCAAAATAGAAAAAAAATAATGACCTATTTATTTTTAGCTGTAGTCTGTTTAGCTGTTCTGTATAGAAACACATTTTATTAATTAGTAATTAAGTCATTATATGGCTTATATAAATGTATTCTTTCAGAAGAACTATTACTGGACCTTCACCAGGAAATAACCAGGCACAAGTCACTAACGGAGCTGCTCTGAAAACATTGTACTGCAGTGACACTGACGTGGTGGTGGTGTGTTAGTGTGTGTTGTGCTGATGTGAGTGGATCAGACACAGCAGTGCTGCTGGAGTTTTTAAACACTGTGTCCACTCACTGTCCACTCTATTGGACACCTTGCTCGTCCACCTTGTAGATGTAAAATCGGAGTTGATAGCTCATCTGCTGCTGCAGAGTTTGAATTGGTCATCCTGTAGTCCTTCATCAGCAGTCACAGGACGCTGCCCACGGGACGCTGTTGGCTGGATAGTTTAGGTTGATGGACTATTTTCAGTCCAGCAGTGACACTGAGGTGTTTAAAAGTTCCAGCAACACTACTGTGTCTGACCCACTCACACCAGCACAACACACACTAACACACCACCTCCTCATCAGTGTCACTGACAGTGCTGAGAATGATCCACCTCACAAATAATAAATGCTCTGTGATGGTCCTGACCACAAAAGAACAGAATAAAACAAAGTATGCAGACAAACAGATATACTAAGTCTGTAATTGTAAAACTACAAAGTACTCCTCTATGGTAAGTGAAGCTGGTAAAATGGACAATAAGTGTAGAAACAATAGACGTACAATAGGTGTGTCTAATCAAGTGGCCGGTATTACTATTTCAGTACTTGTTTTCTCCTCAGCTCTGGGCTCACAGCTCTTAGTCACAGCCATAGAAGCCTTACTAGCTAAAGCCATAAAGGCCTGTCTCAGTCATCACCATGTAGTGGAAATCTAGTACACATACATCGTCTTCACACACAGACACACACACACTCAATCACAGCAGGAGTTCGCCTTTATTAGCATAATAAACTAGCTGACACCTCATTAATGTAAATTTAGTCACGGTCACCTTGACTTTGTGATTAGGTGAAGCACTGGCCACTGAATCCATTTGAGCAGTAACTTTTGCGTGTGTGTGTGTATGCGTGTGTGTGTGTGTGTATGTGTGGAGATGGAGATCTCCCCAGGGCCACACTCCTTCCAGCTTCTCTGTTAAAATTCCTCTCTCCTGCATGGCCCTCAAAAACATGAGAGGTGGAGTGAGGCTTCTAATAGAGGGGGCTTTAAAAAGCAAAGCCTTGAAGATGAGAAGCCCTGCACACACACACAAACACACTTTACGCCGTGACACCTCAGCAGGTTAGCACAAACCCAACATTCCAAAGCTGGGATTCAGAGGCATGTCAAACTCTGTTACCCTGGATACCAGATTGCCCACGGTGTAGTCATAAGCACACACACACACATTGAAGCACTCAAATATACACCACCTCTTTTTCTCTGTAATGCACTCACTCAGCCTTTCACTTATCACTTGTGCAGACACACATACACACATACACCACAAATACACAAAGCCTCGAGGCTTGCTGTTTGTTGAGGTACCACCTGTATTTTAGGCACGCAATCCCTGTCACTTCGCTATAAAGGTAAAATCAAGACTCGTCTAAAAGTGTTCACGCTAAAACCCTGCCCCGTTAAAAACAACCTGACAGCCTGTTCGATGTCTTCTCCTCTGCTTCGCTAAAAACTGCAACTGTGAAGTAAAACATGCACAAAGCCTCCCCTTATTAACTGCTGGGCTTTTTCTGATCAGAGTGCTGATTTGAGAGGTATGACTGCGTGTATCAAAAGCGTTTTCTCTGTGTGAGTTGGAGTATGTGTGATATGCGGGTGGTATGTGATTTACTGAAGGATTATTCAGGTGTTGAATGCTGTCAAGGTGGGGTGTTGGCCCAGATGAATTAGTCAAGGTTATTAATACATGTGGTCTTGCATATATATGTTGTCTCAGGAAAATACAAACAACAGAAACCCAGCAGTAAATACCAAAGCCCTCTCAAAGAGCAACACACACAACCACACACGTCATTTTGTAGTGCTGACTAGGGAAGCATGATCAGGGTCATAATGGTGTATTTGTGCTCCGCAATCTGCTCTCTTATTATGTTTGTTTGTCTGATTATGAGTCAAAGTCATGTAAACTGGAAAAGTGCACTGTATTTGAACGCAACACCTATACCAAATTTTACACCTATACCAAAATGTCATAGCATAATTATTGTTATGATATAATAGTCTCATTGTGCTAAATAGTATAATGTAGCACACACAAAATAAAAATCTATCAATATAGATATAAATATATAATGTATAAAAATGTATACAATGGCATTTTCCCCATTAAGAAGCCAATCGTTTCATTTCTATTCAGAGACAATCCTTCATTTATTTAACTTCCAGCCAGATCTAATTTAAAATACAAATAATTTATGTTCAGGAAAAAAAGCAGAAGCCTACTTTGTGGTGTCCACCATTTGTCTTCCATTCTTATCAGGAGACAACAGTTTTCCAAAGAAACCTGCAAGAATATTTTTCCACACCTCCAAAGTTCGGTCTTAGAAACTGGCTGAAGTTTCTGCTCCTCATATTCTAAGCAATTCCAAACACATTCAGTGTTGAGTTCTGGACTGGGGTGATCAGTCTGAGAACACCAGCGGCTTCTTTGTTTTATTTAGCTATTTGTCTGTTGGCTTTTCTCTTGAATGTTGTACGTTCTTCCAGACTCATTGCACCGAGTTGTCCTCTCACAGTGGGAATGAGCAGAAATGCTGTTCTGTATATCTGATGGTGATAGTTTTGGTGGTCTACCAGCTTTTGCATCACTAAAAGCCATTGTTTAAAAACCCTAGTTTTGGAAACATTTGCTTTTATGCTTATCTTCCTTTGAGTTTGACCTCATGCAAGTGGATTATCTTATATCCCCTCAAAAATACCTCCTGCTAACTGAATAACTTGTGAATAACTCACAATGGACATTGCAACTGAAAATTAAATGAAAGGTGGTCTCTAAATTCTGCACATGGGTACCAAATTATCATAGAAAATTATGCAGGACTCACTGTGCTAAATAGCCAGTTGCCAGTCACCTGATGTGGTTGCAAGGAAATCAGAACATGCTAAAGCTGACCTGTGGTGTACATACACACATTGCACAGAAGGCCATCATTATGGCAATCCATCATGCTGCTATCACTTGCTAATGTATTCTGATGACTTTGATTAAATAATGCAATCACTGAACAATGACGATGCCTTGCTTCTATTGACACACAGACATATTATGGGATGCAACGCCACTTATGACAACAATGGCAGTGGGGAAAATTCCATTCCACAGACATTGCACATACTGCTTGAATTGTGTATGACTCACTTTCAGCATACCCATATAAATTGCTTCACGGTACGCTTTCCAAGTGTATGCTGTATGACGGATATCCTCAGTACCTCTAGAGCACTTAACAAGTGCATGAATCGGGAAAAAGGCAGATTGAGATCAATTATAGGAAGCCTGCTAACAGCAACCACCAGTGCAGTAACTGCATAAACTGCACAGCAAGAAGCAGCTCACTGGATTATGCCACTTTCAATATATCTTTCAATATATATATATATATTTTTTTTCCTTCTGTACATTTGTTTTAAATTTGGAATAAAAAACAACAACGTTCTCAGTTTTCCCACAGCATTTTCCCAGGGAAACCTAAAAACATGTTTGATTTTGAATGAGGTTAATCTTTCTTTTCTGGGTGCATAATATACATGTGCAAAGTATGCCCTATGAATAGTGTTACAATGTTCCAAAAAGTCCATTAAACCACTGATTGAAACCACTGACTGAAATCAAAATTTAGCCCTTTCGATTTAACCCTTTATTGTCCTCACCATGAAAAAAACATGCATTTTTTTATTTGTTTGGGGCAATAATAATAAAGTCCAGTCCATTTTAATTACATTAGCTCAGCATAGACATCTTTAGCACAAAGAAACTATTAGACCGTTTGGTAGCACATGTAGCACACTTAGAACACTGTTTGTGTCTTGTAGTGATTCGTCCTTCATTTCCAACGCATGTAAAACAGCAGGGTTTTACCGGATGGCAGGCTAGCCGCAGCCGCTGAAGGAGCGCCTCCAGGGAAAGGCATGTTTCAGTATGCTAATATTAAGTAGCATCAGGGAACGATTGGAGGACAAGCACACTTCAAGAAATGAGTGTAGAGTCTGACAGGCGTAGCCGCCTGTCAGAGGCATTACACGATCAGGTCACAAACACACAAACCTGTGACACAAATGCATTTAAAAAATGCACTCCTCCACATATACAGCTGTACTAATGAAAAACATTATAAATATGTCCATATAATGCAGGTTGCAACACACACACAAACACAGTGACGCAAATAGTAATTAGCTATTAATTCTTGGTCACAATAAGCACAGCCATTTGTGTTATATTATTCAAAAGACAAGATCCTTTTTTCCCCACTTCTAAATGCTATTTAATGTTTGGGGGCATGACTGTGTGCCAACAGCATATACTAACCAATAATATGTTCTTCCTTCCTATCCACCAACCTGACCAAGCATCAGCATCAGCTCTGCTCACAGCTGATGGAACGACTGATGGCCTCCTTTCTTCTCCTCACTTTTGTCTTTCGGTTTTGAGACTGGTTGTAATAGTTAGGTTAGTCAGGTAGTGTCAGGGTAACTTTCTGGTGGACCAAATTAAGTGTCTTCATGGGCAACCTGGGGTAGAGCTGTTCTATTCACTTTCTAGAAGCTTTGCATGTGGAGGTTCTGTAAACTTTAACAGTGTTCTACACACGAAGACACTCACTGAAAGGTTCTTTAGAGAACTCAAAGTGGCATTACGCTGTGGCATTATACAAAGAACTGTTTTCAAAACCCTTTTACTTTTTAAGAGTGCACTGGCAGATATAAGCATGCATCACGCACCCACACAAACACATGCACACACACCTCACACAAATACAGTGCAGCCAAAAAAGGAGAGCTAATCATATGCATATATGTGTACAGTTGGAACATATAAGCATGCACAGAAAGGCTTGCGTACCATAAACAATGTGCAAGGACACTTACACCACACATTCAGGCTGTAGTCATTCTCCATCTGGAGCTTTCAGCTGCTGAGGGATGAATCCTCTCCTCTATCTCTTTCTTTTCTCGTATTTTTTCTCCATAACGTACTTCTTTTTCTCTGTTTCTCCCATCTGTGCATCTGAGTAATTGTATTTTGTTACAATACTAATTATTTTGAAATTTGTCCTTTATCGAGGTAACACTGAAAATAAATAAGAGATGCTTTACTGTCATTTTGAGATTCTAAGTACTTTGTACAAATGTGTTCTCATGCTAGTCAGTCAAGTTCTCAAATAATGATCATTGCAAAATGAACAATGAGTGTACCTAATGAAGTATAAGCTCACTGTTCACCCTGTGTGTGTAAGGTGGTACTAACTTGCAGTTGGCGCTTCACAAGGATGATGGGGCTTAAATACCTGTGGGGTGTGTGATGAGATTCATATATTGGTAAGAGGTGGTACAGTGCAGTAAATGTCTCGTTCGATGGGTGAAAAATGTTAATGATTGGCAAAAAGGAATGACTGCATTTTCATGGTTTTCATGGAAGTAGCTGAATTTGCAGGTGTATATATGGTCATACAGGTCTACCAGCAGTGGCAATAATGTAAATGTATATTTTATCACCTTTTATACATATACACACATATATATACACAAACAATTATAGTTATAGTTGATTGATAACAAAAGTGATAAAAGATGATCAAATCTACTTTTATATTAAAATGTATCAAGAAATGACTGTAAATAGTCAATTACAGTATATTATTAATTATTAATTAAAGTTATTGCTTAAAATCGTCCAAGCAATCAGGTATCAAAACCATCCATAAAAACCCAACACATATTAATACAAATAATTTACAAACCCAAATTTGGCACTTCTTGAAGACTGCATCTCAGGTAGCTTTTCATGAAGTTGCTTCAGTGCTTCAGAGAATGTTTGCACTCATTCCTCCACTATTTGTAGCCTAACCATATATACTGTACACATAGGATAACTAGTCATATCGTTTTCTTGTATTATCAATTAATGTCATGTGTAATTATGGTCTTCGTGACCATATTTCTGTATGTTTATGGTCTAGAGTATTTATTGTATATTCTGCATGCATTTCACACTGTTGTGTACCTGCACATGGTGTAGTCCTGTGTAATGAAGAATGACACATGGGTCCTGTGGATAAAAGTGGAGGAATGACAAAGACCGCTTGATCTGACTTGGGAAAGCCAAGAATATGTGAAGTGGGCATGATGGTAAAAACGGGCTACTTTTAAGAATCTAAAATGAGTGAAATAGTAGGCTGATTAGCAGTGCCTAAGCTTTAGACTGGCAGTGTATTTTTTAGCTCAGATTTCCATGATTAACTGAGGAAGAATTTAGTACAGTTAAGCACAGTTCAGTATAGCTTCTCGGTTCTTTTGCCTTTTCCCCTTCACACGCACGCACACAAACACACACACACATGTACATACACACGCACACACACATACCTACACACGCATACAGAGTGGTTTTGTGTATATAAAAGGTTACAGACAACCAAGCAGAAATACTAAAAGAGGTCGCAATCACACACAGGTACCAATGCAGTATATTTATATTGATTTCTCTCCCTTTCTCCCTCGCATGCAGTGTCTCATTTCTTACCTCACACATTCCCACACACATCCACACCCACATCATTCAATCAAGATCAAGCACTTCTAGGCTTTAGTTTTTTTCCACAGAATGTTGGAGGCCGTGTGCTACTCATGTGGTTATTTTAGAAGGCAGCAAGCATGGTTAGAACTCAATCACAATATACTCTTGCACTGTGCAGGGTGGTACTGATAAAATTCATTATCACAATGTTTTTCAAATATATGCCACATTGAGCTGTCTTCTCACTATGTAAGGACGGACAGAGACCTGTTTATTGGTTTTTCAGTCCTGAAGCAGGAGTGGAGCTTAATTTCCTCACTCTCTCATAGGTGAAATGTAATGTGATACAGCTGCTATGTTCCCTAGCATCCCTAGCATAAGGTAGTTAAGATATACCCTTGAGGGTTCCGGTCTGGTGAAAGGTACAGTTATTTTTCTCAGAGTGGGTACACCAGATAAAAGTATTTTGTGTGTTTACATTATTTTGTTAACTGTATTTTGAACTGTTCTTAAAAAAAAAACGTTCACAAAAATGTCCACACATTGCTGTTAGTTGTCTGATGTCAGCTGATGGAAACAATAAATTGCATTATCTATCAATATCACTAAAACTAACACTTAACATTGTTTTGTGACACTAGCGCCAGTATACACACTGCAGCACCCAGCACTGCTGCACACGCAGAGCACACACACTTCACAGCAAGTAAGCTAGTTGTTCTGAACACAAGCTGCGAGAGCAGCCACACACGCCGCTGAATCAAATCTGTGTAAATGCATATACATGCACACATACAAAGACATACACGGAGCAATTGTGTAAATATGAATTATGAATACATGCAAGAACAAAAACATCCTCATACAGCTTGCTGTACTGTTCTATCCCTAGATACACACTGACACACACACGCTTGCAGAGGCATATAATCACATGCAATCTCATTCAATTCTGTGTAATCTTGGACAAAACGCAGCCGTACAACTTCACAGCCAACACTAAAGACGAGCTTGATCGGGTTTTCATTTCAGACTCAAGATGAAAACGACATCAAAAGCATGTTGTTACAGCAGGGAACGTGGAGTATGCTTATAGGGATTTTCAGTAAAGATATTACTTACACAGAGAAACCACAGATAGAAAATCTGATATCTGAATCACTCAACTAAGTCTACTAAAGCTACCATGAAACCCCCAAGTGTGTAATGACTTGCTTACATTTGATAAGACCTACAACTTAGTTGCATAAAGCTTGGATGGTGACTAATTTTGTTGACTGATTATTTCAGTGACTGTGTGTGTGTTTGTGTGCGTGCATGCGCTTTATATTGCTGATGCCATGAGTCTTTGGCACCCGCAGGGAGAAAGAGTGGGTCTTACAGATGGCTACAACACTTGGAAATGGCTTTACACAGACAAACACACAAGCACACACACACACACACACACACGCACACACACAAACATACAAGTATGCAAATTGTTTCACACACTTATGTATGTGCTAACATGCACATAAATTGTCACACTTTCTCCCTCATGTGCATGCACACACATACACACACACCAACACACACATACACGGAGGACAAGTAGGCAGCCAGCCATGGAGTGGGATAATGACAGCACAATGTTAGGGTCTCCAGCCATGTCAGTTTACTTGGAGAACCACAGATTATTACTGTGGATGGACTCTCTCTGTCTCTCCCTCTCTTTCTCTTACTCACACACTGACTCATGAATAATCACACTTACTCATCCTTCACATACTAAGCTGCCTTTTGTAGGAATTAATATGTAGCAAAGTGTAATACACTTAAAGACAAACTAGGTCTGTATCGACTCAGGAGCTAAACTAAAAAGACTTTTATCTTCTTGAAACACAAAAATCATCAGTTCTAGTTTCAGTATTTGAACACTCTAAACCCAGTGTACTAAGCAAGGGGGGCTCAAACCTGATCTTAGAGATCTAGCACTCTGTAGAGTTTTGCTTCAGCTGAAATCTAGAAAAGGTGATTCATGTAATGAAGGCCTTCAGAGGCATGTGAATACTACAGTCAGGTATGTTGGATCTGAGCGGATCTGAGTGGTCCAGGGTGGTATATTTTCAGGACCAGGATCACACAAAAAGCATTTTGTGCCAGTACAGACACAGGTGGGCTGCCAGAGACGTCTGAGTGTCTGAGGTGAGAATGTGAGTCAAGTCTTGTGCCTCTGAGGTGAGGGCCTTAAGTGTTTAGTTGAGAATTTTAGCTTGTTCTTGTTATTGGCTACATGCATTGCATTGAATAAAAACCTTCATTCGGAAGTGCAGAACTGTAGCACTATATGCAGTAAATGCAGGGTTTCAAGAGGCAAAACAACCTGGTTGCTTAGACCAGTGGCTGGTCTTTAGTTTACCTAGCATGTAGCATGGCATAACCATAACCATACTTTCAAATTACGTTAGCCAACTGTTTTAAGTTGCTTCGCTCCCTTCCTTTAAAACTGCAATTGATGCATGTTACATTAGCATGTCTGCATCTGTCCATCAGACTGAAGGGTGTTCTATAATCAAATTACCTGGCAGCACAGTAGACTACATACAACTGTAGCAAAACTGACAAATAAGGATGGCACTCTCTTTAGGTTGGCTCACTAATTTAATATACGTGGGAATATCTGAAATTCTACTTCTTACCAGGAATAGAAGTTCACCTCTGCAAAACGTTTTGGTGGAAAATAACTGTGTGTACATCTTGAGCGCACAGGTTGGGTGATTAGCTGCAGCTTTAGTTGATCAACTGTTAATTTCAGATGCACTGTGGCAACACGCTGAACAAGGCACTTTTAGCACTGTGCTTGTACGTACATCTGGCCCTCTGTGAGTGCCAAAAAGACTGCAATAAAGATGAAAACAGAGTGAAAGCTACAGAGAGGATAAAGGGAAAAGAGAGACTGAGTCAGACAGCTAATTGCCCATTTGTGGATTAGGCTGATGTTGATAGCGTGATGTCGTGAATGGGGTGTCAGGTGAAATGACTGTTGACAGCACATTGCTGTCTCATGTTTGACTCTGCAATGATTGGTAGGTGGTAACACCAAACATCAGATGGGTGTTTCTAATAAAGTGGACGGTGGTCTGTTCAAGCTGCTCTGAAGCTTGTTAAATTGACCACTAATCTGTTAAAACATTAAAAATGAAGGATGCTTTAGTCATGTGTAGTTTGGGAACAGTGTAAGAGCGAATGTGTGTGTTGTGTCTGAAGCAGTCTGGAAGTGTGTTTTGTGTCCAGTGTGTGAGGTGTGCAGCTGCTGCCTGTGACAGATCTGTTTATGTGTGCCATTGTTGACGGCCTGTCATCAGCACAAGCCCAGGTGGAGCGCGCTGTCCTGTCTGCTCGTCACAGTAACCGGACAGGACGGGCACTGTGTGTGTGTGTGTGTATGTGTGTGTGTGCATGTGTATGGGTTGGTCAGCAGCACTGCACAAGCCAGGAGTCCTGCGGTGCACAAATTTGTTCCATACTGGGTTTGTTTGTGTGTGTGCGTGTGCGGCAATAGCCAGAAAAAAAAAACATGAAGCGTGAGAGGGAGAGGGAGAAAGAAAGAAAGAAAGAAATGATAGATCTATAGAAAAACAGCAGAGTGAAGAAATGAATGGAAGGCACAAGGAAGGCTAATAGTAACGTATGATTACATAGTCTCTCACTGTCTGTATTATGCATTGCTGTACTATAGTGCTCCCTGTGTTTATGCAACAGGCCTTAGTATGAGGGCTTACCCATGACTCAGTAAACATTCCGTACCACTACAGAGGCAAGCCAGTGTGTGTGTGTGTGTGTGTGAGAGAGAGGGGGGGGGGGGGGGGAGAAAGGGAGAGGTACAGGGAGAGAGAGCGGAAGAGGAAGAGACAGACAAAAAGAAAGAAAAAGGAAGAGAGAGGGAGAGGGAGAGGGAGAGGGACAGAAAGAAAGAAGGAGAGAGAGAGAAAGAGAGAGAGAGAGAGAGAGAGAGAGAGAGAAAAGAAAAAGAGAGAAGAATGAGAGAAAAAGTAAGAAAAAGAAGAAAGAGGGAGAGAGTGGGAGAGGAAGAGGGAGAGATAGAGGTGGAGAGAGACAGAGGAAGAGAGAAGAAGAGAGAGAGGGAGAAGGTAAGAGAGGGAGGGAGGGAGAGGACAATTTAACAACTATTACTGATTATTACAAATTTAAAAAATTTCTAAACTCTTACTTTCCTTTTTTCTTGATTGTCAGTCACTCATTCATTCATTCAATCATCTTCAAAACTGCTTATCCTTCTGCACCACCGTGCGGCCCGCTTATTGATTATTAGTAATCCTGTAACTTGATTTCTGTTGTTGTAATTGTTGTATCTATAATATTATCTTTCTCTTATTCATGTTTAGGTATTTATTATTAAATGCCTTGACAGTAGTGTGTCATACAATCATGCTAATAAAGTACTGTTAAATTGAACTCAACCGAGATAGAGAGAGAGAGAGAGAGACTGAGAGGGAGAGGGAGAGGGAGGGAGCAGGGCAGAAATGAAAACCACACTGAATAAAAACATTCAGTGTTCAAAACGATGACAACAGCTGAAGCCGTGTCACAGACAGAAGGAGTGAGACAGATAAGGGAGACACAGACAAAGACAGAGGAGTGTATCAGCTACCTTCAGAAAACAGCACAGAAAGAAACACAGAGATTGAAAAACAGATAGCTAAGAGAGAGAGAGACGAGAGAGCAAGGAAAAGGGTACCCTAGCAGAAAGAAGAGACAGTGAGAGGGCATGAGAAAGAAGTGTGAAGTGAAAGCTATGGCGAGGATAAACTGGAAAAAGAGATTGAGGGAATGAGGGAACCTTTTAAGAGAAGAAGGGGAAAAAAGTGATAGAAGGAAATGGAACGAGGGATAGCGGACAATACGATAAAGCTGTCAGAGGCGATTAGCTGCGGCTGCTTTGGAGCTAGCCAGAGAGAGAGGGAAAGCGCTGATGAAAAGATGATGAAAGGGAAGAGGAAGACCTGCGGAGGAGGAGTGAGCGAAAAGGATGAATAAGATGTCTTCTGGAAAGGGAGAGATCTGAGGACTGTATTCACCAGCTGACACACTGGAAGGCGAAGAGGATCGTTGGACAAGTCAGGAGACATCCAGAAACCAAACATATATAAAAACTGCTGGTATAAGTCGCTGGCCAGGTGCTCGTATGGATCCAGAGGAACATGCTGTAGGCTGCAAGCTCTAATTAAAAAGAAATAGGATACATTTTTCAGAGGAAAAGGAATTCAATACCAACATTCAGGCTTTTGATCTGAATCACACGGCCGTTTTGCTGTTTTGGGGTGAATCTGCACTTTTCTAATGCTGTATAATCATTATTAAGGGCTGCAGATCTGCTTTGCTAGAGGCCCTATATGCACTACACTGAATGCACCTCCATGTAGCAATGTCAGTTACATAAAAACATACCTGTCAAACAAACCAACAAATAAAAGTCGTTCTGTTAGGCGATGTTCATATTTGACAGGTTTGGATTGACTAATGTGCCATCTGAATGCTGCTCAGAACTCACACGGAGTGCAGAGCTGCTGTTAAAGGAGATCGAGTACGGTTGGAAATGGTAGCCATTCTGTGTTCATAGGTTTCATATGGATAAAACAAGCAAGCAATAGTCACTGCAGTGATGCATAAACTATGTGTCGTGACTGATTTTCCCATGGGTTTGTGCTGGACTACCACATGATGGGGAATTTGTATCAGTGCATTTGTATAAGAGTGAAATGCATGAGTTTAAGGCCTTTTGCACAGAGTCTGACTTCCAGGGGCATGTGCACATTAACCATGTCTTTCATGTGAAGTCTGAACTGTGACAATGCATATTATATCAAACATAAATGTGGGCTAATGTATCAGAGCTGTGTTGTAATGGTTACCACCATTATTACATTATTATTATTACATTATTATTCATGGTTTTAAACCTACTGACTCTGTAAAATACATCTGTTAAAACATGTAATAAATGTTAAAATGCTATAATAAATGTTTTAGGCCAGCACTTTCTCACAAAACTACAGTAAAACAGTTTAAGACTGGCCACAGCATGAGTATTTATACTTGTTTTATGTAATAACTTTCTATGTGGGAGCTTTAAAGGTATTAAACTCTTCAGACTTTGGGGTTCCAAATACCACCACTGTCAACAATTCTGATTTAGTTATTGGGACCAGAGTCCATCCCGCTCTGTGAATCAGCTGCACTGTTAATATGGCACCACACTAAGTAATTTGAACTCTGTCTAGTAATAATTTGCAGCCAGTGTAATACCAGTTCACATTACTATCCCACCCCCTCCCTGCCAAAACTCCCTTCCACCCCTTTGCCACACATGGTAAAACTTCCTGGACCTGCCACTGCAGGGCTAGACAATCTTTTTCATCTATTTAACAAATTCCAGAACCTCGACTATTAGAGCTATGTCTTTAGTTTGGGTCATAAATGTCAAAACTTGGTCAAAAATGAGGAAAACAACACATGTGTGGTATTTTTCATTTCCCCAGAGCCCCTACTGGACTCTATCAGCATGCTGGCACTAAGCTAACAATGATGTACATGAACATTTGGCTGCCTTTGACATGGATATTTGGATCTTGTACAAGACATTTCATTTGTTATTTGAGGCTTATAACAGACATATTAGCATGTTTTACACTGTAGCAGTGGCCCCTTTAATAAAGATATCTAGAAGAGCTGCTGCCACTGTTCCTTTTCTAGCATGTGATTGAAATGCAGATTAGACTGCCCGTGTATACACAGTCACTGACATATCTATAACTTCCAAAAGCCATAGAGTGAAGGAAGCCCCACTGGATATCAAAACCTGGTTTAAAAATGGATTTACTCCACCATGAGTTACTAGTTTTAAATGTATATATATATATATATATATATAT
>CM067475.1:27701963-27721820 GCA_034552555.1 Semaprochilodus insignis
GACTTTTTAAAGAATTTATCCCTTATCTTTGTACCCATCAGTGTACAACTCACAGTTGATTTTGAGCTCGTTTTGACCTGTTGGACAGAGCTTGGTTCTGTTCTCCCTCAGTGTTTTGTGCTTATGATAATTTTAATAGACATCAGTGTCAGACTAATTAAGGACCTTCAATTAAAAGATGGGTTGACTGAGAGTGACACTAGAGTCTTTAGACCTAAAATGAGTCGATTAAGAGTCTTGTTCCAGAGATGATAATAGGACATTAGAGCCATAATAAATCATGCTACGTTACTCTCCATACTTAAGTACATTTGAAGTACTAAATATTTTAGTAGTTTTATTCAAGTGGAGGTGTAACAGGAGGAACTTTTTTACCTTGGGTATCTCTACTTTGTCTTAACTACATGGTTTGTGTACTTTGTTCACTACTGCTTAAATTCAGATTCACTCACACATAGAATTTTACATCTATTCTGAACATCAAAATAGAGGAAAATCTGCATAAGAGTGAGACAAGCTCCCAGTGGCGTTCAGTGTTTCATACGTATTTTTCCCTATTGCAAACTTGCAGGTCTTGTAGACCCGCATGTCACAGTGGAATCTGCCTGTTGGGAATCATGCAGGCCGGGAAGCGGTGGATTAAACACCGAATGATCTGCAAAATGCCAAAAGCCACACATACACACATATACACATGCACAAGCACCATGCTGGCTCAGAATATAAAAAGTGCACTCTGCATCAAATTCAATTCCTTCTCACGGATCTATTCTTAGGAGCGAGACAAACTCCTCTTCTCTGCGCGTGCACACACACACACATGAACAAAACCAGAGGCTATGTTGAATCACACTTTTTAACATTCAATTCATCAAACCAACCAGCTCCGCTCTTCCAAAGCTTTGATAGTGGCGATTACCAACAAAAGATCCAAGCATCTGAAAACGTGTTGCTGCCATCAGACCCAGTTGGCGTTTTATGTCGGGTGACATGCAAAACACACACACACACACATACGCACACAAATGGCATCTGTTCAAGAGCCTTTGAGGGACACATGCAACATCAATAGTGACAGTAAAGTGGTCCAGCTGGGTTTAGCCACAGCATCAATGAAAGGGAAAAAACACAAAATCTGCCAAACATGGTAATTAAGTCATAATTAGCTGAAATAATTATCTGGACAGGAATACTAAGCAACGGCTGGAATGCACATTAACCCACCTACACACAAACACTGCCCATGGTACCAGCAAATGCACACACATTGTAGAAGTGATCAGTTCTGTCTGTAGGTAACAGACAAGTGCTCAATATGGTATGTGACTGGAATACGCTACCAGGCTTCTTTACATGGCCCCATGCAATGGAATATTTAACATATCCTTAAGGGATGTAGAACTGCTGCTGGTTTGCTAATGCTAAGTGGTCAGGCAATAAATGCATGTAAAAACCAAAAATATTTATTAAAATATGGTTACTGTGTAATGGGGTAGCGTTCTTGTTTTTGGAACCTTCTTCCAAAATACCTGACACAACACCACATCATTTCAAACTGCTGCCAGTGCAGTTTCTTTGGAGACACTTGAAGGAGAACACCAAGTGTCTCATCTATCAAATTAGCCAATAGTCACCTGTGTTGGAGAGAGTGATTGGGAAGAGGGGGGCCATCCTATCCAATAGACATGATCCTACCTACCCATAGAGTGTGAGGTCAATTATTCTCTCTTGGACTCTCGACAACGGATGCCTCTGGCATAGCCAGTGATCAAACTCATAATGTACATGTGCCCATCTTCAATCAATAGGTGAAGAAACCTTGAGATGAACCTAAATGACGATTCAAGTTGCAATATCATCCTAGGTTTGTGGATGAGACCATTTCAAGTCACAGTTAAATGAAATACTGTGCACCATCTCTCACCCATCTCACCAAAACATATTTATGTAAATAGCTGCTCTCCCAACAAAACATTATATCTCCAAAATCATAACTTTACAAGAGAAGTAGAAAAAAACATACTTTACTTTTAATGGAAGTCAATGTAACCAGATTCCGTCCCCCAAGTAATTTTGAGCCATCTCAATTGACACATGAAATTATATATATTCATATTACAAGTCAAAAGATTAGACACACCCAAATACGTTGATGTTTTTCGTTATCTTGAAGACTCTACGGGCTTACACTTGACAGTTCCAAATGACAAGTCTAAACAAATAATCCAGTAATATACCACATATACTCCTGTAAGTTGCCATTTTGGGAGATTTCTAAGGTGACAGTACAATTTCATGACTGCACATTTCTTCAAGCAGACGGCTTTAGAATATGACACACTATTTCATTTAATAGTCTGATGTAAATAAGCACATAAATAAATAAGTGGGAGACGAGCACAGAGGAGACCTTGTGTGTCAGAAAAAATAGCCAGCTAAGGTCTTCTTTTCTCTCAGGGTGGAAGAAAGACTGAGAAGAAGAGGAGGAGGGAGAGAGAGCAGGTCATTGGTGCATTTCAGAGTGTTCCACTCATATCTCCCTCTGCCAGTAAGGTGATGTGGAGTTCCTGCCTGATTGATGACACACCAACACAGACACAAATGTGTTCAGTGTCTGTCACTACTTTCTCTCTCTCTGTTTATACACACACACACATGCATACATACATACACAGAGAGAGAGAGAGAGAGAGAGAGAGCGCTATCAAGATAGTACATGAAAACACTGTATCCTCAAATGAACATCAAAATGAAAACACAACAAAATAGTTTTCTTTTCTAAACCAAATCGAATATGGTGTTTAAGAATTGCTTTATGAACACTCTGCAATATTCTGCCTCAAAGAGAGTCATCATTAGGCTTTAGTATGAAGTCATTTGTTCTTTGTTCAGTGAAGGATCTCATCATCCCTCTCCACTGCCAGTTACAGTACTGCGCAAGAACTCTGAGATTTACTGAGTTTCCAAACTATTCATTTTTCTATGCCATCAAAGAAGGTATAAATCACATTTCACATGAAATTACACAGAAGCCTCAAAAAAATAAATATCAATCAATCATTTTCAACATGGTCATTATTTTGTGAGTCAAATATTTACCTTTATTACAGCTGTGAGGCTGGCTTTTAGGTTTTCAAAGAAATCTGCAGGGTTTTTTGCCCCACGCCTCCAAACTTCAGTCTTAGAAGCTGTTTGCCTTTCATGCTTCTTAGAATCACTGAACAACCAGCAGCTTCTTTGTTTGTTTTGCAATTTTTCTTGCTTTTTACATTTTGTTACATCTTGTCTATTTACAGTTGCTTAGTAAGCCTTCCCAGGCGAACTCATAATAATAGTAAGTGAACTCATTCTTACTCATAAAGGACTAGACTTTTCCTGGATGCTTCTTTTACACTCAAGCATTAAGTGCATCATTCGTTTGTTATGTTTTGAACATGTCACAGTGTTCCAGGTCTTAAATTACCCCTCCCAACTTTTTTGGAACATGTTGCAGGCATCACTTTCAAAATAGCACTATATTTAGTTAGACTAACATGCTATATGGCATGTTATATGCAAATCAACAACTACTTGATTTCTGGTTTTGTCTGCAATGTGAAAAAGATGGAAGCTGTCCCAAAAAATCCCTAAATAAATTGCTTCATAAGGCAACACCCCCAATTTCGGTTTAGTTACATGATGGCTGTTGATGGCTGTTTTAGCCACAGTGGACCTAGATGACGTATATTGTAATTAGGAATGCACATTTTGCCCAATTCTGTTGACTGATTATTAATCCATAACAGCAGGCAATTATTTGTTAACTAACAGGCCTACAATAAAGGCATGACTCATCATTATAACACTTACACAATGGATCAGGTTCTGAAATCAGATTGGCTAAGCCCCATTCAAAGCCATATTCACAGTAATATTTAATCTACACACTTTATTAGCATGGTTCATAACCACACAGCCAAAAACTAAAAGAAGATGACAAAATGACTGTAATATATAACGCTCGGCTACTGAAAGTTCTATATTCTCAAATTCAGAATATTGACCACTCACTACTAGCCCAATGAACTGTTGCTGTTTACTAGGCCCTTCTCTGTAATTTTGCACACCCATGTGTGATTTCCTCACACCGCTGCACACCAAACTTTCTCTCAGGGAACATGAACAAATTAGTTGTCTGTCTTATCACTTGCAGGCTGCTATCCGTAGCTGCGTGCTTCCTTTATCAATTGGCCCATCTAGCAGAAGCAGTGGCCTGTTGCACACTCAGGCACATTCATTCCTCTACTTGAACGATAAACCTGCCTATTCACATATCGAACATTCGAGACAAATAAAAAATACAGCATAATTTTTTAAATTGTAAACTAACATGGATATTTCAGATCTGATCAGATCTGAGGGAGAGAGGAGCTCTCAAAGACAAATGTTTTAAGTACCGTATCTGATGCCGACAGCTTTGGGGGTCTACAAGGTCTTCATGTTCCCATTTTCTCTATACCATATAACATTTACCATTTAACTCCTATCCAACTTACAAACAAACAAGAGAGGAGACAAAGAAAGAAACCATGAAGCTGGTTTCATCTCTGTGCAGAAGAAGTAGGTCTAGACGGTCATTCCACCAAAATTCTGTGGTCACTGCATCCCTGACTACCTCCACAGTGGTTTGATTAATCGGATCATGATACGTAATGTCCACGACTGTGCTTAGCACCTTCCAGTTATGATCAGATTAGCTGAGAACACATGGTAATGGTGTGAACAGGACTCAAGATGTCTGAACCGACCAGGTTCAAAGGGATGGATTCCATTCAAAAATGATGACTTTCTGTAGCGCTTGCCAACCAGCAGACAGTGTTCCCCACAGATTGCAATCCTCAGTCTGGCTACATGAGGCTTGCCTGGTCTTGCTTTTACTTATTTATTAAGAGCTTAGTTTCACAGCACAGCACCCAGAATTCTTATGGTGCTACAAAACGCATACGAACGATGAGAGTTCTTTCTTCAGAATCATCATCTGTATACCCCCCACTGGCATGGCAACCGCTCAGACGAAAAGAAGATTCTCTCTTCTTTTTTTTCTACCTCACACTTGATTTTGCCTTTTTTTCCATCCCTCTGCCTTGTCTTTTACACTCCTGCTCTTCTTTTCCACCTTCCATTCCCTCCGCCCTCACTTTACCTCTCTCTATCTCTCTTTCTCTCTCACCTCACTGTCTCTCCACACCTCTCTCAACCTGCGAAAGCACCGCCCAGGTATAGCAGCACTATCTATTTAAAGAAGCATCCTCAGTCGCTAAAGCTCAAACAGAAACAGCGAGAAACAGCTGTAAGTCGGAATACCGTACCCAGGTGTCCGCCACCCACAAGAATAGAAATGTAGAGAAGTCCTGCTGAGTGTGTTTGTGTGTTTACCATTGTGAGCGCGCGGCACATATGTGAGGAGACAGAGAGAAAATAAGGGACAAGGGTGGAAAGACGAAAGTCAGAGAGAAAGCAAGAATGAGAGAGAGAAACAGAAAGTAAGAGAGAGAGAGAGAAATGTTAAGACATGTTCGTACAGGCAGGGTGGAGTATAAGAGAGATTTGCTAATGCTATTTACCTTTCCATCTGTGTCAAGTTAGCGAGGGACAGAGAGAGAAAGAGGAAATGATATAAAGAGAGAGCCAGAGAAAGAGCGAGAAAGACAGAAATAAAGAGAGAGACAGACAGGAGAGAGATCGAGACAACAGAAGATGTAAAAGCAATTGGTAAGTGTTAGTACTGATGGTATCCACACTTAAAATAGTGGACTGTGTTGTACTGTGACATCATTTACTATAATAATGATACATTTTGTTTTATTGCCCACCCTTAACTCAGAGTTACAAAGCCCACACCACACACACACACACATACACACAAACATATACACATACACTCGCACACACACACACACACACACACACACACACACACACACACACACACACACACACTCAAGTACACCATCAGACTGCGTCAATATAAGAAAAGGCACAGTCCTCACTCACTCATGAAGTATTGAACACACACACACACACACACACACACACACACACACACACAGACACACACACACACAACAGTGGTATAACTAGTGCCCCACCCACCAGTGCCCCACCCACAAAAAAGACTTTCAATTCATAAAAACAAGAATATCTAATTTGCACATTTATACGGTATAGTGATGTCTCAAATGTCTCAGATACAAGTGATGCTTCCCTTGTGTCTAATGTAGCTGGTTTTCTATATAACATTGGAATAAACACAAACACTGTAGAAACATAAATACAGTAAACTGATGTGTTTTTTGGCAGTTTTTTTTTTTGTTTCATTTATTCTAACGTTCGTATTTCTGGAATACTCACATCAATAAACACATCATTTTACATATCATTTTCTCAGATACCTGCCATTATTTGTTTACATTAAGAAGTGATTCCAGACTGAAAATGTGAATCACCATTAATCAGCCTGAGCCGGAATTACAAATGTAAGGAAAAGTTTCCACAACCAGGACTCTTTTTATAAGCTAACACTGAGGGTGCCACTGTTAATGAAACTGTAAGCCAGCGGGGGATTGTTCTGACATTTCCTGATGAACTGAAACAGCCTACAGCAGTAACCAGCTAGGTAGTGACAGTGATCTGGTGAGCAGAGGAGGCTAAAGACCGACCTGTTGCTTTGCTGCTGAATTACATATTCTGAAAAGATATTCTTTTTCCCTCTCAGTTCTTCCCCTCTCTCTCTATTCTTTTTCTCCATTTTGTGTTGTTGCAAACACAAACTCTAATGCTGTAGCCTAGTCAACCAACGAAGCTCAATGGCCAGATAGCTGTACTGCACATACTCGGGCAGTCCGAGTCCAAACCTATGTTAGTAAAAAAAAATTTGGGTCCGGTCACCACAGGCCCCAGTGCGGCTGCCCACGCTGCCCTTCCTTTTGTTAACCCACTACACACGTACCCCACACACACAAACACACACACTCAAACCAATATAAATACCATACTAACATCAGCAGTGTTCTAATTCTCTAATGGCCTCTCCATTAGCCCTACACAGACAGACCATTAGAGAACATCGATACCACAGCAACTAGACAAAGCCCCTAGCCCCGGTGACCGCTGTATAAGGTCACACTGAGAGACAGCATTGATTTTATTGTTGACCTTACCACATCAGTTCATATGAGAGCCACATGCAGTATACTGTACTGTATATCGCTGATATTCTTCATAGTGTTTGTTTTTGCTAGAAACTCCCAGCAGATATTAAAAAGGAAGCAGTCAGTCAGTCTCACAGGGAAAACACTGAGGTAATAGCGACAGCGATAATGCATAAGACACTTCATTAAGTGGTTATTGATTTAAGGTTTGCTGAGCCAACATATCAAATTTTCTTTCCCAGAATTGCGCACTGAGAGAACAGGGTAATCATGCTCCCTCATCCTGTCAAAACTAAAAAAGTGGAATTCTCTAATGTACCATAATGCTTGCTAATGTTGACTCAGATGACTTCACACTCTGTTTAAAGCAGACCCCTCTGGGTCAGGGTCTTTGACTCCAAACTGCTAAAGAAAAAACAAAGACAAGTGCCTATCAACTGGGAATTCCTGCTCAGAAATTCTGTACGGGTGTTTTCAACCCAATCTTCAGCATAGACCACTGAATGTGTTATCATTCTGTAAGTGGAGCCTTGATCCTATGCCCATATGTAAGGAACTCCAGGAACTCCTAAAAGGAATTTCCCTATGAGAATAGAGTTTTCAAAAATGACCTCCTTTTGCATCCTGTGGTGATCAAAAATGTTACAAAGCTGATACGCTCTGTCTCACGAACATTTTTCTCTCAAGTATAACTGGACCCTCTGAATTACGAGGTCATTAAAGAGTCGAAATATGAATATTGCTAAAAGTAAGCCAATGCTACTTATGCTACTAGATTAGCAGCCTCCTTAAATATGTCCAAATTAGCATGCCTTGGCAGTATGGTAAGCCCTAAAAGGTAAAAGGTTTCCATTCTTGCACTACACTGCTCAACCAGACTGAAAGTGGGTTTTCACCTCTTCTGATCATCTTTGAAGAAGACTGAAAAGTGATACAACCACTATAGCCTGTGTGCTAATGATTTAATTTACTCATCAAGTCGTCCTACCTAGCATGTGCAAATCATTGGTACAGCATATTAACATTTATTAATGTTAGCATACTATTGTTAATTCAGTAAATATGTTCAGTAAATATTAATATTACTACTTACCTCCTTAAGCTGATTTAGACTATCAGCATATCCTAAATGCTGGGAACATGTTATAACATCGACCATATTGTTTGTTGTTGTTTGCAAAGAAAAATCATCGTGGATGGTCTTATGTCAAAGCACTTAGCAGTGGTAAGATCCCTTACTTGACTTCTAATCATTTATAGGGCAGTATATTAAAGAACATACTTTCATTCCCACTGAGCAGCATTCCTACCCAGCTGATTTTCTTAGGAAATATTAACGTCTGAGAGTCAGTAAGTATGACACTGAGTTAGTTTGGTGTGAACTCTCCTTATATGTGTTTTTACATCAGCCATTTCAGATCTGCCTCCGCCAACACAAAGCCAAAAGTTCGACTGGGGAACAGAGGAGCCTCCATCAGAGTTTCAGTATTTCCCCGCAGGCTGCGAGGAATACATTAAAAAGTCAGACGAGATCACCAGAGACACTAGCAGGTGTTACGCCATAAACAGCCCAGCTTTCATTTCTTGCACAAACTAGTGTTTTTCTTTTTTCTTGTCTCGCGAGAACGCTGTAAGTGGTGTGGAAATGAGCATTCAGACGGGAAAAGCATTTCCCACACGAGACTCTTCTCACTGGCTCGTTAGTTCAGCATGAGGCATCTGGGTGGTGAAAAGCAAAAAACAAAAAAAAACAAAAACAAAAACAAAGTCTTAATGTCTTACAGGGGGTGGGGGAGGTTTGGGGGGGATCATGGACGCTAATGAAATCCGGCATCCTGGGGGGCGTTAGTCTTAATGAGGCTCCAGACAAAAGCCAAAATGAATAAATTTTCAAGGGGAAAGTTCAAATGAATACGGGGGTTGAGGAGCGGAACGGTAATATTGAGGAAATTACTGCTGTTTCCTTCATCATCTTGAAAAGGTTGTCGGGGTAAAGTCTGTATGTAGAATGAGATGTTGGAAATCTAGACTTGAGGGTGAGAAGTAACACATAAGCTATTTGCTCATGATGCAACTATATTTATGCAACCCTTATGGGAGATAAACCGAAAATTATTCATAAACTGCCAAACAGACCCACATTTTTACCCTTTTCTTTATGGTGCTAAATACGCCATCAGCCTTATTGTTCACTTTCTCTCACAAATTAATTGCTGGATGCGTCTTTCACACAGGAAAGATTTTTGAAGTTCAATGAGTTGACATTTATGGGCTTGAAATGCAATTGTCCGGTCTACCATGGTATGGCACCAAGCTAATCCAGGTTTACACAAATAGAGTAAACAGTTTTGTTCTTCACAACAAGATGGGAGAGACCTGAGCCTCCATTACTGAGTTTTGAGAATTGAGAATTGAGAATAAATCAATGATCATTGTCTTACTGATTCGATAATATTTAGGGGTTAATTTATAAATTAATTCCCTAACAACTGACAGATCTGGCAAACATTCTCGTACACGTTTAGTTATACTAAACCAAACAAACAGCTTTTAATGCAAAATAGTTCATAAACTGGTATCACAAGCCAACAGTTTTTTGAGGGAACAAAAATCACAGCAGCAGTTGGTGCATTTGCATGTGATAAACAGCGTCTGTGTTATTGTCACCATTTCTAGACAATATCTTGGAGGATATCTGCTCTGGTTTGCTCTTTGTTTTTGTAGAGTGTGGTATCATCATGTCTGGATCAAAAGAGCTCCTTCAGAAAGAAAGACGTTGATCCCAGTAAGTCTCGGAAGGGGTTTTAAGAAGACTTCACAAACACTGGAATATATTATCCTACTATCCTAAAGATCATCTGGAGGAAGACAGCTCTTGCCACTGTGGATGTTAAAGTGCATGCATCTACCACTAGAAAAAAACATGCACACATTTGACCTACATGGCAGGCTGGTTTGCTGCAATCATAAACATATTGAGGAGAATGCGAGACCATCTGTAAAAAATCTGAAAATGAAGAAGTAGACTTTCTAATAGGATAATGATCCCAAACATACAAGTAAATCTACAAGGAATGGCTCAAAAAGCAAAAAATGGGGGTGGTTGTGGAATGGCCTAGTCAAAATCATTTGAGAGGGTTGTTTGTAGAATTGTACGTTAGTTCAATTTCTTTTCACACATCTTTACAGATTGTGGCACAAATGTATTCCATGTGAATGATCTACTAATAAAGGTGATCCAATCTGCTAGGTGTCAGCTCCGGATCTGACTTTTCAAGCACCAATCAAGTCCTGGTTACACTGTCCCAAAACAGCCGTATTAATAATGGCCTTAGAGGGTGAGAGGGGGCAGAGAGACAGAGCGAGAGAAAGAACAGACCAACATTCCTCAAGGATTAGCTTTGTACATAACATGACTTGGTCTTCCACACAGCAACTGGTGGCAGGGCACCTGTTTTTCATCACAGGATCAGTCCTTCAGCCCTGGAGAAATTGATTCACCTAAAATAAACCAGAACACAGAACTTGCAAGAAGATTTCACAATCCACCAGTCTTACTCACAATCTGCTCACTTCCCCAATAAAACTCCCTAGCTGTTAATGCCAGACTTGTATGATATGCATACGTATAAAAGTATCTCTTTAAGAGCACTGACAAGGGCATTTGTCGTCTTTCCTCTTCTTTCCTCTTAGTCTGGATGTAAAGAGTTGTGTAAAAAGCAGCTACAGATATGGCCTTGAAGCAGGAAGGTTTTCAACCACAACGAGAATTAATCAAAGGGACTCCTGTGTGCGTATCTGAAGGTGTGTTGTTTCACAAATGAGAACAACTGACCGTACAGGTTGAGGTCCTTTGGGTGGGAAAGAAGCGACAGAGCCCAACACTGAAGGTGCTGACAGGATGGCGGATGGAGTGCTGTCAAGGTGACAGAAGCAAGAGCCTGAAGTGGGCCCTTGAGGATAGGGGCCGGCGCATCTGGTTGCACATAGCTAACAAGAATATTGTGGCGACGGCTGCTGGTTTGTCAAAACCTATTAGATGAGTTGGTGATGGCGGCGTGGGACGGACACATTTCAGCATGTGACTCTGCCTTTGCAGACCACAGGCTCAAGATTTCAGTCGGTGTTTGCGTCTATGGCAACCAAGAATGCAAGGCCTTGGCGAGAGGCATTATGTGCCTGACATGACTGAATTATTAAATTATTCATCGCCGCAAAAGCACGGGGAAAAAAGCCACAGAACACAAGGACAAAATTAACATTCAAGTGTGCATCCTTGAGAAGGCTACTGTAATGCCACATCCCAGACACATATTACAGAGACATTGTTCAATCAGTTTTTTTCATAATTCAATCGTTGAGCTGTAAACAAAGTCATTCACAGGGTTTTGATGTGAACTGGTGCATTCTAGAGAAAGTCAGAGTTTCTATTGCACTAGTGATGAGAGGAACAAGGGCTCAGTCCATTTACCTTTTATTGACTAGTATCTGGCTAAAATGCCTTGGGGGCGGTTTTGCCTTATAACACCTTTGATGGACCTCCACACCACAAATGCGTAAAACGTAAACAAAAACAGCTATATTCCTCACAAACTTTGTTTAAAAATAATGAATTTAGACTGATATGGGCAATATTTATTGGGCTACACATACAGAAGTAGGGTCTCTCAGTATGGTGCTGGGCCGCCAGGTTTGCTAACACAACATGCCAGACATCTCAGCATGGAGTTGTAGAGGTTCCTAATGGTGTCCTGTGATAATCCATTCCATGCATCTTGAATATTTTCACACAGTTCCTGCAGATTTTGTGGTAGGGGTGGAGGTGGAGTGACACCAGGCCTTCTGGACATATGACACATGACAACAAACCGTTCATTTTGGCACTGACCACAGTGCCTCCACACACGGATGAATTGGTTGTCTCCACCAGGACAAAAGCAGGACTCCTCACTGAAGGTGACCCGCTGCCATTCTGAGTCACTCCATGACAGTCTGGCACAGCACCATTGCACCATTGGCCCGTCCCTGCTTACACCACATGCACAGCCGAGTGTGAAACTTAAAACATTTACATGTCTCACAATGTCAAACCTACCCACCAAGTTTCATTCTTACTGTTCAAAAAATAATAACAGCTTTTAAACTTCAATGAACAGTCAAAACTTTGCAAAATAAAATTATGCCATCTACGTGAGCAGCAATTGTCCACCTTCAAGAGTTTTCTTGCAGTGCTCGCATGTAAAATGAGGTGCAAATGGTTTGTCTTGATCCCCGACAGGCATGCCAACGTATGCTTTGTATGCCCTGCACATCTTAGCTTTCATGGAGTACGTTTTCACTCTCGTCTTGATAAATTGGCCACAGACGTAGCAAACTGCGTCTGCCAGATGCAGCGGCCTCTTGATGTCATTTAAATTAAATGTAGTTCTGTATCCACTATCTACTTACTCAGCTGTAACATAAACTGAAATGGCTGTCTTAACGGACCTGTATTCATACTGCTATGTATACTACTGGACAGCCCCAGACAGCTCTAGAAAGTTCTAGAAAATTCCGGGCAGTTCTATGAGCTTCTCAAGAGTTCTCACAGTTCCAGAAGGTACTTGAAATCCTCTCAGCACTGACTGTATCACAAATGTTCTGGAAAATAGATAACTTTTTAAACCATCACTGTCCTGACCACAAAAGCAAAGTTTATGGGCACCAGTAGCCATTTTCTGTACATTTCAGACCTAAGGAATTAAGAAAGCACACTTACTACCCAGGAACATTTGCAACATACTGTAACCATTTCCTGTAATAGTTTTCTTTGAGGTAGCTTTAAGAGGCATTAAACTCTTCAGACGTCCAGTTCCTGTTCCCTACAGTGGCGGGATCCCCTCTTAATGATTTCCCATTGGTGATCCTTTTGTAAGCCCATATTGTGCCTTACCTTGATTGACCTCGCCCATGCCGCTTGGACTGAGACTCACCTGTTGAAGCGTGTTTCAGGGCACCATTTTCCGAGAAATAACATGTGTGTTGACTTAACCCCTGTTTTATCACACTGTGCTTATCTTGTGAGCCCTACAAAGTCAAAAAATCCATGTAAAATGTGGAGTGGGAGAGCAAGTACACAGCCTGAATATGAACAACCTGCACTCTTAGAATTGCATGCTGCATTTCGGCGTTGTATGAAGGAGCACATCCCATAGTGTTAAGGAACACAAAATGAAAATTAAAGCCAAGAGCAAATATAAACACAAACGCCACGTAATACTTAGAAATCAAACAGATTTTAATTACAGCCTGAATACAAAAATAATGTGACATGACAAAATCGGAGCTCAGAATCTCTAACGTGTTCTCTTTTTTCCTTTCAATACAACACAGTGTACAAATGATGCATGAGTGTGAGAGAGGTTTATCGTTTTATATCTGTGAAACCATTTCTTACAGATCTAAGAGATTACAGATCTAAATCTGAAGATATTCCGCACAATAATGAGGGAAAAAGAAAAAGAAAAAAAAAAACCAAAATAAACATACGCCCAGAACATGACACAACCAACACATTACAAGTAATAAGAGGGTATGCGGGGGAGGGGAGAGTACTGCAAGTACGATGCTGCTTTATTGTCTTAAGGCTTTAGTATGGTTGTCTTGAGATTACAGGCAGGCAGGAATCGGAGATGTCGTGACCCATTTCTGCATTTAAAAAAGGCATGACGGCCTCAGACAGCCTGGGTAATTGCATGCCAGAAACATTGCCTTTTAACCCGATGGTGTTGCCCCCACTGTGGCACAGTTCTCTGGGAGGATTAACGCCCGGGTGGTTCTGTCTTCATCTAGAACTCTGAATGTGTTAAAGCCCCAGACCAGTGAAGTACAACCTTATTAAGATGAGTCTTGATCTTAACCTCTATAAAAAGAATGGGATTATATGTGCCAAGTAGTTACGTTAAATGAGGCAACCCGAGGGCACAATACTTGTTTATGTTTTTCAGTCTAGATGCTAGGGCTGTCACAATTTGATTACTTGATTAAAGGCAATTTCTCTTCTCTTAAAAACTTGATTCAAAATCAACTAACTTGATTTAAATTCTCTGATAAGTGGTGCTGATCTATTAGCAATTTGCCCACATACTGAACATTTTATTTGTAACAAACAGTGCTTGATTTACACACCACTTAATATGCAGTTTCCCAGACACGGATTAAGCCTAATCTTGGACTAAATCCAAGCATCAGTGTTTTTTTAGGCTAAACTTAAAAAGACACTTCAGACAAAACTGTAACTATTGCTACGTAGAGACTAGAGTGAGATTTTCCAGTCTAAAGATTTAGAACCTAACTGAGAGTTTTGAGAAACAAGCCCGTAGTGTTTTCACATACACACTGTAATGAAGCCATTTTACAATTTACATACGCACTTTAAATAATTGACCAGATTCCTCAATTACTAATATATTCAAAAGTGACAGCCTTACTAGATACTGTAGAGTTATATGCAGCAGCGTGAAGTGGGGATTGAAGTGTGTTTATGTCAGTGCATATAGCTTCTTGTAAATGTCCATTTCATAAAATGCAGATAAAACACATGTACATTTCACAGGCATGTCAGTCTGAGCAGACTCTCCTCATCCTTCTACCAGTATGTGAACAACACCTGTATCAAGGCATCTGAGGTCTTTCTTAACTTCGCCGCTCATTTTCCGCACCTACTCCCATGTTTGGTGTCGGACATATCAATACGTCTGTTATTTGCAGCTCTGATATATAGCTTCTTTTTTCTTCACAGAATGTTTCCTGATAAATACAGATACAGTATATATCATTTATGGACACCTTACGTCAAGATACACACCACCAACATCTCACAGAATGGTACTGTTAATCTTCCTTATTAACCAAAAGCTAAAAACAAACAGAAAACAATCTAGATTATTTTTAATTTCTAGATTTCCATTAGAAAAATACCAATACAGCAGTAACGTGAATTTGTGAGATGCACCCATGGACAGTTATTGTGTTGTTTGCACTATTTACAACAACGCTCAACTCATAATCTTGCTCTAACTACAAGTGATAATATTCATATGTACATGACAGCACAATATGACAGAGCACAATACACAATACTGTCACTGACGCCAAATGAATGACAAATTGAAATTGTCTGAATAAGCAGTCTGCACATGACGGGTCCTACTATAAAGGTCTCCAAACAGGCTTACTCTTTATCATGGTGCAATTTTAGCAGTATTATCCCGGGGAAAATTGCTACAGCCCCGGCAATCTTTTATTCCCTTTCCCTTAAAATTGTTGAAGGGATCTGCAAGTCTGGTGGAACATTTTGTACTGATTTAAGCTTGAATTTCAAACTACAGTCACTCAAACTGAGGTTATATGATGGAGCACGGCTTCAACCTTTGTTCGCATGGAGATGTTCTTCAGAGAAGTCCGCAAATTAAACATCCTGGTAGGCACTTACACTGACTTCTCAAGGTCTGTCAACAATACATTATTATTATTGGTTTCACGGATGAAAGTTTCATAATCAGTCCGTCTTCAAACTGTGCAAACAAGAACATGTCATGACATACATATTGTACTTTTCTCAGGAGTCAACCAAACAGCTCAACAATACTGCTAAAATTTGTAATTTTAACACAAAAATACTTTTTTGGCAACACTGTCAGTTTAAGTAAGTTTAGGAAAGTTCGTTAATTGTGTCTGTTCCTAAATTCCGAAGCTTATTATTATGCTTATTATTTCTAAGATTTCAAAAGACCCACAAACATTTTTGATTACTGACTGACTGCTGTCGTTTGGACTGTCGGTTCTATTCCAGCAATTTAGTAAAAACAGGGGGATGTTAATACTTTAAATTATAGACCTTCTTTTTATGCATTTTAACTTCAGTTGTTGTACACCGTGTATCTCAATTCATTTTCAGCTTGAGCAGTTTGGGGTTTTAGCAGCTCTCGCAAAGCACATTTCTGGTTGTATTAATCAGTGTAATGACGACAGCTGAAGAGGTTGGTGGGGGAAATAAAGAAACAACTCTGTAATTCATCACAGGGGGTGAAATGCACTCTAAGTTATATCATCTCCTACCTTGTAGTCACTGGCTCACAGTATACTAAAAGGAGTAGTGTCTATAGATACTGTATCTTTGTGCATTTGTGTATATGTTAGGATGTACATTGGGTATTATGTGTGGTCTAGTGTCACTATACAGTCAGTATCAGTGTAGCCCCTGTCAGTGGCGCCTTGGTGCTGAGAAACCAAGGATGAATAGCTTGCTGATAAAGTGAGCCTGAGCATAGTCGACCATCCAAGCAGCCTGCATGACATTATGCAAAACAAGTGCAAGCTTGACAGAAAAATGAATCAGTGTATGAGCCACACTTTTTCCAAACTCGCCACAGATACTGCCACAAGCAACCTTACTTCAGTGAGACGGTGCTAAATGATCATTTTCATCTTGACACATGCGCCCTTCTTAAAGGCAGCAGATAGTCTTACCAATGCTAATGATGGCGCATGCCTTCTGTAAGGTGAGCAGCATAATCTCATGGCAGAACATGCTGCACGAGCAGCTACCCCTTAACCTTCCACAACTAGCAGCTTTTTAAGACTGTGAACTGTGCTAAACCTCCAGGCATATGCGGCGTAGCTTAACGCTCCGAGATGAAGACTCGCTGCGCATGCCGGTCAAATAGTCCCCCTTCCGCACATTCGGTCTGCAGCCTCTTATCAAAGTCTACCCACACTGGCCAACTCTGCAAGTGCTATCAATCAGCGTAATCTGTTTTCAGAGAAGTTGTCCAAAGTGTTTTTTTATAAATACTCCTCACTCCTACATTCCAGCCTTTTATTTGAGCTGAGCAAGCAGAACAACAGTTCGAGAGGGCCGCTGAAGTCATGCAGCACAAACTGTGCTTGCTCCTACGCAAGCATCCCGGCTGTGCCTTTCAGATGTTTCATTCTATGGTTTTGATATAACTGGATTAATCAGTAAAAGGAGGCTCCGAGTATCAGGCTCTTGCGGGCTAATGCGCAACACTCACTGCTTTTTGAATTAAACATCATCCAGAACAGACTGTTCTGCCGGCGCTTGACGCCAAAGAAGAGGGGGAACATTATTCCGCCTCTGCCTAGAATCCCTGGAGTAGCTCAGAGAAATTCTTTAACCGTAACAAGACATCCGATTAATCAACGAGCACTAAAATATTGATCGTGTTTGGAAGCAAGGAACTTAAAAGAATTGACTGAGGGAGAAGTCCACGCAGAAAGCAAAGGCTGCACAGCTGGAGCTGATCAGCATTGCAGTGATCAAAGCATCGGAGACAGGAATGATGCGGTGCCTGCAGCTCAAACCATTGTCATTGCAGTCAACAAAACTGCCTACTATTCTCAGTGCTTCCTCATATAAAGACCTAACTAGATTGGTAATGAAGCTAGGGAACTTGTCTGGAGATGGTAGAGCTTCAGATGAGTCATAACATTCAGCACCCCCCCACCAAAAACCTTTTTGCAGTCATGATTGAAATATCCTTCCACGCGCTGTATCCCAGAATCATAATGATGTCTTCTATGAAACTCAGAAGGTCTGACAGCAGGACTGCAGAAAGACGGAGTAATCTTGGCTTGTGAGTGACCAAACCAGCAGTGGGGGAATTCCCAAGAGGGATGAAGAAAATGAAGGACTATGGACTTATGTACCAATCCACAGAGTTCTACAGAATGTTTTTTTCAGTCTAATCCTTAATGTTCTTGTCCATGACTGATTCAACTGAAATGAAGCATAAAATAACAATGAGAAGTTTATCTTCTTTTACCCCACTGTAGATATTGTGTGCTTATATCCATAAAGTAGAGACAGCATCTGATTTAAGCATTTGATAATTCAAGTGCAATTCCTCCATCTTCTTACATCAGATTCAAGAAAACAAAATGAACAAATCAGAAAAAGTGTTGCTAAAACGTTGTGTAGGGAGTGTATCAAAGCTTCACCGTTTCCCTTTACTTCCTCTACCCCATTCCCACTCCCTTTAGACATAGATAGCAGTCCGGGAGATGATTGAACCATCCCTTTGTGACTCCATATCATCATCAAGATACACTCCATAGTCATCCTCATGTCGAGGGATGTGGTAACTGGGTGCCAGCCCTCCAAAGCCATCATATTGCTCTTCTTCCTCTTCCTCCTCCTCCATGCTGTCGTTCAGGGTGTCGAATTTCCGCTGCCTGGCTTCATCCAGTTCGCAGGTCAATGCGATGTGATGGGGAGCAGGCATGCCCGCAGGTGCATGAGGGAACTCGTTCCCCTTCTCGGCAAGGGTTCCCGGCTCACTTTCGCGGTATGTGTAGATGGGCCCGTTGTTATTAGCACCTGTGCCATTCTTGCTAGTCTTTTTGACACCAAAGATTCGGGCCTTGTTGCCATAGGTGCTCTGCTCATTGTCACCCGAATACCGGGGTTGTTGTCGCCGGCTGCGTATCACTAGGACAGTGATCAATGCGCTGACCAATAGAAGAGCTAGGAGGCTACCAAGGATGGCTCCCACCAATACACCAGCACTGGAGGGGTCCCCCGTCAACTCTGCAGAGAAGGGGGGGGGGGGGCAGAGGTGAGGAAAACAAATAAGCATTGGTCGAGGTCTAGGTGGTCTTGAACTCCATGGGAGCTGGTGTTTGGTATCACAGCACTGCTGCATTTCTCAGCTAATCTTCCCCATTGCTGGAGGTGCAGTGTTTGGTTTTTTTTTTTGGTTGCCCCCGATTCCCAGCTACATGGTGTGAGCCAAGTTTGCCAAGTCCATTCTTGTTACGGTTTTGAGTAAAAACAACACCTCGTCGGCCACGCATTCCAGTTTATCCCGTTCCTCCTGTGCTTGAGAGCTGACCGGGTGAACTTACACAAAGGCACCATGTACACAAGCACACAAGAGATACAACAGGTGGTGGGGAGAAGAAAGGTAAAAGAATAGAAATGACAGTTAAAGTATGGTCATGCAGAGAAGGTGAGAATTGTCCGTTCACTCGGGAATGCAGCATACCTGTCACCAGCCCGCTGCTCTTAACTGAATGGTCAGGCATAATGACCACAGGAAATCATGTGCATTCCCGTTGAATATCAGGAACAAGTCCAAAACACTGACGGGAAAGAAGCACAAAGGCCTGCCTTAGATTGGATTTGCTCCATTCCATGCAACACCCCATGGGATCTGCATGGAATGAATTGCCAAGGCAGGGTACACAGGAAATGATGTCTACATAAGGGGATGATTGTAGTTAGTTGTGACACAGTCTTAGGTAGTATGTGAGGCACTTCATTTAAGTCTTAGGTCCACATTTTACCAAGCACTGCTCTAGGTTCAAAGCTTTATTTTCAGATGGGCAATGTCCATGTAAATGATCTTTGGTAAAACTGTGAAAATAGATATATATAAAAAAACTGAGTTTGGAATAAAAATAGAGTTGCAGACATTACTGCTCCAAAACTAATCTCACAGTGTAATTATACTTGACATGTTAAATGTAACCTTGGGACAAAGAACCAAAGAAACAGAATGAACTGAAAAACTATGTGTAAGTAGACTTGCTGTTCAGGTAGTGCACAGACATCTATAAATTTTGGATGAGCCCCCAACCCCTCCAACCCCCCTTCCACCACCAC
>CM067475.1:27726678-28009858 GCA_034552555.1 Semaprochilodus insignis
CAGAGGTGGAAAGTAACGAATTACATTTACTCACGTTACTGTAATTGAGTAGATTTTGTGAGTAATTTGTAATTTTTTAAGTAGTTTTTGAAATAGGTAATTTTACTTTTACTCAAGTACATTTTGACACAAGTATTTTACTTCGCTACATTGGAAAACTCCCCGTTACTGAGTAAAAAATGAAATGCCGGGAAAAACCTAATTGTCTGAACTGCGCAGGCGCGGATGCTCGCGCGCAGAATTTCCACTTGAGGCTATCGTTGGAAGATGGCTGGTGCCGAGACAGACGAGCAAGAAATGGAGGGCATGGAGAAGGTTGAGGATTGCCAAGCAGAGAAATTGAATTCCGGTGGAGGAGAGGAATCGGAAAGCGAAGGAAATCCTTGGCCATATCTCAGCCAGTTCTTTGTTTTCAAGCGCAAACGAGGCAATAACGTCCTCATGCAATGCAAAATGTGCCTGCCCCGCCGAACAGAGCTGTCAGCTTTCAAAACTTCCACATCAAACCTGCGAAAGCATGTGGTGGTAAGTAGAGTATATGTGCGTATCCCAAACGTTATATTTATTGTTTGGTTAAAACTTTCCTCCATGTAAAATGTGCCTTCATGATATCAATTCGTTTGGCCGCCTAGCATCCATAGGCTACGGATAATGTTTCAAGTGAAGACGCCTAAATGAATTGAATCACCTCACGTTTACAAACTGGTTTTATCAGAACGACAGTCAGAAATAATACGAGTGTATGATTTTAGATGCAATTTGTCTCATGAAATTTATAATAGACTAGCTCCTGGGTTGTTAGCTGTAGCATAGACTAGAGCTTTGGCTGGACAGTGATAGCCCTTCAAAATAACAGCTAGATTGGGAATGCAAGCTTTGCAGGCCTTTGAGAATGTTCATTAAATGTGACGTTAAAATGATAGAAGGATGCTATGACGGTTTTAAATATGGAGAGGGAGGCACTTAACTTTATATGTAGCCTAGTGGCTAAACAGCATGCAACATTCTCAGTTAACTTTAGATGTCACAGAGTGGAGTGCGTTAAGTAGGCTAGTCTACGCCAGGGGTCTCCAACAGGTAGCTCGCCACCTGCTTAAGAGGGTGAAAGGAAATGTAAATAAATGTCATAACATACTCACAAAAGGTATTAAACCTGTTCAAATCTCTGTTTGCCCTCTCTGCCCTGTCTGGTAGGCTAAATGTTCCCAGTTTTACTGCTCTTTTGTGAGAATTGATGTTGGCAGTGCACACCAAATTTTTCTATAACTATGGAAAATAAAGGCACCGCAAATTTAGATGACACTTCAGATGAGTGTTTGCATGGTGCTGTAAGTGTATAAGATGTAAACGATGCTAACTTCTATCTCCCAGCCTATCAGTAATACCTGCGTATAATAGCCTAGTAGAGTAGCTTATAGTCTATACTACTATGCTAGACTGTGCACAGCATCAACAAGAGTCATTTAATTTAAGAGAATACACTAGTTTGTTTCTGTTTACTATCAGATTTATGTGCAGCAATAAGATGGCTCTAGAATAGGCCTACATTCCCATGGAAATGTAACTCTTAAATGTTCTTCTTAAATATGAGGGTGCCTATTAACTAACTATTGTGCAACTTTATTCTTCACAGAGAAAGCATCCATCAAAACTTACTGATTTTAATGCATGTGCACAGAAGGCACAGGAGCAAGGAGGCATAAGCAAGCAGAGCAAGCAACCAGACAAGCAGGCCAAATTTGCGGTGGGTGGTGCAATCCGTGTGTCTCAAGGGACAGTTGACAGGCTCCTTATCAGGCTTATTTGCGAAGGTCACCACCCCTTCACCTTGGTCGAACAGCCAGCATTTAAAGACTTTGCTGCAGCACTGAATCCTCAATGCAAAGTGCTCTCCAGACCCACACTTAAGAACAGAATTGCAGAAGCTGCTGGTCAAATGAAGACAAAAATGATATCGTACTTTAGTAATGTCAACTATGTCAGCACTACCACAGATTGTTGGTCTGCACACCAAAAAAGCTATATAGGTGTCACATGCCACTGGATTGATGAGGAGACCTTTGAGAGGAGATCTGCTGTGTTGGCATGCAAGAGGTTAAGAGGGTCACACACCTTTGATGTGCTTGCATGTGCCCTGGATGAAATCCACTGCCACTATAGAATACGGGGGAAAGTGGTTAGAACTACCACGGATAGTGGTTCAAACTTTGTGAAAGCATTCAGTATTTTTGGTGAGCAGAGCCAATCTGAGGATGCAGAGTCAGACACAGACCAAGATAGTCCAGATGAGGAATTTGATGTCGAATACCAAGACACATTCAGCATCCTAGAGCAAGATAACGGCCTTGAGTACCAACTTCCCACACATCAAAGATGTGCATGCCACTTATTGAACTTAGTTGCCACAATAGATGCTGACATTGCAGAGCAGGAAAACGACACCTACAAGAGGCTGTCACGTGCCGCCTTTGGGAAATGCCAAGCTATGTGGAATAAGTCAGGTCGCTCACACACAGCAGCAGAAATTGTGGAAGATAAATGTAGTCTTCAGCTCATCCGACCCAACAAGACACGATGGAACTCAACATACATGGCTGTGGAGAGAATCATTCGGATCATATCAGAACAAGGGGAAGATGGTATCAGGAGTGTCTGTGAAGAATTAAAACTGAAAATGTGAGTTTGTCTTTGCATTTGAAAAGTATGATATGTAAATAATTGGCATTTGTAACAACATTTCCCATAATTAATGATCAATAGAAAACAGTGCTGATACGGTACTGTAAATTTTGTTGTATATGGCTGCAAAATCCAAATCCTTCCTGTAAGAAACTTGTTAACAGTTGTATGTGTTATTTATCTTGCACAGGTTGAGCCAAGCAGAAATTGCTTTCTTGAGAGAGTACTGCTCTGTGATGAGACCAGTGGTAAAGGCCTTAAACATTCTTCAGTCAGAAACCAACACACAATTAGGGTGGCTGCTCCCAGTGATCTTTGAATTACAGTCAAAACTGAGAAGGCAGGAAGCGTCCACCAAGACGTGTCTGCCACTCATCAGAGCAATTCAGCAAGGTGTCCAAAAGCGCTTTGGAGTGATGATGGAGGACCCTGAACTGATCTCTGCAGCAATCCTTCTACCAAAATTTAAGACTGGCTGGACTGAGAAAGCTGATACCATAGAAGCAGGTGTGATTTAATTGTTTAATATCATACTGATCAGTAGTTTTTTTTTTTAGTCTTGTTAATTTGTTTTCTACCAACAAATACATAGCAATAACATTACAATACAGAATACTACAGTCATCTGACGTTGTAGCTGTTTGTAGTATGACAAATAACTTATTGCTTATTTGCCAGATGTTTGTCATTCAACAGGACTACTCTATGTCAGACATCACCTCAACCAAATGGCTGAGACAGAGATGGAGCATGGACAAGGACAACATTCTTCTGATGAAGAGGATTTCTTCTCCTCCATGAAGTCCAGAAGGTCAGAGGGTACAGGGGAGTTAGAAGGCTACCTTGCCTGTGTCTCAGAAAGTATGGACCTTCTGAACTCTTTTCCAAAAATAAAAAAACTGTCCCTGAAACTCAACACAGACCTTCCGGCCTCAGCTGCCTGTGAGCGTCTTTTCAGCTCTGCTGGTTTGTTGTTCACAGCGAAGAGAGCACGGATTAGCGCTACAAACTTTGAAAATCAATTACTGCTCAAACTGAACAAGAGCTTCACGGTCTAATGCTGTAGTATTCTGTGGGGCAGGGCACATCAGGCCACTCAGTTAAGACAATTGATATGATTTATGTTTGCTATGATTTATGTTTATAGGAAGAAAAAAAACACAGTTTGTTAATAAGGAATTGCTCAACATTTTCACTGTCTTGGATAGTTTGTTTGATTTTGGTTTTATTTATTTATTATTTTTTTATTGTGGTTTTTGAATTGCATCATACAGTCCAGAATGTTGCACTTTTCCCAGTTGTGCATAAAAATGTTTTATGGGGTGGCCCGAACATATTTTGCACATTATACTTCTCAACAGGTTGTAAACATTATGCAGTTAATTTGTGAGTTATATTTTCTGTAAAAGGAAGGAAGAGCACAGTGTTGCTAAGGAATCGCTTAGCTGTCTTTAAAACGTGAGTGTCTTGGTTGGTTCAAGTTTCATATGTGTCATTTAGTAAGTTTGCTTTAGTGGCTTTAATTCGCAGTACAGCTAGCAGTTGTCAGTAAAGAAAAAAAATGGATCATAGAAACGTATGCCACTTGTACTTGAAAATTTTTATGAACAACGTTTGCACATTATACTGCCTGAAAGGTTCTAAGTATTATGTGGACTAATAGTTCATTAAAAACAATTTCATTTATGACTTGTACTTTTTTACATCAAATAATTGAAAGTAACTATGNTGACAAAACAACATTAATTATGCCTAATGCATTTAAAACATGCATTTCTCTCTATTAGATATATAAGCCATGACTGTTGTTGTACGCAATTTGCATGTGTGCCACCTGACGGCTTTGATGAGAATGTGACCAGCACAGCGCGAGCACAGCCAGCACTGTAAATGATATGTCAAAGCATGCCATAACTGCTCTTATATGTACCTGATGGATAAAAGGTCACCATGCTAAAGAGGGGAGAGCCCATGTCTCACCTAAACCAGACTCGATTTTCATTCAGAAACTGCTCTGTAAGCTTTACAATTCATTTCTAAAGGCTTGAGTTGTTTTTGGCCATGTCTACTGTCTCGTTTCTTGGTTTTCAAATACCATTGGCCATTCAGAATTTTAGCTCAGACTAACTATCTGTGTGTTTATTTAAGGGCAGAGATAGCGACAAGTCTTTTTCAACTTTTGTACATATCCATTTAGTGCTCAAATTAGCTGTCAGACTCTAGGCATCAGTTACCTAGACAGGGATTAAGTCTTGTACAGAGAACCACTCCAGTGTTTTCCATTGTCTCCAACTTGGCTTGGCCTTAGCTTCTGGTTTTGCCAAATTCAGTCTCAGATTTAGTCTCAGGTTTGGACACTTTCCATTAGCCTCTTCAGCATGAAACTGACAGCATGACCTGCAGCTGGCATTTTCAAGTTATTAAAAAAAGGACTGAGAGAGAACAAGGTTTTGTTCCAATGGCAACAACTTATTGGTACTGTTTTTCTTTTAAATGTCGCCAATCCACTCTTGACTCCAAACCAAATCATTCCATCTGTGGATTTGGTTGTGAGTGGCTCACAGCCCACTTTAGATCTCAGCTAGTCATATTTTGGTCTTGTGCTGAACTCAACAAAGGTGGTCTTGACTACAGCTGTAGTACACATATATAAACTAAAAGATATTTCCATTTATAATTAAGCAAGAAATCTAAACACAACGAATGCAGTGTCATCTGACTTGTTCCTACTACATGCAATCAGTAGTATGAAATGGAAATGCCATTAAGTGACCTACATAGTTTGCAACATAAACTTCATCTTGTCATATATAACAGCCCCCCTGTCGGCACGGTAGAAAGGTAAAAAGTGTTCTCTTCACTGTACTGTCCCAAGTATGTGATTTAGATGTAACTGCAACTCTCCAGCTGAAATTGGTTCTTCAGAAGACGCTGCGCGTTCTTCTAGACCTCCATTTACTATGCATTATGCATTATGCTAACCAGCAGCAAAGAAAAAAAAGTAGTAAAAAATTGATTCACTTAATTAGTTATTTGCCTCCAAAGAGCAAAACCACAGCATTAGCAGCAGGTTTTACAAGACTGAAAAAAGCACTATTCCACAAAACTCATGCCATGGTTGGATACAAACTACAACAAAACATTCTTAGGGGATTTTCAGATAGTACTTAGACATCATTTGTTTTTAGTGACAGGTGGATAGATAAGGCAGGGCTTGTCTGAGTCTACACATAAGATAAACATACACTAACCCACCTCCAAATTCTCAGCTTTTGAGGTCCAGTGGTTTGCCTTGGAGCCGACCATTTTAATGTATTCCAGTTTGTTTAACCAAAGGTCTTACACTTGATAAAGTGGATCAGCTTGGCTCCTAAAATAGTCCATGTTCTAGCCAGGTATTGTCTAGAACAATCTTCAGAAATCCTGGTGTAGGAGATCTACCACCTTGCAGAGTATAGCTCCAACTCTATTTTAACACCGGAAATGATCCAGGAAATTAAAGCCTAAAGAGTGGCGAAGTCCTTATCTACAGTGACGATTGTGTCACTTGTTTCAAAGCTTTGTGGATGAATTATGTTAGCACAGCAAGTGTAGCTGATGTCCAGTTTGGGATGATTATGGCAATAATCACCAGTAATTTTATCAAATTAATTCAAGTAAATAAAAAATGAACACATTATTAATATGTTAATGTAATTAATTATTAACATCATTTTTTGTTAAATTTTTCTTTCTAGTTTGACCATTCAGACCATCCACAGTAGGACAGGCCGAAGCTCAGCTGCTCATGTGCTTTATGCTGCTAGGATAAAACTCACAATTGCAGCTCTCTTATTCAAATGCAGCTTTTAAATTGCTTTTAAAGCACTTCAAGCAGATTGCAGTGGACTGTGATCTCAGGACACCTATAGACAAATCAACGACCAGCATAGTAACCAAAGCATAGGCAAAGTGAAAAGATCCAGTTCCCCTTCACTGTAACAAATATCAACAAGTAGTGCTAACAAGAATGAGAGCAGGAGAGCTACAGTTGCACATATATATGTACAATGTGTGCATGCGCTATACTCACATTACGGGATGTGCAATGTTAAGCAAGACAAACTAAATGAAACATGTAATGGTATATTTTTTTTGCTTCTTGATACAAAAGAAAAACTTGGACGGCTCCTTCACTCTGACTTAAGGCTTCTTAGGTACACAGAAAAGAGTAATTACCTACAGTGTTTACCTGCTTTTGTGTTTGGTGCACTGAAAGTGAGCATTAAAGTTCCAATCGTTTTACAGTGATTCATGTTTTCTAAACTGATGTTTAAATCATCTGGTGAAAACTCCTGAGTATTTCTTTATATACAGTATATCACAGGGAAAAGCAAATTGATATGTAGATTTTTTCCAGTATATACTCATTGGTTGGAAAATGTTGCTCTCTCTGTAAACTGATGGATCAAAATAAGAACCTGTTCACTCTATGGAAATCACATAAGAGAGAGGATCCGTTTGTAATTTGTCATCTGAAAAGCCTTGCTGACCAGGACCGATCATGTCCCTTCATATAGGAAGCAGTGAGAGGCAACAAGTGAGTCACTGTCCAAATTGGACCTGACACCGATTTTCCATACATACTGACATTAAAGGGGAATTCAACGTATTTCCATTGCTGTGATCCCTAATACTTACATACAGAGGTCATACTGTACTCTGATTTCCTTGCAGCTAAAGCTAGAGTCTGTAGGCTTTGAAGACAATACAGCAAGAGACTCAGCAAAAGGAAATACTGACAGATCAGTTACCCACTGACCAGCCAGAAGGGAAGACCAAGCTTGACTGCTGCTGGGCAATCTCAGTGGGATGCTTGTTCTTGCCTTATACACACTGTTTTCATTTAATGGAGGGCTTATGCAGGCAGGCAGCTCCCACTGACCCTTTGCTCACTGCTAAACTCCTGGCTAATTGGCAGGAATGGCCAGTTCATTCCCTACCAGGAATCAAATGGGATTGATGTGCTTGGACCCCTAGCATTGCTGGCACAGTCAAAAGTTTTACATAATCAGACGTTTTTCCTTGATCAAGCAAAGGAGGCCAATTACAGCAAAACATTTTTCAAGTGAATTGGTTTTAAATAAACTTATCATTATAGAGTGTGTAATTGAGGAGAGGGGGGTTTTATATCACCCGTGTTGAGAGCACTGAGGCAGGCCTCCGACAAGCACATTTCAATTTGTAATTGGGCTTCCCTCCCATTTTGAGGAGATGCTAATAACCCCGTTGTCAGTGATACTTTTTCCGCCAGCGAACACACTCGTGTGACAGGAGAAAAGGGGGGAGGGTGGAGGCAGTGGATCGCTCCTCCATTGGAGGATATTCGCGACAAACACGTTTCTCACTTTCGATCTGTGGCGGGTGATAATCCTGAGGCACGCATCACGATTTTTCTGCCCTGCTAATGGCACCACATGTGCTGCACATCAAAGACATGGGGGTAAGCATGACGGAGTGGATTACAACATCAGGACCGAAAAACTACCTCACCAGGCTTGGCTGCTCCAACAGGGAGCAGGGATTTAATACAGTGACAGTAGAGCACACCTTGAGTTTGAGCCAATGACTGATACCAAACCCTTGTAAAAGGGTTTGTAGCAAAGGTTCGCAATCAGGCAGCTTGAACTACTGCTGAGCCAAGCAGGCTGATGCTCGTCACATAACATATTTACAATCCGCTTGTTAAGCTGTGATGTACCGACCTTCACGTCCGGGTGGTAGCCTCTACTGCCCTGGTCAAGCTGGTCCTTTGCAGATACCCTTGATATAGAATTTGGGTTTTATAGGGTGTTTTATGCTAAGAACCCACATCTACATGGTTCAGCTGTCAGGCATGTCAGTCAGGCATGGGGTGACAAAGACAGCCAGCTAAGGCAGAGATCTGCAATGCCCCAGACTGGTTAATGGTGGTTAATGGTTAAAGCTAGCTAACATTAGAGCCCACCGGCTCTACTTTGCTTACCTTATCAACTGTAGACATTTCATCTTCTCTTTCTCTTTAGAAGGAACACGCTGGAATGATAACTGAGTAGATATTTGGACTTACATCTATTAAAACAAAAGGGACCACAGAACTGTAGCATGCTAAATGGCGAGAACCCCAGTAGAAGCCCACAATGGTGCTTGAATAAACAGGGAAGCAACTGTAAAAAGGTTTACAGGTTCTGCAACTGTCATTTGATTTAGGGATCTGGGGGGGCATTCGGACCCGGAAATATCTATTAAAATCAGACTTAACAATCGGATAGCGCTCAGTGAATTGGTGACCTTCTCCTTTCATACTACTGTATACTGAAGTATACAGAATTAACATCAGCTGCTAATCACTGGGAACCTATAGAAATTAGCGCTAGTCTTTTCATCTGCAAAGATTACCCTTACTTCAGAACTGTTCAGACATTCAGAGATGCAAATCTTCACACAGAGCCACAAGACTAAATTACATGCTAAGCCCATTTGCTACAGATTCAGCAAATTAAGTCTTTATTTTGATGCTGCTTTCACACTCGATGGAGCTTTTGAGACCCTGAAGAATATGTGAAATGCAAACAAACCCTCGCACAAATAGATCTGCAAAAAGGCCTGGGCTCCAGATCAGAGCACCAGACTCTGCAGTGTAACAGCTTTCAGGTGGGTAGAACTTTTACCTGATGAGAAACTGCAGACTGGAGTCATCTGGAGTTGCTTGTGTGCCTTACTAACCGTACCCAAAACTGATCCTAATGTATTCTATTCTGTACAATTTTAACAAATGCTCCAGGAAACCATTCTGTATTACAGACATGAAAACAGCCTTAATGCACCACACACTTGGAATTAAATCCAAGGAACCATGGCGGGGAGCCATTAGTTATGTTCAGCATTTATGAGCAGTTGGTAGCAAGTGGGGTAATGCAACTACGCAAAGAAGACAGCATGATTTATATTTTTTGTGGCACACAACCCTACCCAGATATATAGGTACATATACAGACAGATAAATAGATTTAAAAGACGTGACCACACCTCAAAGTAGACTTATCAAGAAATTACTGTAAATTAATATGGTTTTTTTTTATCATTTAATCATTTTTGCTATTTTTGTTCTTAAAAACAAAGTATTCAATCTACACTATAGAATGCAGGACTAAAAACATAACAAATGAATCCAGTGTAGACACACAGATGGACACATTTTTCACAGTTTGTTTTTACAAAAATTTAAAGTACTGTACCGATTCAGGCCTAATTCAGGACCCAGGAGAACACATTAAAAGAATGCTTCACTATCTTGGCGCATCAGGTTCATTATGCACAGCAGCAATGTAATATCTGCCATCATGAAGTTGCTTTTTTCTGCAGAGATAAAATGTACTGTTCCTTATAATGTCTAGTGAAAGATTCAGGTAGAAGTCTGCAACCACCTAGTTTTTTCTCTAAATCACTGAGTTGAATTTACTTCTGAGTAGAAACAAATTGCCTCTTTCAAAAAAAAAAAAAGAAAAATCTGTTTACCAATCAGCTGAGAGCTTACCGACTCTAGCAAAAGACAGTATGCAGAAGAGAGCGGAGTTGCAGCACTTGTCACCACAGATAGAGAAAAGACATTTTCTTCCCAACCGTGAAGTCTATTCCATCATCCATGCCTGTTCCAAAATTTTACAATTTTAGGCTCCAGCCTGAAAGATGTTGCTGCACACTGAACTATGTTTATGACTGTTTCATATCATACATCATCATGAATTCCTCCCTACCCCGAAAATATACCAGGCCTGGTCAAACAATAAATAAAAAGGGGGGTTGGATAAAGTTAAGAGAAAACCTCCAGTGAGTGCTCAAGATGGATGGTGGCCAGCAGCCAGGCACTCTTGGCAGGCATCTTTCTGACATTTCACTTAATTGTGGCATGGCAATACCTTCCTGCCCCGCTTTCCGCCTCTACCTTTGTCTCTTCCTGTCCCTTTTATTTCTCACTGAGCTGCAGGCTGAACCCGATAAGCCTCAGCCAGATGTCGGACAGCTCTGGGGTTTGTCTCACCTTATCTGAGGCACTGAGCTCTGAGGGCTGATTTCTGTAGACTAAGGATAATATACAGCACTTGGCAATGCAAGGGTCCAAGCAATTTTTGCCAGCTGAACTTGGCGAATAGCGCCAAACCAGATGAATCAGTCCTTGATTTTGTGAGGTCTGGATATCTATGGATATCATAGATCACGTAACTGCAGCAGCATATGCAAACAATTTCAGCGTGCTGTAATAGCTTCAGGAAAGGCAAAAATAAGACTTCTGTCGAGCCTAGTCACCTCTAACAGTGAGAAGAGCAGGACTGGCTCTCCTATAGAGCTCCATTATAATATTATGATTAGTCCTATAGGGGAAGGCAATAGTGTGGAGGCCTGAAGTTGGGGAACACTTATGTGAGTGAGATCAGAGGGTCTGTTGTCAATTAGTGGCTTGGGGTGCAGAGGTAGAAGGAGAGGGGAGCAGAGTTGGGGAGTAGAGTTGGTTTTAGTTTGCCCTAAAATTCTGCTGTGTAGAGACAGGAAAAGAAAATAAAGCAGATTAGTGAGCATGTCTGTGTGCATATCGCTGCTGTAATAATTTATCTTCAAAAAGTATAACTGTCACAAATAGGATGTTGCAAAAACATGTGTTAACACACATGATATGATAGGCTAGTCTTGATGCTAGCCACCTAAAAACTGATTGCAGATGAAACTTGGTAAAGTTGGTATACGGCTGCTGATAATGGTTTATTGCTCTGGATTTTCAAAGCTGTTGCCAAGTTCAAGTGGCAATATGTTTATCGGTAGCAGGAAATGAGCTCAAAATTTGAACCTGGATATTCCTCTTTTGCCCGTGGCACACCTGAAGGCAATTTTAAATCACAGTGCTGTGGCTTAAAGGGAAACCTGTGCCTGTGCCATATTGCAATGGACAACATGCAACTGTCTTTATTAACTGTCATATCAATAATGTTATAAGCATGTATTGCCGCTCATAAATGATAAAGATCAAAGTTCATGTAGACAACATCTGAGCACAGTCATTTGTGTCACACTTACATGTGAGTCACACTTAAATCTGTGTTGTTCTTGCAGGAAACGGGAAACAGTAAACATGTACTAAGTACATGAATAATGTTCCAATGACCAACAAATAGCTGGTTTATTTTATCATACTTCTCTCCTCTTTATGTAAACTGGCTTGGTCCTAATCTTGGGTAAAGCTTCTGTAAGCATTCCCCTGACCAATCACAAAGCTGACGTCTCTTGCCCCGCCCACACAAAACCAGGTCTAGCAAGCTAGACCACCTGTCTGTAACTCCCTTTTTTCTCCTTTATCTGTACACAAACATTGTCCATTCATCTACTTCTTCATTCACAAACTGCTTCATTCATTCATCAGTGTGTTTCTTCATACATTCCTTGCATGCTGCTTCATAGGTCTGTCTGTATGTCAGTTCATCTGTGAGGGTTTTTTTTGCCACATAGAAGTTGGATAATGATTTTAGTTCTGATAATAGGCTAGGAGCGTTGGACAGAGAGCTGTCAATCAACATCATGGCTCATTAGCCACACCCACACAGTTGTTTTGTTTTGCATACTCACATTTGTCTATAACTTATCATCTTGTCCTCACCATGAAATCTGGCCGAACTGCGCAGTTCCTTGATGCAAGAGTGGCTGAACATTGATGTGGCCTACATCCAGAAACTTGTCCAGTCCATGCCAAAACAAATCATAGCTGTTATTTGTGCTAATGGAGGTATTAGATGCTATTAGGTACGTTTCAGTCACAGATGACAGATGTTTTTTTTGTCCGGTAAGCTCATATTTATATATATAAATTATATATACATAAAAGTTCAACTATATATACATGCATGTATGTTTATGTATATGTATACGGATGGAGGTGGAAATTAGGGACGCTATGGAAATGGTGCCACTGGGCGAGAAGTGCTGCAGGTACATAACAATGGGTGAGTTAAGATAAAGGAACTAGTGCTTCCTCTGAAGAATCTAAAGGTGACTACCTCACTTTTCCATCACTTCTTCCACTGACAGGATGACTTGGTGTGACTTCTCAGCAAGTTAGCTTTCTGTCACCCAGGTCTTTTACCTCCTCCAAGGTTTTTTTTTTACCTTTTCAAAGAAAGCAAGAAAGAGTGGCCGTGACTTCAAGGGAATTCAGCACTGAAGTTCTCTTCTTGAAAAACATGCTTTCCAACTCCGACTGGCTTTCTTGTACTTTCTAGCTGGGCCAGCGGACCCATGGGGAGGGGGGTGGTGTAATGCAGGAGCAGAGACGTGGGCAGGGCAGGGAGCTGGGAGCTTTTCGGTTCCGCTTGCATCAGCTCCAGCACGATCTATGCTCCGCCAGCTTCGTCATGGCAGAATATCTGTGTGTGTGTGTGTCTGTGTCTGTGTTTGAGTAAAAACACTAAAAGTCAGCGCTGTGCCTTATCTTTTGAGAACACACCTACACACGTCTTTCAACATCTATTACAGTCACAGCATACAATCCCTAACAGCGGTACAGTAAACACGATACACACATGCACACACAAACACACCCACATGGACCACAATGCTCAAGACACTACTGTAATACTCTCATCTTCAATGCTGTTTAAAGAAAAAAGGAAAACACTTCCAGGCTTCAGAAGCAAGCACCGAAGAGGACTTTCTGTAAAGCGAAGAGGGTTATGAAACAATAACTAGCACTTTGATACTTCATTCCTATCTTTGTGTTTAGATGAGGCAAGCAGATATGTAAGGGATGTAAAACTGCAGTTTTTGCGTAAGCAGAGTAAAGCAACATCTGGACTAGTAGATAATTCACTAAGTAGGGACTTAGCTCTTGTCATGCTCACTACGAATGTGCTTTTTTGTGTTGACAGTTGTGGGGGAGTGTCAAAGAGAGTGTGTTTCAGCCTGTGTGTGCGTTCAGGTGGAATGGCAGCCGAGGTATCAACTCTCCCCCGCTACTGTCATCAGGGGAAAAAAAGAAGACCATTGGTGGAACAAGAGCGGCTCACTTTGCCCACCTCCCACATCTTTGCGCTACACTGTTCCTACAAAGCGCCTTTGTTCTCCCACGAGACAATCGAAAGCTCCAAAAAGGATTCCCACGGATTCTAAATGCGGCCCTCTCGCTTGCTTTGGCACGAGGAGGTGCCAGCAGCGCTGCTGCTGCTGCTGCGAGAGAGCTTTTTTTTGTGCAGGCCTTTTTGCTAAAGCAAGCATTCAACGGCTGAGATCGACACAGAAAACTGACATTTCAAGTGACTGGACCACCAAGAGGGTGTGTTTTGGATCAGTGCTTTTAGGGGTATGTGTGTGTGTGTGTGTGTGTGTGTGTGTGTGTGTGAGAGAGTGAGTGTATGCCAGTGTAGGAACACAAACACAGGAAGTGCTTTTAAATTGGCTACATTTTAAATGAGCAGATCAGCCCTGCCACATGCAGAGGAAGAGAAAGAGAGAAAAAAAGGACTCAGAGATTTTTTTTCTTACAAGAAAAGGGAAAATGAACATGTGACACAGAGCTACTCTACTGATGTTAGGTATGGGGATGGAAATAAAGGAGGGATTAAAAAAGGAAAAAATAAACAACAAAAAAGATAACCCGGCAAACTGGCTCACACCAACCAATCTCCCATACAAAACCGTCTTTGTAAGAAAACGCCCCAGAATTTAGTAAGAAGAATTAAGTACTAGAAAACCAACCACCAGTCCATATGGCTACTAGAGCCCACCCAACAAAAGAAGCAAGGTCTGAAGTAGTTTAGGATCAGTGAAACCTAACACAGCTTATTACAAAGGCATTTGTGTGTGTATATAAGCACATGATTGCATGGGGCAAAGTATCAGCCAATATATATACACAGACAGGTGTCAAATTAAAGGATAAAAACAGCCTGTAGTGTTTTAGTAAGGTGTTGGGCTGCCATAAACAGCCATAAACAGATTTTCAGTCTACATTGGCATAGATTTACTTGTCTGGAACGGCACTGTAGGGTTGGAACGCCATTCTTCCACATGATAACAGTTCCCTCAAAGGCCATGGTACATAACTGAGATCATTTTCTTACTTAACAAACTATCATGCCATTCAGATGGGAGCACTGTCATCCCACAAGAGGCCTCTCACCATCACCATTCACCATCTCTATGTACCTACGGACAGACCGTTTTTGCTGTCACAGTCTGATGTCCTGCACTGACATTCTAAGTAATTTTCCTTAAATATTACAACACACGGTCACTGAATGTGTGTTTTCAGCCATTATTACTGAGGTCTATTTCAGAGATATAAATGCAGGCATCACTTCAGTCACCGTTTCTACTTTACCTCCTGCATTCCTGATCCGAAACTGGGGTCAATAGGGCTCTGCATTTTTATACATGCCCCAGAGAACGGTGGGTCGTAAAACTGCGCACTTGTTACACTTCTCCACTTATTTATTCAGTTTTTTTCCTTTAATTTGTTACCCAACTGTATGTGTGCGTGTGTGTGCGTTTATGAGAATCGTGTTCACATGCTCTCTTTCTGTCATTACTCACCTATGACTGCAGTGGTAAGTTGGCTCTTGCTTGATCCCAGGCTATTTTTTGCCTCACAGATGAAGGTGGTGTTCACACTCTCATCCACCTTCTGCACCAGTAGTCTGTTCTGATCCACCTTTACTGTGACCGGCAAGTTCCCTGACACCCTGAGAACAGACAAGCAAGCTTTTAGAGAAATGCTAGCCTATGTTAGTTAAAAAGTGTGTACTCCAATTAAACTGGCTATGGAAGCCCAACAAGCCAAAAAACATAATGCTGATGCTTGAAAAGCAATAATCATTTAGCAGAGAATACTGACAGGGAACTAAAAAATGTCTAATTTAATTTTAAACTTCTTGCCAAATAATATGAAATGATACTTAATCTTTGTTACTGTCATCAAGCAATGACTATTAAAACAGTGGACTGTTACTGGGAATCAATAAGCCTGAGGAATCTTCTAAGCATTTTCAGTGTCTGAATGAGATGTAACATTTGGAAAATATGATACTTGACGCTGTCCTCCAGCTTAATCATAGATCTTTTCCACTACAATACATCTCTTTTCCTTTTTTATATACAAATCACACAGACCAGGCCTTGAAATTTGCTCACTCACTCATTTAAGCATTGCTGCGGGTGGGGGGAAGGGGGGAGGTTAGAGGCAGTAGAGCGAGGCATGGGCATTACAAGGGTAGCAATGTAATCAAAAATCAAGGAACTGGAAATTAGAAACAAGAACACTGCCATTACAAATGCTCTGAAAAAGCCTCTCACATTTTCTGGGTACAGAAGAAAGAAAACAAAAATTCAAAAGTTCAAAATTAAGTAGGGCTGCACCGACACCAACACCGACACGGGCAGCTGAACACCAGCTCTGTGGCGCTCTCACCATTGGTACGTTGGACCAGAGAGACTGGACCGGGGAGTGCAACTGCTGTGGGGGCCTTTTTTTTTGCCATGCACTGGTCACAGCTACAGGGAATGACAACAGCAGAAGCTGCACAGCTCTTGGTCTCCCTCTGTTTTTTATATCCAGAGCAAGTGGCACATCTTCTTGCCCCAGACTATCAGCTATACCTTCCCCCTCATCAGTGATAGCTCAGCGTTCACTGTGCAGACATAACCTGTTGTGTCCTCCAGTTCAAACTCTGCAGGTACCATTTCTGGCCAGGCCACAGTGACTGTGGACCCTGTGTCCACTAAAGAAGTGCATCAAACTCCCTCAGTGTCTGAAGATATGGCCAAACCTTAGATCAGTTCTGTTATTTCCTCCACCAAAGACCAAAGGAGCTTGGGCCAGAAACACCGCCCAAAATGGCCTCTGGAGCGCCTCGAGCAGTGCACTGCAATCAGATCTTTTGCAATAGTCCAGTAATAGCAGGCGAGCTAATGCATCATCAGTTAGCTGAAGGGCTTTATGTTCACTGCACCGCTCCCACGACTTACTACCAGTTCAAATTACAAATAGAAAGCCTCCTAGTTCGCTTTACCGGGATATTTTGGAGTCTTAACGCAGATTTGTTACATCTGCACCCGGATTTCTGACTGACGTCATGGGAGCTGGGAACAGTGTGCAATGCTAGCTACCATCTGAGCATGCAGATGCCTCCAAGCCTGGCTCTTTTTCCTCTGCCACTGCTCTCTCACAGCACTCGAGGGTCGTACAGCTCTCGGTGACATAGCTCTTAAAAATGCATACCAGCCACTGTACACCAGCGTACTCAGTATGCTCTCAGAGTTATGTAGCTTAGTCTAGCAGCTAGCAGCTTAATCATCAGAATATCTCCTGAGACACTGCTTTCACACATGTGTTCGAGCTATATTTTCAAGCTGTTGTCATTAACAGTCATGTTGTATAATTGAGATTCAGGCAGTTTTTCTGTTTTGAATGAAAAAACTTTATTGGAAATTGTCTGTAGACAGAGCAGTCTGTATTGACTGCTGCTCACATGCAGCATGACCACCCATGTGGCGTCTTCTCAGCTGGACTGAGCATTTTAGCACAGAGTATATGAATTCCAGGCCCATACACAGTGGGCAGCATATGGTATGAAAGAACAAGGTTTCTATGCCTGAGAGAAATATGGAAGGACATGCTGGTCTTTTGGTATAATGATATCCTTTAGCCATGACAGGTTTAGTTATTAGGAAAGTAGCCTGGGCTGTGTGTCCACTATCTCTATCTGCAGTGCAGATCTGTCAGTCAATTGTATCGCAGGGAGGTGTGTTCTTGTGACCTTTTAGTTCAGTCCATCCAATACGCCTGTTCAAAACCACTGCTACAGAAAGCGTGAATGACGGTAATATTTTCTAAGTCTGATGCTCATAGATTTAACTGAGAGTGATTAGTATGCCCGTATAAGACAATGGCTTAAGAAATTTAGCTGTGAAACATTTAGTACCATTTCACTGAGCCAGGAAAGCTGTACAGAGTGGGAGCGGGTCTATGTGATTTTGACCGGACCGTGAAGCAGCTTTTCAGAAAGTCGGAGTGTTATTGTTCTATCTCTCTACAAAACAGCTTGAGTATCACTCCATCCTGAGAGCCAGACAGTCCTTTATTCCACACTGACGACCTCTATGTGACACAAGTGACACGGCAGTAATTGACACTCATACCCAGCGTCTACACTGCGGAGCTGCTCAGCAGACCTACATACTGAAAATTCTCATCAATCACCACAAAGTTCTACACGCATTACACAGAGTGAGTCTTGTGCTGTTCATTTTGCTGTGACAATGATAAATAACATGGTGTGCATTTATATACCATCTGCGGGTTTTTACCCTGTGATTGGGCCATTGCTTTAGCAAAAAAAGCCCATGTAGCTTAGTTAGAATTTCTTTCAGTGATGGCCATACATTACAAAATCAGGAGCGAACTCAAAGTGGAACGGTTTCTCTGATCTGTGAGCAAGGAGCGAGCCTGGCACGAAAAATGGAAAACCTGGAGCTGTCGCAGATTTATAACATTACATTTCCACTCCACTCATGTGCTTAGATGTTTACACACTAGAAGTTTAACTGTTTTTTCAAGTTCTGTTTTTTGCACGTTTTTTTTTTTTTTGTAACTCACATTTACTGGAGTTGTTAATCTTCTGGGTCAGAGTCCAGACCCTATTGAGAATATTGCTGTCTCACATTAAACACAAACTAACTTGGCGAAGGTTTTCAATACTTTGAAGCTGTCAGTGCTGAGTGAAATAATACAGACTCCTCATTCTGTAAAAGAGTGTCTAAGAGTTTAACCCACAAAACTTTACAATTTAAAGAAATTAAAGGGAATCGTTTCTTTATCACTTTATCTGTTTATGGATTTGCTGTTAAGACAATTAATGGCTTATTATTTTGCCTTTTTGGGCTTGGCCCATTCTTTCTCCCTGAAATGTAAACACTAATAATGCACTAAATAAAATCGGTTACATATACGTACATATACAAATACGTTTACGCAGCAGGTAAAAGCGACCCATATCCGATCTTTTTCCTCATATGTGACACAAATGTTTTGAGAAATTGGTTGAACATTTGATGAACATTTGAAGTGATATTTCCGTATAAAAAAAATTAGAAGGCCCTTATCACAACCACTGAGTGCATAAGAGAGTCCGAACAAGGCTACAGCATCAAAGAAAAACAAAGTCTGAAAGAAGAGTTTAAAGTGTCTTTTTCTCAGCGAGCTCAAACATGTTCTTGGTGATAAGCCCAGCTGTCGGCCATTGAAACTTTGTGATCGATCCTGTGATGCTGGTGAAGATGAAACCAAACCCCCCTGGACAGACCTGCATCCATCAGCAGTCATGTTTGTTTAGCCCTGGATGAGTCTGCCACACGAAACATTGTTCTTTTGCACATGTGGTTCAGTTTCGGAGCGTCCGGTCAAACTAGTGTCAGATGGTGAGAAAATCTGAATTGATTTTCCAACCATGTACACATAAACACACACACAAATATAAGTATCAGTGCATCCCTAAAATTAAGCACACAGGACAATGTATCACATAGGTTATATCTTAAAACCTGCTTAAAGAACAGGAAATGCATGAGACAATACAGAATCTCACCCTGATATTCAGTTAACTTCTAGACTGAACTGATAAGGCCCATGTAACAGCAACCTGTGTAAAGCTATTCATATTTAAAGCAATTACAGAATTTCAAAATACAGATTCTGCTAACATACCACCCCATCTGCTTGCTGTCACTGGGCCCAAGCCTCTGCTGCACTGGCTTTAGGCTCTTATTGCTTTAATAGATCTAAAACCAAAAAAGAAATCTGCTATGAAGTGGCTGCAGCTGATAAGTTAAATTACAATTCTTAAACCAATAAAGAAAAACAAAGTCTGGTGCCACTGGTCTCTAATGTTAGCCAACTAATATTAGTACCCACTAACAAACGCTAAACTGGCCCTTTGCAGATACCCTTGATTTAGAAAAGGGCTTTTATAGAGTGTTTCTTGCTATGAATTTATATCTTCATGTTTCAGTTCTCATGTTTGTTGGCCAGACAACGACTGATTAAGACAAATAGCTATCTAGCTAAGGCGTACCTAAGGATAACTAGCTAGCTAAAGCAGAGCTAGGCTATAGCTAGACTATCTATCTTCGCTTTAGCTGTGCAGCACATATAAACAGCTAACAACCAGAACATGAAGATGTAGGTTCATAGCAAGAAACACTCTATAAAACCCTTAGGCTAAATCAAGGAGTTCCATAATTGGCCAGACTGGCTTTTGCTAATGTTAGCTAGATACCTAGCTAACTAAGAGCAAAAGTAAGTACCAAACTTTGTTTTTCTCCATTAATTTAATGATTGTAACTTACCTGTAACTAATCAACTGCAGACATCTTGTCTTCTGTTTCTCAATGAAACAGCTAGAATGCTAAAAGATAACTGGGTTTTGGACTCCAACAATAAGGAACACAAAACTGCACCATGCAGGAAAGACAAAAGCTTCAGGCGGCTTCATAGAGGTTTAGACCTCGACGTGCTAACAAGCAGATTGGAGTGGAAAGAATTTAGACCCTATTTAAACCCACAATGGTGTCTGGATAAACAAGGAAACGGTTTACAAGTTCTGCGATTGTCATTTGTTTTGGGGGTCTGTGGGTACGTCTGGGCCCGGAAATTGCTATTTACATCAGGCTTAACAATCAAATTGGAATATAAGTAATCTGACAGGCTGTAGATTGTAAAAAAGATTGCTGTTAATGTTTTCCTTGAAAAGGTTTTGGTGAAAATCAAAGCAAGTACTTGGTTGTCGGACAGAACGTATCAACTCTTTAACAACAGACCTGCAGTGCTGACGCATAACAAACAGTGGCTGCTGAGTTCACAATCGATTACATGCTTGTCGGTGGACGATGCACGTTTATTGCCTGTTCAGTTCCTGTAGCACATGAGTAGCTTTGCTAATGGTTACAACCAAGTTGTGTTAGCTTATTACAGACTGACTAAACATGCAACTTGTGATTTAGCAAACCATGTTGGCTGTCTGCAATTACTAAAAACTACATTTCTGCCATCCACAAACTTTAAATAAACACCTAAAGGAAGCCCAGAGTGGTTGCTTACTTACGTTGTCCAAGTAATGTTGACAGCTTTGGGATTGGCATCAGCAAGGCAGGTCAGTACTGCATCGGTGCGACCCATATACCAGTTACTATCATATCCCTCTATCCTGACCGTGGGGGGATCTGGAGGGACAGAAAAAGAGAGGTCAGTATCATTAGTATGTCACTGAAGATGTACAGTGTATGGAAGGCAGTGAGTGAATAACACAAAGAAAGAAAAAAGGAAAGAGTGAATGAGGGGGAGAGGGAGAAGGAGAGAGAGGTGTTTGGCAAGTCAGTTAGAGACCATGTGAGCTTCTAAAAAACATCTACAGTGGACTCTCTTAATAAAGCATTACAAAGTGGAAAAGCCAGCCATAATTTGTGTGTGTGTGTTTGTTCTAGACATTTTATAAGTACAGTCAAAAACTGGTATGTTTCTGTTTTAGTCTTGTTTTTTAGATGCAAAGCACCTCATGTAACTGGCTTATAACTCACTCATTCAAATTTAGTAAAACTAGTAGTCAAATATCTTTGATATTTTCTACAAGAAAGCAGCGCATTGCATGAGCAACGGTATGTGTACTTGTTAATGGTGCCATAGAATGGAAAACTGATTTTACATCGTCATACTTGAGTACATGGAACTGACATACCATGAACATCAAACACTGTTGTTCCTCCTTCAAATACAAATACTGTCACGTAGCAGTCTTAACTTTACCCGAAATGGCACACCCTAAATTATATACACCAGTTCAAGTTCCAGCCTAGCAGAAACAATGACAATGAATCAAAAGCAAGGCCAGATGACATGTGCCAAATTCTACCTTTCCAGACTGTAAAGGAAATGTCCACACTGTTTATCTTTAAACTAGGCTGAAATTCACTTCCTACTCGCCAGCTTCTTAATCAAATGTTCTGTTACACCTTAAATGCAACAGCTTAGACTGGCCCTAGCAGACTGTGCAGAAATGTATTTTCCAGGATGATGTCGGCACTTTTCATACCTTCTATTCAAGCACCTGTCGGCGGGCATGGTTGAGGTTCATCAATGCTATGGCTTGTACAGGTACCAGAATATAACTGTGACACAATTTAAGGTGAAATGGAAAATTCACACCTGGTGAACAGGTAGCCAACTTTAGTGCACACAGCTTTAACAGGATCTCAGACAACTTTATTTCCAAGTGTTAGTTTGCTGTGCACATTTCACTGTGGACAGTTTTTCAAATCTTGGACAATACGAGAGGTTTCACTCAGTGAAGAAAGGGGAGGAGAGGAGCAATTCCACCTTAAGTACTGTCGCAAAAGCCCCAACAGTAACCTGTTATAGCAGATCATCTTAAACTGAAAGTTTCATGGTGAGTAACAACTAGAATTGACTTTGTGTTAATGTCGAGGTTCATTTTATCTGCCTGTCTGTGTCTGTTTAGACATGTTGCTTCTGTGTGATCATCACGGTGTCTCACTGTAAACTAGTAAATCAGAGCAGAGCCTATCAAATTATTCATGAGCGTACAAAAATGAGAAAACAGCCCATTTCATTCTAGGAACAAATCATAGGCTGTACATGGGTGTGTAGAATCTATGGAGAACTAAAATGCTGAAATAATGTTTTCTATGGCACCTTTAAACTGAAGTGTTTAGGATTAGGCCAGTGTTGTAATAATCTGAAGTAGTGGATTCGTCCATCAGCCTGATGAGATGTAAGAGAGAGGTTTAGTTCTGTAGGTAACAACCAAATATGTATGAATCATTTTGCTTTTAGAAGTCAGAATCCTAATACATCCTAGTATCCTAATGCTACCTAATATATCTGATTCTACACCTGTGACAAAATTAGATTTGATAAGATATAAGATACATTAATGAGTTCACAATCACATTATTACAATAAATATAAGTAATATTAGCAGAATAAGTGGTGATTTTATTCATATCGATGTGTTTCAAGCCTCTCTTTGTGGCAGCCTGTATCAAAAATTAAGTGTGCAGATAATGGACCTTATTAGATCCATGTAATGCCTGAAGGCATCAAGGAAATATAGCAAACCAAACTCTGTTCTTCTGACTAGCTCAGGAAACACCATCTAATGTTAAGAAAAAAAAGAATGCTTTCTGTTACTGTTTATTGTATTACTGTTTATTTGCACTGCATATCTAAAGATGATTAGAAAATCTAAAAATGATGATTTTATAAGTACTCAGGGACCTGCATGTTAGGCACAGTACTCTATATATAAGACATGTTGATCATATGATCTTAATCCTCACACTGAAAAAAACAACTGTCTTACACTGCACCACCAGCTTCATGGTGAAGGTCTGAGGCCGGTCCTGTGTGCGTTGGGTGATCACGCAGGTGATGTCTCGGCCGTTATCAGCGGATGCTGGGACCATGCGGTACTCGCTCTTCACCGTCACTGTGCCATCCGGTTCTGTCTGAGATGTGCTGTTGTACTCACCCCCGGCGCTGGCCATCCATGTGATGGTGGCAGCAGGCTTCCCCTGCAGTGCCTCGCAGCGTGCCACCACGACCTTGGCACTGCTAGCCTGCACTACAACCGGGGTGGCTGAGTTTTTAGGCTTGGCTGAGGGAGAGAGACAAGGAAAGTTACAAGGGGAGAAAGCAAGAGTAGTTAATGTTGAAGTGGCTACATAACATTGCTTTCACACTTAGTAATCAAATGTGATGGTATTTAAGCTCACCGGAAAGCTAAAATAGAGGGATATATAAGATGCCACAAAAATGCTGGATTACATAACAAATCTAAATCTAAAATATCACAAAATTATAGCTCTACATTACGTATGTAAAGTGTCAAGTAAATATAAGTTATATTACAATAAACACCTTTAAATGCTCATTTTATGCACATGCTGTGCTCAAACTAGTATTTCCATTTCCTTTATTTGGTGGGAATGGCAGAATGTTAAAAAGTTAAATATAGAAAAACCTGCAGGTTTATATTGCCCATACTCACACATAGGTGGAAATGGATCAGAACACACTGGCAGTAAAGGTTGAGATGGAACAGCTGCCTTTCACAAATCCTAAAAAGCTATGCATTTGATTCAGAAACTGCATATAGTTGTTTTATTCTGTTCTAAGCTGTGTACATGAAGCTAAGTGTCTACCGAAAGACTCTCAAGTTCAACCTACTGCCAATGGAAAGTTATTATGTTGCAACAAGGTCCACCCACTCAGTCTGTAAGGTAAGACCCATTATTCATTGTATTTCCTAGGGCTGAACAATATTGGATTTCTTGAACTTTAATGCTAAATACAAGTGGTTTTAACACACCAAACACAAAAGCAAGTGAGTGCTGTGACTCCTTACTCTTCCGAAGTGATTTTGGAGGGAAATTTGGCAGTTAATTTGGTAGTTTGGTTCATTCATCGTTGACACCACCGTATTCCTATGATGTACAAATATTCTATCAACCCAGACTAAAGCCTACCATGTTCTGATATTAATAAGGCATATTGCTTACCCTAAAATAAGGGTCTCATCGTCATCTGAACTTCAGTTATGGGTGATATTAATTTTTACCGTTAACTAACGTTAACTAACATACATTTTTAATGTTATTTTAATTACACGTTCATTATGTTTCAGCTGTGCTCGCCTGTCAGTTGCATGGTAACCAGCATGTGTAGATCAGTCATGGAAAATGAGAACCACAGCAGTTTTCCTTTAGAATCAAGCAGCAGTTTGATTCAATTTGCCTTGTCCTGCAATGTGACTAATGTGCACATGTACATCTCGGTGACAACCCTAAAACAACATACTGTGCAGCCCTAGTATCACAAATTAAGAGAAATGAAATGTAAAATTAACTGAACGCTGAACATTTTTGAAAGTCTAGATCACACAGTAAAAAAGGTAGATTAATAGGGAATCTCTGATGCAATAGTGGTTGACAAGTAGACAAGTGATCATAATCAGATTTTGGCAGCATATGAGATATATTCGAGTGGCCATGTAAACGGCGATTCCATTTTTAAGATGGGATTAAGGCCATTAGAATTCTGATTAAGAGAGCTGGATTTTAGCTAAGCAATCGGGTGTCTCAACCCAGCTAAACTCTTGCTCTGACTTCTTTCATTTTTCTCAATCTGTGTCCTGAAAACAGCAAGATGCAGAGTGGCAACAAAACACTTTTGAAAACATGTTAAACCGAATACATGCTTGATAAAAGGAAGAATTTTAGAATCTTCTACATGACGTATATTCATATTTTCCTGTGAAGTGACTGGATGTTTAAAAAAGTATATATGCCATGCCCTGATAATGCATTTTACATTACGTTTGCATCATGTCTTACATCAGAAGGTGTTTTTTTTATGTTGGTGTTTAATATTTGGAGAATGTCCATGTCTCTTAGCTCATGAGCAAATTTAATGATGACTTTACATATACAAAGGATCATTTTCCAGATTCTTCTTAATAAATGTTCTTGCTCTCTACAGAAAAGTTATACTTAAAATGTAAGCAAAACTATGCTATTAAGTTTGAATTAAGTAAATTAAGATATAAGTTGCATATAAACTGTTTCTGTAAGGGTTTAATCATAAGGTTAAGTTTTGTAATGAAAATGTTCAGGCCAGAGAGATACATTGGTTTGTAATGCAGGAAATGCAATAGATTTAAGCTGGTTAATTATGAAAATCCACTAATGGAAAGTGCATTTCAGTGTGAAAATGCCTCAGACCCATGGACAGACCTAAAACACTAGGGTTTCCTTTTTAAACCTGGACACTTCCATCCCTGGTCACATTACTAGCAATGTTTTTTATGGTACTTTTATACTTCACTGAAGTGCATATAAATCTAGCTCAAGCTATAAGTTTAGTAGCATTTTAAAAAATATAATTACAATATCAGATTGACATCAGTATCGGTTGGTGCTTACAGTTTCCATATTACTATTGAAATGAAAATCTAGCACCTCTAAATAGAACAGCAAAAACCAACAAGGTAGCCAAACAGCTGACCTTTCATTTACCTTACTAGACTGTGTGTATATACATAGCACTGTAAATGCACACTCAGCAGCTACACATTGAACAACAGACAAAAATAGACCCACAAAGTAAAATCTAAAGTTATAGAAAAGAAAGTGGAGGACAGTAAGAGCAGAAAAAAAGAGAAAAAGCAAAAAAGAGACAAATGGGAGTGAACATACAGCAAGTACACAGAGTTTATAAAAGAAACAAAGAACATAAGATTGAGCTTAACAAGCAGATCAGTTTGTCCAGGCAGTGCTGATTCACTCTGAGCCCTGGGCCGACGACAGCAGTGGCTTAGTCACTGAAATGATGAAGTTGGCTAATGGGAGCCATTAACATTAAAACAGATGGCAGACAGACTGCAGTTAGCAGAGGTAACAGGAACCAACACAGCTAAAATCCAACCCTGGCTCTGTATTCACAAAAACATCTCGGAGGATAAGTGCTTCTGGGGGTATTTTGTCAAGCAGGCGTTCTCAGTTAGCTGGTAGCTAAAGCCAAAATAATAGACTCTCCAAACGAAGCGGTATGCGACGGTCTGACCGCACAGCTTGGCTTGAGCTGACAGGCTAAATGAGAAGGCTTACTTCTCATGAAATAAGCACTGATCTGGGAACGGTCATGTCCACTTTTTAGTGGTCCTAGTCTAGAACACAGATCAGCAGAAGAGTGCAGCTGTTTTGAACACAGACCGCACTGCTAACAGTGTTAAATGAGCACATGGCCACAGCAGCTAAAAGGGGAATGCCACTTCATTTCTGGAACCGAGCTGCTGTTTGTTGTGGGAGTCCTATAATGTAAAAATATGAATTTGTGGAGCGTCTCTAGGTGCTGTTTGCTCTGACAAAACAAGCTACAGCTGATGTCACCCACTATACTGGGTTAGGAAACCAAACCAAGTGACGGGACTGAGGTTAACTTTTTTAGCAGGGAATTGCAACTGTCTGTGTTTTATTGTATGTTTTCCAGCACCCAAAGGTTTAATACAGGATATTGCCAGGGTTTCCTCCAGTTAAGTGAAGGAGAAAGAAAGAGAGTGTTCAGTCAATACATTGAAAATTGGTCATAATAAGCTGACCAATCACAAAGTTTTCATTTTTCTTTTTTTCTATCTTTTTTTTAAAGCCTACAGCGAAACACCATTTTTCATTCGCACCTGACTGGGATGATATTATAAGCTACTCCAAGAATCCATTATCTTGTCAAGCTGTCATTAGCAATTTTATACAGCCTCCATAGCCATCACAGAACAGTCACACTTCTGGACCATTTGCATCATGGGCATATTTCCATGAACATCTCACATGATTTACATCAAACATTCTGTTCACTGTAGGGTTTCTGCATTTTCCATGTCATTCCAGACTGACCAAAGCCATATGGATTTGTGGCACCATTAGAACCTAGTCATAACGTCCCATGTAATTTACTTCATACTCTTTATGAGCCATATACAGGCCACATACTGTTATATAGATGTAACAATAAAAAGAGAAAGAAACAGAAATTTAATTTAATTTAATTTAATTTCACTTAATCACATTATATGTAGTTAATCACAAATAATTATATTTTTTATTTGCTGAAATTTGACATTTATCACCACTTAAAAGGCGTTTTGTGAGTTTTGTTACAGCTATAGGTGAACAAAACAAGCCTCATCGGAACATATTTATTACTTTTAACATTATGTAAACACAACCTGAACATGAAAATCATTTTAAGACGTTCAGTTGGATAGTCCTGATTTAAACACAAGACAATTATCTATTAGACAACTAATTTCTTATATAACTGATCATTTTTGATTGCAGAAATACATACAACAGAATTTGTTATTTTAGGGAGGCAGGAAGGGTCTGCTTGAAAATTACTGTTTTTACAGTTAACTGTCCTTTCTGCAAGAAATAAAGGCATCACTCCAGCGAAAAAAAGTTGTGAAGTGGTGCCTTATTAAAAGCCTGGCAGAGCCAACAAGTGAGATTCACTGATGTAGTTTCAAATATGCATTATTTTCACACAAATTTCTAACTTCTGCTACCTACAGCTAATGCACTGTAATGTAACAGTATTCTGATAAAATGGCACAAAATTTAATGTAGTTTTCTAGCAGTCTCAATTAGGTAGCTAGCACTATGCAGCAATTTGATATTTATTTCTAGACAGGTTATTTGTTAATTTGTTGGCCTCTGTATAAACTGTTTCATAAGGAACTTACCAAGCATGATGAGTGTGGTGGTTCCCTGTTCATTTCCACTAGGGTAGGTGGCATACTCGCACGTATACCTGCCAGCATCAGACATCTTCACATTGTCAATTCTAATAAAGGGGTGCTCCAGAGATGCTTGGTCGAACTGGACACGACCTTTGAAGGCCGACGTGGGGAAACTCTCACCATACATGGGGTGAAATACTGCTATGTTCTCCCTGTGGCCCTCATTTGCTTCAAAGATCCACGAAACCTGGGATTCAAAAACAATTCTGTAGGTCTGCTGACATCAAGAAGCAATTCACAATGGTAATGATAAACAAGAGAACTGATATTACATACTTCACCATTATTAACATTCATGTGCTGACCTTATTCAAAATCACTGACTGGCCTTCACATTTCAATGACGATGCACAAACACCCTCTTCCCCTGCCCACAGCAGGAATGAATAATATGTTATTTCATTCCTTCGCATAATGAAATAGCTGGACAGATTTCATTCCATTCTATTCCACTTTTATGTGTCAAAATGGGACCAACATATGGCCACACTAAACAGATGCTGCTGGGACTTTTCAAACACTTTTTCTTACTGACCAGTTACTAAGACGTATTAAACACCACAACACAGATACTAATCAGAATCCAGAACTGTATCCTGGCTCAGTAACCACATCCACTTCCTATTAATAGCGGTAATTGAACGTTGGGGCCTGATCTGAGGAGTGATCAGTCTATTGTGCTGAGATCACCAGCAGGTAATTTGTTTGGTTTATATATCTTCTTCTTTTTTGTCTCTTTTCTTTTTTCATTTGCAGTTTCTTGACAGCCGCACACCCTTTCAGGTGTTTCCTGGGAATTTTCTCAAACCTAAAGCAAGAGTGGAAACTGGGAGACTTTCTCCCATCTCTGCACTTGATAAAATGGCGGCTAAATGTAGGATGCAATGTAGTCACACCAAAGTCTTGGTAGGACTTTGTAGCAACTGCTGAATCTAATAACTGACTGCATCACTAATTGACTCACTGAGTCACTTACCACAAGAGAGACTGAATAACAGACTGACGGAAATACAAACTGACAGACTCCATTACTGACATTATCTGACTTTATCTCAGACTGACTGCCTTGCACTTCCTTACTAAATGATGAACTCTAACTGTAATTGACTAGATGAGTACTGTTGTCAGTACCTGTGTGAGTTTAGTGCTTCCTGGGTTGGTGAATTCACAGTGCAGCTTTACAGATTCGTTTGGGTAGGCCTCCACCTCTGGCAGCACCCGCACACGCTGACTCCAAACCACTGTCGGGGAAGAAGGAGAAATGTTAGGCGCTGAGGACACAAATCTGGAGTAAATCAGAACCACATTCAAGATCCTTGCTCACATACACCCTTCATACTCTTGCTAATCACAACCACACTGCTGTGCTTGAAGGATTCCATGCTTTGGCTTCTGTGATGACTGAATCAAATAAGCCAGCGAGTGCAGCTTCAGACTCGTTACAGACTCATTATAAAAACATAAGAGCACTTCTGCCGTACATTTTGTATTTGAACATAGCCCATGGACTACCACAGCAAGAAACATATTTTGCATTGATGACCGGAAAACACAAAAAAAAGAGAACTGAAGGATTACACAAAATTCTGTCTCACTTTACTATAGACACTGCTCATAGGGCTACATGACTTATAGCACATAAGCTTGTCATGACAACCTTACATAAACCTACATAAATACTTATAAAAGCATTTTCCAATAGGAGTCATTCACTACGAACATTAAAGTCCATTTTGATTAAAGTTATCCTTTCACACAGATGATGCCTATTGGAATAAGCTTTTATAAATATTTATGTAGGGTTATGACATACATCATGCAAGCTTATGTAGTTATGTAGCCTTATAAACTTTACCATTACGCCACATTCCTTGAGTTGGATGCTGTGATATACGATAAGGCCTTGTTTATGTCTAGATGACAGCCTATGGCACTGGAGATGAAGCTGTTTTTTTCCCTTCCTCATATAACTTAGGCCTAAAATGAGATAAGGCCTTAGGTCTGACTGAGAAATGGCTCTTAACGACATCACTAGGATGTGCATTAGGGGGAAACCATCCCTGTTGACTGAATCCCATCAATGACACTGTGTTCAGAGCCCTTGTTATGATGAATCAATCATTGTCTACATAGACTGTCTAATATATTTGGTATATGGACTTGTACCATCTAATACACAGTACTGGATCTGTATTAGAGATGGTTTCACCTCCACCAGTCTTTCTCTCTCCGTTTCACAACCAAACACATTCCTTTTAGAATCAATAAGGAATGATGTACAATATTCACTGATATTTCACGGATCTCATAACACGGGCAGCTTTTTTCTCCTCTCATATGATCAGAACTATAATCAGAGTGGAAATTCAACCTTGATCATTTCTGCTCAGACATGCTTACACAGAGGCAAAAGAAATCTAATTTGACTCCGTTATCATAACGGGGCCACAGAAAACCAGTAGAAGTGGGCTTAGAACTTCTTAGTGCTATCATGCAATTTCATAAAGGCACCAAGGCAGCCCTCAACCATTAGTATGTATGTTCATGCAATAAATAATCATAGTGAACACTATGGGCACTTTCAATTCGCTTTTTAACAGCCACATCTAAAAACCAAGCTGGAATGGACACTGTAATGGACGTTCATCATTAAAGACCAGCTGCTAAAGTATAGACACAACTGTAGAGGCAACATTACACTAGATCTTCAGCTTTAAAAAAAGAGAAGAAAGACATGAAGTCAAAAGTAAGGAGTGCAACATATACAATACAGTGCAGGCAGCTAAGGACATCATTTTAAGTAATTTATCTTGGTAATGTGTTTTTGCTTGGAAAAACAGAATACATCATCAGAATCGACAGAAATAATAATAGAAAAAAACATTAAAAATGAACAAGAGCCTCTTTGTTTTTTTAAAAAAGCAGCCTGTATCATGTTAAGTTTTTGCTTCAGTGTGTAATATGGCTTTTTAAATTCACCACCAGCACACTTGATTTAACCCACATTATATAGAGTATGGCATGCCCATGACCAGGTGTATGTTGTTAACTACAAATGAATGCTGGGCTGCCACAAGGCAAGCTTCATAAATGGCTAAACAAACACACTGACATATTGTATGTACATATTAACATATATATATGCTCACTATTCAGATAAACAGCTTTTTCAACCTTAGCTAACACGTCTGCACAGCGCTGTATATGTAGAGCTCCAACAATCAGCAGAACACCATATCACTGTGTTGGCTGACCACAGTGTTGGGCATGTCACCAGCGAAATGGCATTAGTGTATTCTTCACTTGTTAATGAGAGCTTTGTAAAGAGAACAATATTTCACACGTTTAAGTACTGTACATATTGCTGGTAAGAAGAGAGAGTGTGAGTCAAAGCGTGAGAGCGATCGTGCATGCAATGGCAGAGCAAGAAAGGCACTTTGCCTATTTCAACAAATGCAAAGTCTTTAGAGTAAAAATCAAATCAAGCAAGAATTTTTAAGCCAGCCAAGAGTACCAACTGGACAACAGAACCCAAAACCTGACTGGCTGGTCCAAAAACCACACACCCGGTAACCCTAGTTGCAAGTAACTAAACTAAGACCAGCACAATCAACGTATTGCAACACATGCCTAGCTCCAGGCCTTCTGAGTACCAGCTCTAGATTTATTAGTGCAGTAGTGATAAAATTTAATACTACACTATTTTCCACATACGCCAGTTATTATATCCATGCTATATCCATGTATTCATGCCTTTAAGTAAAATCTGCCACACAACAGGCCTAATGGTATTTCATGCAATAGAATGAAGTGTATAAACGCTCTTTATTTATCAATATCACTGCAACTGAAAATCATTAATCGTGTGTACTGTTTTGGTGATATCATGGAACCCATACATTCATATACATCCACTCATTTTAGCCTACAGTAGTGTAGCTCTGGGTCACACTGAAGTTAAAAAGACTGTTTTATCCCGGACTGATTTTTAAAATTGGCATGGCAGCCAATCAGAACAAAGGTCATATAAATAAATTATAACACTTTTGGTACATAAAGCCACATGATAAATGGGTCCATTATAAATGGACCTCATGGGAAACAACAAGACAAAAAAATGACATTACAAGACATATGTAGGATATGGCCCCTTTAACGCTTACACAGTCAGGATTGTTCTGTATCCAGCTCTTGTTTAAATATTGTAAGAATATTGAATTGTGAAGCCAGTCTCTAATCATGAGTTGAGTGTATTGTAGTGTATCCATATTCTTCTGCAGCACAAGATTAGGAAGAGTAGCATGGGAGAGAGAGAGAGAGAGAGAGAGAGAGAGAAAGAGAGAGAGAGAGAGAGAGACAGAGAGAGAGAGAGAGAGAGAGGGCGAGAGAGATGTAGAGGTTAAAATAAACAACCTCTGCTCTGCACAGAGAGTTTCCATTGCAGACTCCCATAGCGAGCGGCACAAGAGATCTCCCAGAGCTACTAGAGTCAAAGGCCATCAAACAGCATGAGGGCTACTCAACGCACTGACTCCATCAACCACTGGCTCAGTCATCTCTACAGCCTGCGAGAGCACGCACAGGCACCACTTGCTTTAATAAACTTCATTGCCAGATACATTTGAAACACTAGCAGACCTTTCACTGCAATAAACACAGTAGGTAGGTTAGGTAAATATACTATACACAATACCTGACACACGTGCCTGAAGTAGAGCATTCATAAAGACAAGCATTCAAGTGTATCAGAGTAAGCAGATAAATATCTATCAAGAGCTTGACTCTAACTTAAGCTATTCAAATACCTCATTCTGCAGCAGACTCAAAAGATTAAAAGAAAAACAAGTACATACTTATCTCATATTGAAAGATCAGATACAAGAGTGGAGCTTGATTTCCTCATGTCTCACAACGATGAAAGCTGTTTAAAGTGCTGTTTAACTGATGGTGAGTGGAGTTTTTCACCATCACCTCAGAAGTATCTCTGGGAAAATGAATGACCTGGTGAATACCTAATGGCCCTTTCACTGGAAATTAATGAATGGCAGTATCAGAGTTGTATTGTATTATATTGTATATTAAAGTAACAGCTTAGGGGAAGAAGCCTACCATGTTGCCATGTCCCAGTGCCTCAAAAGCAGAACAATATTTACATTTTAATCCTACAAAATCCTCATTTGTCTGCTTATTCCAGCTTCTTCCAGTTTATTAAATTCATGCCCAGATATGATTTAGGCTTAAACTGAATGAATAATGTTCTTAAGGGGGTCATTGTCTTCCATTTCCCCTTACTGTATGTGCCACATTGAATAGCACTCCCACATCTAGAGGGAATATAGACACACACTAAATCCATCTTGGCACATTTTCCACCGCTGCATTCAATGACCCTACCTTTGCAAACCTCAGAGAATTCATAGTTAACATAATGAAGCTTCAATGGTGAGTGATACGCCAGCAGAGCAGAATTGCAAATGTTACCCAATGACAGGGTGCGTCGAGTGTGGCGTTATGATACCATGAAAAATTAGATATTATTGCGAATCTAGCAAGGTAGGGACACTGTGTTTATACACCGTTGTGTTTATCGAGTGCTTCTGCTCTGTGAAGTATGAGGCTTTTTGAGAGTTTTCCCATGCAAAAAGCAGTAACTACAAGATATATATATATCTATACTTATGGAAATAAGGAGCTGGGTTGCACTTTGTCTTCAGAGCAATTCGAATCAGCATGGCTGTGCAGTTATGCTTTGTGCTTTTTAACAGGAAATGTGATCACTCTGTAAAAGAACAGACTAAACATGCTGGTGTCAAGTCAAGTGGCCTTCTCCAAAGACAATCCTATCAGGATAGAGGAGGAAAAACTATCCTATTAAAAATGTGTATTTCATTGGCTACACTCCAAGACAGAAAAAGGGTCAAGTCCAAAGTACATTGGGTTTTACTGATTGTTTTGGCTGGTCTGAGTCCAGATTTAAAACCTAGCATATATTGTCTCACATTAAACACAGGCTAACTACATTCCACTGTTCGAAATCTTCACTGCTGAGTGGAACAATATTGACTATTCTTCCTGTAAAAGAGTGTTTGCAACTTTAACCCACAAAACTTCACTATTCAAAGAAATTAAAGGGAATCGCTTCCCATATTAATTCACTTTATGGGTTCATGTTTTGTTGTTACGATCATTAAAGCTTAATGTTTTGTCATTTTTGGATGACCCCGGGAGTGTAGATTACACACTAAACAGAGGCATTCAGATTTGACAAAGAAATAATTAAGAGACCAATGATTAATAAGTGAAATACATAGATCTGGCAGACTAGCAAATGAGCTTTTTTGGCATTTACAACAGCTTGTGTTGGTAACACTGGCTCTGTTTTGGTTTAGACAGAGTCAGTAAGGTTTCAGTTCCATTTAGCTGACTTCTGCTTGCGTTTTTAACTTCTATCATATTTAAATGGTTGATCTGTCATATTTTAATGCTTTCGACATCCCCCCCTCCTCCCCGGCCCCAATCACTTGCACACCATAGTTCAGGCACTGAATCATCAGTTCCTATAACGGCTCCATTCAAAATAATCAATCTGTCTGACCTCTTTGGTCTTGCATACTTTTAAGTAGGTAAGTAGGTAAAAGTAAGGATACAAAGAGAGCAAGACCAGCGATGGGGGGACATCTGGACTGCTAGTGTGAGGGTCCGAGGGAACATCTGCATGCGTCTACTTGTGTGTTGCCGCGCTCATTGCTATAATGTGAAGACCATTCAGAGTGTGAGTCAGCCAGTGAAGCAGAATTCTCCCCTGAAGGGACATAATGGCCTGTCAGACCAGCACCACCGAGTAAGACGTTGAGAGATGCAGCACATCAGCTCACTCCTCTCTCTCTGCCTCATTCTACTCACTCTCTGCATAGTTTTTTTCTGATTTCCTTCATTTCACATGCGTTCCAAATCCCATTCTCCACATCACCCACCTCTCTCTGCTGCCCTACCTTTCCCCACTAAATATGTCTCTCTATTAGGCTACATATGGCAATGACTCACAGCTAACTACTCTTTTAAGTAGCCATTAGGGTTATTCATAGTGGGCAATCAGGCACACCTGTGTGAAGCTGCGAAGGAATAGAAACGAAAGACATTTGCATTTATGCAAATACACACCCCTCACTCAAGACTTGGTGTTAATATTCCAGTGCTGGTTTTAATATCTGCAGCGATTAAAATACAGCAATGTGCAAGCACTTCACAAAAAAGTTGGCATGTCTGTGCACTGCTGATAGGCTTTACTTCAGGAAGAAAGTGCAGGCATGCCAGCATGTTGACTGAAGGCCTTTAAAAAAACACAAAGGCGCTATGAAGAAGAAGAAGCACCACAGTCACTAAAAGGACTCCATCTTCTGTTTATGCACTGACGCCTCAAGTCTCATAGCGTCTTCTAGCCTAAGGTTTTTCTTATCTTAGAACTAGGGAGGGGGGAGACTGATACCCCAGAAATGAATACTTTGAACATGATTTATTTGGTACTGAACAAACATAAAAAACCACAGATAACAAAGGTTATCTTGTGAAAGTGTATGCTGACAGGCATACAATCTTTTTCATGGCTTTCTCATTGAATAATCACACTGTTCTAAGTATTATCTATGCAATATCTAATGTAGGCCTTTTTTGATAGGGTAGCTATTTCATTTTTTAAGAGTTCTGCCCGTGTGTTTGAACATCCAGTCAGCTTCTTTTAACTACTTTTTAAACTAATTTTACTATTTCAAACTAACACCATGAATAAAGAAAAATGAATTAAGAGGAGAACAAAGAAGCAATAGGTAGTTGGGAATGGGAACTTATCCTAACTCATATTACCTCAAGGTTCACATTAACACACCTCTTGAACCTTTTTGTTTCACTTTTTGTAGTTGCAGTGCTGGTTGGTGCTGATTCCTGCTCGGTGAATTTGGTGCTCTCCTGAGGATTTGATTTGTGAATGTGGAAACTAAATCGAACACCACAGCAATATTGTGGAAGGTAAGCTTGTATACTGTCAGGGTGACGTTATGTTGATGTGCATAAGCCACTAACAGTGAAGCAGCCTTTCTCTTGGACATGTTAGCGTTTTTATGCACGTGAGCCAAAAAGAATGACAGATTTTATATAACGTAGTGGAGTAAAAAGTAAGATATTTGAATTTGAAATGTAATTCGAGTGAAAGTAAAAAGTCCCCCAGAATGGAAATACTTCAGTAAAGATTTAAGCACAGTAACCAATTCTATTTACTTTGTTGCTGTCCTCTTCTTTGAAAGGTGATGGATGTAAGTTAATATGGACGTCTATGGACATCATTTTGGGGTGTGTTTATAACATAACTGTTTAAGTAAAATACTGTTCTTCTACCTGTTATTATTGACCCTCTAACTCAGCATATTATACTGCTCATATTGTATGTTTATTATCGCTGGGGTCATAATCTATATCAATGGATCAGCTGTCACACTGGAAGTAAGCAAACATATCTGCTCCTTTATTGTCAAGGAAAATAGCGTGAATAGGGAATGGCCAAAGATACGAAAAAAAAAGGAAAATACAGCCCCCTTTCCTAACATGTCCGGGCATTTTAGTATAGTGTAACACAAAGAACTGGACAAGCAACACTGGAGTCTTTTCAAAATAGCAGATAGAATACTGGCTATATAACCAAACCATGGTCTTGGAAATACATTCCATACATCTGATTTATTCATTTGGACTTCTGCTACACTGTTATGAATAATTCAAATAATCGATTTTATCCAAGCAATCCAATATATGCCCTCTCACCTCTTTAAAAATACAGACCCAGACAGACCACCTTCTTAAAAAGGACAAACAACCTTCTTCAAAAAGACAAAAGGCTGTCCCAGGAAAAGCTCCACTTCAATGTAACAGGTTACAACACCAAGGATGCATGCTGAAACTGGAAATGGGACAAAGCAATTTAAGCCCACACGGTCTTCCTAACTATGAGACGTCAGGCTCTGATTTCATATTTCATATATAGATTCAAAAACTCTCATTTTACCTGTGTTCCAAAAGCACTAGGCTGCAACAGAGAAATGTGGGTGTTTGGTAGCATTACATTATGCAAAACAGAAAGATCGACTAAGGCCACTTCCTCACATCGTCTCAAAATAGTCAGTGTATAGTCAGTGTGGCAAATCTAATCCATTACTAATTATAGTAATGTGGCATGTGAAACACTGTTAAATGGTGTGGCAGGCAAAACATTTGGTTGTCATGAAATGCCTCTTGCAAGCTAAACACTGTCCACATAATCAAATATTAATATTTCAATCAGAAGGATCCTACAAACACAGCTGAGAAAGGTAGCATCTAACTAATCTCAGAGGAGGCTACCAAAGCATCCTACAGGGTCTTCCGACCTAATACTGATTTAAAAGGCCAGTGAAACGTGAAGCAAATTATACAACTCAGTATTTCTTTGGTTGATAAATGGTTTCCAGCTGCACTAAGATTAGGGGTCTTGGAGACCTCTCTGGTGAAAACTGCATGCAAAATACTTCTTTAAGAATGAATACACCTGCTTTTAGGGAGTTCAACACTGTTAGCCTGCAGGACAGGATTTAATTTCAAACATTTTGTTTGCCACAGATCACACTGACCCTGGGAGATGCAACATTTTGCAGAAATCAGGAACATTAATTGGACAGTGCTGGGGGTGGCCAGTATACGGGTATAAAGGTGAATACCAGTTTGACGTTCTCTCATCATATGGATTTAGCCATACCGTGGATATCATGATAAACCAAAATACAGTGAATCACAAACAGCGCCGCTCCCAACAAAAACTAAACAACACTAGGAACAGCTTAAACAGGTCTTATAAACTCAACAACGTGGAATTTGAGACAAAACTGAACCACAGACATTCGTACTTGATGCATTGTAAATGACACAATCAGAGGACGCATCATCGCATGCATGCCACTTCATTCAAGGTTGATGAATTTGAAGGGGGTAGCTGAGCATGCTCACCTCTACAGGTGCATATTATGAGAACTCTAGCATACTTCATAGAGATACTGTGACAACTGAAGGTTTGCGCACCGTCTGAGGAGATACTCTGCTGCGAAACTAGTAAACCTAAGTGTGTTGTTAGATCCATTCCACATGCATAAAGCATGTTTTTACTTTTTGAGGCTCCTGTTTAATTTTTGTTTTGCTGCGTTGGAACAACAGATTTTCTGTGTCACTCAGGGTTGCCAGATTGTCAGTTTTCCTGACCAATCCAGCTAGTTCGAAAGCTGTTCAGGTAGAAATTATACAGCCGTACGGATTGTCTTTGTTCAGGCTGCTTTCTACATCTTTCTACAGACACACAGTCAGATCTGCTCAATAAAAACAGCATTCTTAAAGGAGCTCTGTACATGTGTTAACCTTGGACCGCATTCTGACTGTGATTGGTTAATCATTTCAAGCCTGGCGGAGCAGGAAGCTGTTAGGCCCCACAGAGAACAACAAATCACCGTCCAGTTGGTGCTGAATAAACTCAACAAGGTTGGAATAGCGATATATCCTTTTTAGATACAATAAACAGTGGAATATTATTTTAAACACCAACTACAAGCAACAGAAAGGAGTCGAGGATATAATGAGGGGGCAGAAACGTGAAGGGAGGCTGCAGGAGAGAACCACTAAAACTGCTTTCATACCAAACAGTCTGCTAGCGGGTATGACCATGTTGACACAGTGAAGAATACTTCTTAGTTGCTGCTATAATAATATCATCATCATAATAATAGTAATAATTAATAACAATAGTAGCACCAATAACAGTAATAACACTTACTCATCTTCTAACCCACTTAATCCCTTTGGGGCGCAGGGGGTGCTGGACCCAGATAGACATACAGACTCTCACACACACATACACACGCACACAGACACACACACACACACACACACACACACTCACAATGTAGGGCCAATGTAGCATCTCCAATTCACCTGACTGCATGTCTTTGGAATGTGAGAGGAAACCGGAGCACCCAGAGGAAACCCACGCAGACACGTGGAGAACATACAAACTCCACACAGGATCCGGCCCCACCTGGGAATCAAACCCAGGTGCTTCTTGCTGTGAGGCGACAGCGCTATAGACCTAACAATAGCAATCATTTATTTTTGCAGGGTTTTGTTATTGTTATTATTACTGCTACTATTATGATTTGTCTTCATTTTTTATACTGCATATATATTTATATATTATATATAATATATTTATATTACTTAGTTTATACTGTTACTGTCTGAATTACAAAATACTGTGATATATACTTGAGCTCATATATGCCACCCCTACTGAGAAACCACCTTTCTGGACTGGAGCCTTGCTTCTGGGCCACTTTAATCTCGACATATGTGGATCTTCTAACGCTCAATCAGTCCGCTGGCATCGACCACGCGACACCTGAAGTATTTCTCGCACTGCTTTGCCTCGAGTTTGTCCCGCCACATAAGTGTGAAGGCTAGAAAAAGATGGTGAGGTTTTCTTTTTACAAAAGTGGCGAGCAGAGAAAATAATTAGCACAGCGGTGGTCTCTGCCCTGTCGCGAAATTCACAGAAGGACGAGTTGCTCGCAGTGCCGAAGAATCCACATGTTTGGCTCGCTGACTTATAGCGTACTTACAGGGAGTTTGGTCGAGACTGAGGCAGCGAGTGTGGACTTAGTTGACGTTTTCTGAGGCAGTTCTAGCTTTAAACAACACACAGTGACGGGCTGTGATTTCCTCATACCTCACAAATCACCATGATAAATGAGGAGTTTGGAGCCAGTCAAGTACCGAGCCCATAATTACAAACAGGAGTAGCTGCCGCACATAAATAGAGTGCAACTGGAAAACAAAAGTGAAGCGTGGTGAAGGAGAGGGAGAGCAGAGAAGAGCTTGTTAAAGTCCACACACACACATGAGCACACACATACAGAGCTCTGACCCTGATGTTCCCTGCTGCTGCAGTGATGATACCTCTGCCATATTAAAGAAGACCCTCAGTCCATGCTGCCTAATCACACACATACACACAGCTGAATCCATTAGCTCTGCAGGTACCATGACCTGAGCCCAACGTCCAAAGAGAAAGATTATACCCAGGTCACCTCGCTCCTCTCATTCTCTCTCTTATTTCTGCTGTTGCCTTCTCATCCACTTCAGACAACCCCACAGTGCCACTGATGCTTCCCACTCCATCTCTAAATATCACACGTTCCCTTTCCGACGCCGCATTATTACACCCTCTGACTCATCGGCCCTTTTTCTCCGGGCCTAACTCCCTGCTGCCACTCCCTACCTAGTAATCTTCCTCCCTTTATCTCGCCTCTCTCGGTCTCTTCGTCTTTCACTCGCACACCCCCTGCCAGACAGACACGCAAAGGCGGCCCACCCCCAGTCCTGGACGAGGAGTAGAAGAAGCCTGAACACACAGAGCCTGACTCTGTGCCCCTCACTCCGCTGCCTATCAAGCAGACAGCTAGCAGACTGATCGGCTCTCCTTCTCGCTCGTCTCACTCATTTCTGTCTCTCTCCCTTTGTCTTAAGTCTGCGCTTGTCTGTCTCTTTCTCCCTCCCGCAAGTGTCCCCCTCTCAAGGTCGTGCCGTGGCCTACTCCCCACAGTCCTTCGGCATTTATCTTTGCCTCTCTTTGATCTCTTATCGTTTCTCTTCGAGCCTGTCTGTCTCCCTCCTTCATTTCACTTTTCACTCTTTCATCTTGTGGGATTCTCAGCTTTATTCCTTTCATCTTTCCTCCTTTATCTACTATTCCATCTTTCGAAAAGTGGACCTCTGTTGCTCTGCCACTCTCAGTGTCACAAACCTCTCCCATCTTTCTTTATATGTGTGTTATACACACCCACACCCACACACACACACACACACACACACAGTGGGGGCTCTGCACACTGTCATTTAAGCAAAAGGGGAACACACAGAAATACTAAGAAATTCAAAGAGTCTACTAATAAATAATACATAAAAAGACAAAAATGGACATACAAGGTTTTGTCCTAACAGCAACCTCTTTAAAATCAAGTGTGTGCCCGCTTGTGTGTACTCATACGTACCACCACACACAACCTACAGCACTTCCTAACTGGAGGAAATTCTTAAGAATCACAGAGGAAGTTCTAAGTTAATACATGATGCAACTGCTGTGTGTGAGAAAAGTGTGTGTATGAGTCTATGTACGAATGTGTGTGTGTGTGTGTGTGTGTGTGTGTGTGTGTGCATGTGTATGCTGGGTGCAATCTTTCCCTGTTTTCCCCTTGGGAGACAATGAAACAGCAGAAGCAGCAGCTCAAGCCCCATCTCCAGTCCCCTTGAGATAGAGTGTGCGTGTGCGGGTGGATGTATCTGTGTAGTGAAAGCCTGTGCTCTAGCACCCCAAGAGAGAAGTTCTTGAAATGGAGGCAACATCTTTTCTTCCTCAACGATACATTACAGACAGACAGACGTGTGCCAAGGCTGTCAATTTGCCCAATTCTCTTATACGAAATTACTGCACAGTTTGGTCGTTTGGAACTGTCCAGGACTGTGGCATTGTAATTGATGACCCCAACTCTAGAGGTCTCAGGGTGAAGTACAATAACATTGGGACTTCCAGAGAAATGACAGAAAGTTCAATACAAGCTGGAAAAACTTTGCCCAGGGTGCCTATTGTATACCTACAACATACTACTATAGGCTACAACAGTAGCATGACGTCAATGCTCCAGTGTCTCAGCAGAAAGCAATCAGTCTATGGAGCACCACACAGGGAACACAACACAAAGGGAACATTTACTTTAGCAACTGACGTAAATCAATATAATTGGTAGTTGAGATGAAGGCTAGTAAACAATGTATGCTAATTATTGCTGTATGTAAATAATATGATTACAATGTCCCTAGGTTAGCAAAGCTTTGCATCCCCCCCCCGCACACATAAACATGTACCCCTCACACACACAGCCACACACACTTACACACATATTCCCTTCACAGTGATGCATAATATAAATCAGAAAGTAAAATATCAGGTGGTGTAAGAAGCAATTGGATTGTAAAAGCACCAATCCAGTACAGCAGGTATATTTAGTTCAATTTGATTGCAGTGAGTAGCGTCAGCAGATTTATGGCAACCTGTGAACACAGAAAATGCACTGACGTACTAAAAGTCATGGGAGTATATAAGCAGACAGTAAGGCAGTATGTAAATTGATTATGAAGTCGTATTACTTTAGGGGACGGGATCTGTATAACCTGTGAGGTATTAGCTTGTGAGTGAGGTTGAACCCTCTTGTGGGTCTTCTGCTTCCCATGGAGGCTAAAAAAACACTGCACTGACCTGCAGGATATGCATGTGGGACCTCCTGCACTGAATGTGGAATTCTGCTTGTCTGTTCACACGGACAATGCTATCGAGACGCCACTGTCATGATCATTATGCACCTGTGGGCGGCCACTGCGCTGTCCACTGTAATAGGTGGTAATGCTTTCTGTGACGTATTCCGGGTACACACGACACTGTAGATTGAGGAATGTTAAACACCCGCTCTTCAAAAATGTCCCATCCACTCAGCACCCACTATAATTCAGGTTTCCTTGCCATGAGCATGCTGGCCAGTTTGAAGCCTCACTCACACAGTAACGCCTCACAACTTAAACAGGGCGTTTCCAAGCCGTCCCCTGAGGTAACACCACTTCTCAATCAATTTATGAACTGCTATCCCATGCCCCACCTATTTATTTATTCTTACCATTTACAGTTAATTTTGGCCAACAACACTGTTAGAGTATTTTAGCTGCCCTTGGGCTATCTGGCTAGCTATGCTTTATTTTAGCCAGCCATATCTACTTTATCTGGGAGCCATATCTAATATATCTACTGGAATCCCCCCCATGTTTATTACATCTGTATCAGACTGACAGTAAGTCCATGTGAACACAGGAAAGGTCAAAAACTTGACTTATTATCTCCAAGGTTTCTCCAAGTTTTCTCCTGTAATGTTAATCTTCTATATATTTTGCCATTTTTGTAGCAGTAGGACACTAGAATATCAACTATCACACCTCTTCCAGTTCCGCATTGACTGCTTAGTTTAATACATCTGTCATCATGACATAATAATAATCATATTAGGTAAAAACTATTACTAATATTACTAATACTATATTACTAATGTGTACTAAAGTACAGTTGAAATTGAGATTCATCTGCAAGCCCTGTAGTGGCCACCTGAGGTGAAATCCACTCATCTTGGTTATAGCATCCAACTGCTTTCAAGCCAATGCCCTGACAGATAATGAGCATCCAAAAGACCTTTTACAAGATGAGTTCTGAAAGCAGAAATTCTTCAGATTCCTCGGCCTGTGTGGAAGGGATAGTGTGGTAACACCCAGTGTGGTTGTGAGACTAGTTAAAATGGAGGCTTAGAGGCAGCTTATGGCAGAGAAATGCACATTCATGACTCTGGCAACAGTGGTATTGAACATCTCGGTGTCAGTAGTTCAGCACCTCAAAACTTGATCATGCTGCTCAGTCAAAATGTGGATCTACCGCACCTGTGCAGTACACTGTTGCCTAATGTTTTAACTGCTGCAAGAATGGGAGCAAAGCCAAAAGTGGTGAATTTCTACTTCTGTTCAGTGTATACACACACAAGCACACACACACTCACACCTCTGCTTCCTCCCAACTATGCAGACATGAATTATTCCTTCTAATCCCTGTGTTCAGGTTGGGAACGTGAATCGGTGTGCATGAACGGGAGCGAGACACTGTGCCTCAGGCCCGCATGTTTGTGTATATTTGTCGAGGTATTTACACATACATTCATTTGATCGTTTTGCACACAAAAGGCCGGGCCAGGACCAGCAGCCCTGCTCAGTGTTTCACGCCATGCATTATTCATCCAGCTGCTTAAGAGATGGAGGGGGGAGTGCTCCCCTTCTTATTAAATTATTGACAGCCAACATTTATGCTGGATGCACCTGACCTGCAGAAGAAATGGGGAGGGGGGCGGAGGAAGGAAAAGTGAGAGGTGGAAAAAAGAAAGAGAGTGAGTGCAAGAGAGGAGGCAACAAAATGGAGGGAAGGGGGCTGATAAAAGAGCAGGAGATAGAAGATGGGTGGGGTAAAGGAGAACACTGAGGGAGGTAAGTGCAAAAGCATGAGTGGAAACTGAGGAAGGAGGCAGAAGAGAAACAAAAGGAGGTTTAGAGGCTCATATGTTCTGTTCCTTTCACCAGTTTCTTCACTCCTAACCTACCTGAGCATAAAAAAAGTGGGAGAAGACAGAGGTGAAGGGAAGGAGGCAGAGGAATGAGAGATGAAGAGAAAGTAGAGAGAGGAGAAATAAAGAGATGCAGGGTAATGAGAGCAAAGTGAAAGGGTTTTGTCTGAGCTGAAGGAATTAAAAAGATCACAGACAACACGGGAAGGCACGAGGGGAAGGCGAGAGTAATCTAGGAAAACAGAGGGAGAGAAAGAGTGAGTGAGAGAAAAGTGAACAGGTGTAAGAAAGAAGGCACAAAGAAAATGGGAGGCAACTGGAACAGGCAGAGAAGGAAGGAGTGAGAGATAGGGGGGCCTAGGGCTGTTTCCTAAATAACGTAACATTAACAAGCACTGAAGAAGCAAGATATTACAGCAAAGGTGAAATCATCAGTGACAGAGGAAATACCCTCATTATATGTCCTCATCTGTGGTGAAGCCGAGATTTGGGGGGGATTATAAAGGGAGAGGGTGAGAGAGTGGCTCCCGGAGAAAGAATGAGAGAGTGGGCAAGAGAATGACAGAGAGAAAAAGAGAGAATGAGATCAAAGAGGAAGGTAAGTGCATGTACGCGTACATTACGCTTGGTCCATTACTACACTCCCCTTCATGGCCCGTTGCTAGGGGCTGCAAGCTGGACAGCGACCGGACCGCAATATTCATTTGAGTGCCATTACAGGAGGTTTCCTGTCCTAGGGCCGTGCATTTATGCCAGGACTGTGTGCAGAGAGGGGAAAACGAAGAGTGGATGGAAGGCTTGAAGATGGAAGGCTTGAAGGAAGGAGTGAGCGTTTAAAGATAGACTGACATACTGGAGAGGGGGAGGTTGGGATGGGGGGGAGGGGGTGGGCTACGGTTGTTACGGCCTATTTACTGCACAGGCTTTCACTCCTCATTAGGCCGGTGCTGGTTTGATCACTCTGTTAGAATTGATTTAGGCTAAGTGAAGCTGTTAGCTAGTAGCACTCTCGCTGAAAGGGACGGTGGACTACAATTACCTCGGCAGCATGTAAACAAGCAGCCAAACAAGGCAACAAGGAAGCAAGGCGCATCGCTTTTGTCAATGCCTGGCTGTTTCTAAGGCTCTGTGTGTGTGTGTGTGTGTGTGTGTGTGTGTGTGTGTGTGTGTGTGTGTTTGTTTGGACTGCTGTATCGCCACCACAGCAGGAGCGAAACATCGATTTTCCCCTATTACCACACGTCACAGCCACAAAGGAAAGCCACCGCCACCATAATTACAGCATGCAGGCTGTGAATTCCCTAAACCAGAACATGCACTTCCCAATCCTTTTAAAGAAAGAATACATTTCCCAGACTGCCGTTGGGGTGCCCTGTGCTCTGCAGAGGTGACCACAGTCAGCTATCAGACCCAAAAAAAGACATGGAAAGGCGGGGGTGTGGGGGGTGGGAGGTTGAGGGGGTGGGCAGAAAAAGGAAGGAAGAAAAAGAGAAAGCAATAGTAACAGAGACTCATATGGTCAGGATTAGTACTCTCTCAGGAGGGGGTCCTCTTGCAGAATCAGAGGTTAACCATATTACAGGAAACACAGCGCATAATAAAAACCTAAAAAAACTTCTGAGTTTCAAAGGCCAAGTGTGTGTGGAGGTACGTGCTTGCGTGTGTTATTCTGGGAATGCTTCAATAGAACTGAGTTTTATTAGAGCACATCCGTACGCCGTACACAATTGCTCATGGCATTACTAGCCAAACTAGCCAAAACTGCACAGTCCTGCATTAGCTTGAGTCCAACGTCCCAACTTCATGTGAAAAGCTCCTAAAGCTGATCTGGGACCAGCAGCAGATCTGGCGCATCAAGAACAGCTGAGCAGATGGTCGCTTTTCACACAACAGAGCTCATATTTATAGAAAAGCACTTTCGCTCGTTTGGGAGCTCCCATTGAGGTAGAACGCGGAGGGCTGTGTGCCAGTCCCAGGTGGTTAGCCCTTAATCGAAGGCACTTGTGTAGCATGCTTCGACGAGCGTGCACCTGGACGTTAAATGAGCAGCAAGAGAAATGGCGACCTGGATGGGTTTAGTCAAACGAAGCAACGGAGAGGGTGAAAACAGCTGCCATGCTCAAGCTGAAAGACTCTAACTGAGCTGATGTTGTATATGGAGGTTCATTTTTTCCCTTTTCTCTATAGGCAGACAGGAGGAGGTCTGTAACCAGCTGCAGCAGCTAAATCATACACTGAGTATAGTTGCTAGCAACATGTAGAAATCAGCTGCACCACTGACACGTGAGGTGCATTCTTACTTCTAGAGCATAAATTGATCATGAAAAGATCTTGTGACACAGAAAAGTTTATGTAAAGGCTACATTCAAACTTAATGATGCAACTGGCTGTCGCATTGAATGCAACTCAGAGCCGAGTGTCACAACACAGCAAGTTGTCTTATATGAAGGCATTGCACCGAAGTGAGTCTTTCGACACTGCACCTCAAACTTCAGATGATAAACAAGGTAAACCGACAGAGTACATTTCTGAAGACAAAAAGGGCTGTCACAGTTCTCCAATTATGACCCAGGATATTGATTTGAAGATCGATTCAGGTTTTTAATCCTGATGTATGATAAATAATTAGATGCCAGTTTCCATTGTTTCTCTCTTACACTAAGAAACATAGCCATGGGCACATACCTTCAAGTGCATTTTTGTCCACAGTGTTTTTATTTTTCTTCAAAGACCTCCTTTTAAAGGAGCGATATGTATTATGATGTAAGCTGTTTAATTCACACTCCAAACAAACAGAGGGCAACATATCACCAAAATGTTGTGGTGTCCCCCTTATCAGAAGAAACAAAGAAAATGTACAGTCCCTCATCCTCAATCTTTGCCCCCAAACATGGTGCCTTACCAACAGTTCAGCCATTGTTACATTTAATGATCCTTTCATTGGCTAGCTGTCCTTAAATGACCTAAACAAAAGGCCAGACCTTCAACATGACAAGAGGTTAGAATACTCTGCCAGAGCTACTTCTTCAGCCTCTCATGTTGGACTGATAATTGATGTTCATTTTGGAATGTTTTAAACCAAAAATCTAATTGCATCATTTTCCAGTAAGGTATTTTTGAAATCTCAGAATAGTTTGTTATTGTTCAGGGAATCTATTTTTATCAGAACAGGGCTTCCCAAGGAGATCGCAAGCTCATTCTCCAGCAATGCCACAGACATCTTAGACATGAGTCTAAGAAAGCCTCACTCTCTGGACAGGTAGATGGCCCTCCCTTCCCCATTGCTCAGCCCAGGACTGGTCAATATGACCATCTGCTATCTGTCTTAACAGTCATTTCCTCCGAGTGAATGGAGTGTTCCAGTGAAGGTTGCGCTATATATATATATATATATATGAAAAAAATATTCATGAATTTTCATCAGACGCCTGGTGATAGATAACATTATTTATAAACACACATACATATATAATGAAAATAATCAAAAAACTGAGAAATTACTTAATTAATTATGGTGTGAACCATCATGGAACTTCAGTGATCTATATTCGGTTTTAATGCACAAAACACAAAAGCAGGTGAACGCTGTGACTACACTTCTCTGTGTACCTGAGAAGCCTTAAATCAGAGAGAAGGAGCCATGCAAGTTTTTTATTTTGTATCAGGAAGCAAAAAAGTCGTAGCATGACATGTATTAATTTCATTTGTCTTACTTAACATTGCACATCCTGTAATGTAACACTGCAATCATGATGCTGAAATGATATATTGTACAGCCCTAATTCAAAGGTTTCATGTTATGTCCAAACCAGAAAAGTACATATTCGTGCAATGATAACAGCATGTGCTTAAAACTGTTTATTTAATATCAATGTTCCGTGAGTTACAACATTCTGCTGTGGCTGCATTTAAGAACAGTCTCCCATACAACTTCCTTTAACAGTAATTCTGGCACCTTGTCCAAGTCTGGATGACGGAACAGAGAGTTTTCATACAGACTGATCAGGATCCAGTTTTTAAGCTTCTACTACTGGCTTTAGGTAGGTACTACAAAACCTCACTGGCTTTCACTTCCTATCCCCTGTCTGTTGTCTGCTTAGCTGTTCTAGTCTCGCAAAGTTCCTCATGAGGTTCTCTCAAGGTCAGAGTCTGGCACAGTACAATAGCCAACAGCATTACAGCAACACCTGTTAAGAGGATCTTCCAGCGGCTATTATTTACAAGTTGAAAATGCCCAGGTTTGGTACCTCAGATATGTGGGTTAGTATTAGATATTTATACCTATAGCTTCTTTTTTAAGCTTTTTAATCACGACACGGTATTAAAGCTTGAACCAGGCAAACCCACCAACCTGCTATGCTTTATCTGGACTGAAAGTCAGGTGTTATCACTGTATGGTGTTATTATCCCTGCACACATACAGCTTTTGAGCTCCGAATTAGGCGGTTTGTTGCATTTTTGTCTCATTGAGAACTGTGTGCTGATTAAAAGAACCAAATCACTGGTTTGCAACTCAACCCAGATTCTCTCTCTCTCGTGCTCTCTGAAACCGATCCTGCAATTTCCTGGATCTACCCACCAATCTGGATGAGAGGATGAAAAATAAATAGCACAAGCCGAGAGGGAAAAATAAAGATGTCATGCCAGGTTCACCTTGGGCTACTTTATGTTACTCACGTGCAAATGAGGATGAAACAGGACGCCGCCTCTATTGAAGAGATTACACAATCGGGCTGTCAGTCACACTCCCGTCTAATCAAAAGCATGCCCAGTTGGTTGATCTGTGGCCACAGAACCCATCTGGGTGATTCAAAAATGGACTCGATTGGATGGTGGCAAAGACACACAGCAAAAAGGTCTCTAAGGTCATGGCCCAGCTGGCAATGACTCTTTTATGAGACGAAAGACAGTGCTGGGTGATGTAAGGTCTATGGCTGTGAGCTTATATTGGTGTCTCGATTTTCACTTTTGGCAATATTGACATAATTGATATATAATTGACTGATCACAATTGGCCAAGTTGATCCCAATTATTTGAGCTGGCGTCAATTATCACAGTGTAAACTTTTACAATATTTTTACAAATGTGATGTTTACATCACAACAAATGCCATATGAATTGGATGTGCTTGAGTGTGTTAGTGTGTTGAGGCAAATATATGAATACAAAAGAAAGCAGAAAGCATGTATATTGAAATGCATCATGGAAAAACAAATGTGCAAGTTTCTGACTGGTGCTGTAACATTTAGAGGAGAATGGTGAGGAATGTTTTTTTTTATTATCTTGAGTTGTGCCTGCTACTAGTCGGGAACTGTCAAGTATCGACTTCTGAGCAAGAAGCAAGAGAGCTAATCATCCTGTTTGGCCACTATAGGTCTTTAAAAGGTAATTAATCATCAGTTGTAATTTTATGATCATGACATTCCTCCCTGATGCACAATGCCTGGCCCACACCACATACTGATTCATTTTAAGGTGGTTTCGTCCCTACAGACAATCAACAAGTTGGGCGTGGGATGTGTATAATTCAATCTTTACGCCTCCAAATTACTCAATTTAAGTCAAGTTGTGGAGCCCTGATTTCTGACTATTACTAAACAAGTTATTAGAGGGGCCATCAAATAGAAAACTGTATTTTCATCATCATCATCATCATCATCATCATCATCATCGTATCATATTTAAATTATGAGAGTTCAGTACATAGAACTGACATACAGTGAACAACAAACGTTGTTCCTCCTTCAAATACACTCTCCAAGGAATTCTGAACAGGCATGGTTGATGTTCACCTTTAAAGGATGCTGAAATTTTCTTCCTATTTGCCAGCTTCTTGATCAAATGTTCCACCTTAAAAGCCAGGGTACTGTTTATGGGAGGAACGGAAAATTGCAAGCTGGCAAACAGGAAGCCGACTCAAGTGCCCACATCTTTAAGTTTAATTCCATGTTGTTCGTTTGATCTGCACATTTCACCCTGGACAATTTCTAAAACCTTGGACAATATAAAAGCTTCACTCAGTGAGGAGACAGGAAGAGACCCTGTAGCAGCTATGCTATGTGATTTTATCCAGTATTTGCTGATGGGAGCAGTTCATCTAAAACTGAACATTTCATAGTGAGTAAGAACCATAATTTACTTTGGCTTGAGGTTCAATTGATTTTCCTGCCTGTGTCTGTTTCAACATGTTACTTCAGCCAATCAGAGCATAGCTTATCTAAATATTCACCATATAAGGCAAAACAGCATATTTTATTTTAGGGCCAAGTCATAAGCTTTTACATAGTGTAAAACCACATCTGGGCATTTTCACATACCTTCTGTGTACACATCAGAGAACAATTGAGAATACAGTATAAATGCTTTCTGTGGTATGTTTAAACATGGAGGGATCATCCACGCATCAAAGCATCTCTGGAAAATGCATATCTGAATGCAATTCTGAGAGATTCAAGGTTTGTTTGTGAGCATACGCCGAAAGCGTGTGTTGTTTTATTCTGGACAAACCTTGTAATGTGTGGGCTGTGATGACGGAAAGATGACTAAGGACAGAAAGCTGAAATCAGTCAGTATGTGTGGGATCTCTCACATTTTCAACATCAGTTAGGGTTTCATGAAGCGTGGGTCAAGCTTAACAATAAGGTAGGCAACTGTAACATATGCCATTTGACAGGTGCTTTAGAGGGTTCTGAAAGAACAGATTAACAAACAATTCCACTTTCCTGACACCGATACTGAAACCTTGAGAGTTGGCCAATATGAATTTCTGCTCTTTTGCTGAGCCTCTAAAAGTAGGCTGTCATCCTCATATGCGAACACTACTACTAATCCACAGCAAGAAATACACAGCTGACAACCTCACATCACATAATATGAGTGCTCAATATTTCAGGACAGATTTCAGTTCCAATAGCCAGCATTTTTTTGCCAATGTTGACCCAGTACTGATACCTGCTTTCAGACTGCTGCCATCTCTGGTCATAACACAAGTGAAGTATCCGTTCTGGAAATCAGGTTTCTGTCTAGTTAACATTTACCTTGCTTTGTAAGGGTTCCACAGATGAGCTAATGAGCTAAACAGTGTCATGCTGGTGCTGATACAGAATCACTGTCTTATATATAAGGGATTGTCTTTTCAGTGGACAATGTGAGAAATATATTTACACTGATACTGCTAATATTAGCCATAACAGTGCGGCTGGTTAATGATACAGTTGTGCTATCTCTGCCTTCTAAGCCACATCCTTAACAGCTTGTCTTTGGCACTTGTGTTTCAGAGTAGCAAAATAAACCCACCAGACAAAAAAATTGTCACCTGTGACAGAAACGTACCTAAAAGCATGCAATACCTCCACAAGCCAAATAACATCTGCGATTCAATTAGGCGTGCAATGGGCAAGCTTCTGGATTTAGGCCACCTCAATGTTCAGCCACTCTTGCATCTAAGAATTGCGTAGTTGGGCCAGATTTGGTGGATGCCTTCCCCGGCACAACTCTGAGGAAAACTTCCTGTAGACTGGGATTTCTGCCATATACCAGCAGCTACTTCCTTCACACTATGGTCTTTGGCACAGCCAAATTTACATTCACATTTAAGGCATGTAGCAGATGCTCTTATCCAGAGTGACTTACAACAGTGCTTAGTGTTCCATTTGAAAATGTTTCTTAGCTGGTACAAGAAGGTTAAGATCTAAAACTCCTTCTCATTCCTTTTGGCCAATCATTAACATCCGCTTTGTGTTCCATTTTCCACACATTGAACGAGACCTTCACTGCCCTGTACCACCTCTTCTCAGTCTACACCCTGCAGGTATTTATAGCCCAATCATCCCCATGCAACGCCATCTGCAGGAGCCTGAAGTTACTACCACCTTAAACATGCGAAGCAACCTTTTAGCATGAGATATTTACTCAGAAGTACGAGAAAAAGCGTTCTGTTTCATTAATTTAGTTGGCCTTTATTTTCTCTGACGTCACGTGATGAACAAAAAACAAATACCTAAAAAGTTATTTCAGCATTCAAATACTTTAATACCCCTTAATTTTATCTAAAAATCAACCCATATGTGTGCTGCTCTATAATATTTATATTTTCTATGCAATCAGAAAAATTGAATCATGGTAAACGTCTATACTTTTTTGACCAGTTCCTAAAATAGGAAGTGTATGCTTTATTGTCATGCCACTCTTCCTCACTTGTGCTAAGCCCTCCATTCAGCTTTTCAGCTGCTAATCCTCCATTCTGTCCCTCTGTGTCTCTCAACCACGCACTTATCTTTCACACAGACATGTCACACCACTCAATCATAGCCCATCTAAATATCTTAAGCTAAGATTAATTTGTGCCACTACCTCTCAAATCCCCTTTCTTTGTATGCCAATCGCACATTTCTTCAGCATGGCTGGTACCGACAAAGTATTTCATAGAAATCTCCTATTGTGCAAAAGTGGCAAGTTTTTCTAGCATTAATAGGCTCCAATTAACCAGATACCTAACAGACACTATGCTAATCTTGACAGTGCACATGCAACCTCAAGCAATCAAAGATATTAACTGATGATAGCCAAATACACAGCTGCTTGTTGATGTTCTGTATGTTGAAAGCATAAAGAAAACCAAAGAAATGAAAAGAGTCCATTTCATCACCCTGAGTGATTGCTCTAAAGTGGTTAAAATGAAACATGCTCAAACAAAACATGTATGGTAATCGTATTGTACAGCAAACACACTGAGGGATATTCTTGTGCTTTTAATAATGGCGTTTGAAGTGCTTCATTCAGCTTAGGCCATCAGTAAATCTATGGTTGCCTAAATCCACACATACATGTATGTTCACACATACAAGGAATTTGTCTTTGGTTACATTAGCTCACAGTGCACAGAGAGTGACAACATTTCACACAGTACACACACACACACACACACACACACACACATACACACATACACACATACAATACCTTACATACCTGTAAACCTTACATTGTGTGGAGTTGTATATGTATATTAAAGTGCAGCAGTCCGGATGTAGAGGCAGATTAAGACTGATAAAGTGCAGTACAAGAAGAAACATCAGTCTGAGACAGTCAGTCAGAGGTTGAAATGATTTAGTGACAAGAGCATGTCAGACAAAGTTGCCAAAACAATACAATAGACTTAAGGGTCTTAAGCATTACAACTCACAACTAGCATTCTGCAATCCAGGCAAAGCAGCTGGCCAAACACCATAGCTGAGTGTGTGACTGACTCCACTAAAGCGAATGATCTTATTGTTGTACTTTCAGTCCTTCCCGAAACCTATGCTTAAAAGCCAAAACAGAGTTATCCGAAACCAGGTGTTCATATTGACTGGAAAAATACTGAAGGTAAAAAATAGAGAAGCTGATCCAATCCTATAACAAAATTATCCTAAAATAAAACACACCCTCACAATGTGTGATATTCCTAGCTGTGTGTTTCCTCCAGTAGGGTAGTAGTCTTTGAGTAATAAAGTGCTACGCTTCAGTTCAAAATGACCAAGCTCAGTAGTGTTAAAGCTAGTACTGGCCAATACTAGAGATGGCACGATGCAATAAGTATTGAAACCATCTGATATCGATACTGATGACATATATTATATTTAAAAAGTACTAAGCTTTAACATTAGCTTATTTCCAATGGAAGCTTCATTAAAGATAACCATATAAAAAGGGGTCCCAACTATGTAAACACTCTACAGTCTTACAAGACAAAATACTTACAGGCCACAATCATGACCATTTGGCTGACAATCAATTGCCATATAAATAATTGCAATTAACTTTTTTAAGTGAATTGCCTTTTTTGTGCTGTGCAAGTATAAAGTGGCCAAACTGGAACAACCCCAGCCAATTTTACAGTACTACCAGCTTGAGCTCCAATAAACTAGCATTGCTTGCTCTGCCCATCAAACTATGTTATAGCACCAGTCATCAGAATTTAGACCTACTTTCGAAAGACTCATGGTGTCTCTCAGTGAATACTGTTTTGCTTCTGCCTCACAGATGAAAATGTTAAACACTCCTATTGTTTGTTGTGCTGTAAACATGTGGAAAATAATTGCGGGCAGCTTATGTAATTGCAGTCGGCTCAAATTATTGTGATCAGGCAATTATGTACCAAGTGGGACAGGCCTAAATACACAGTTAACAACATTAAACACATCACACAATGTGAGTGTGGGCTTTTTTAGGCTAGCTTTATTAGAGGACTGAAATGGATTCATCCCCCCACCTTATGATACTCCTAGAAACTCAGGGGTGGAAATGAGCTGCAACACACTGGACCCCCTGTTCCCTTGTTCCAAACTATTTCATAGGGAAACCATATGCAGCAAGTGTGCATGAAGCGTCTTTTGTATGCACCTCAAGTTCAGGCAGCTTGTTTGGATTTGTGTTAATTCAATAGTTAATGCAACTTTCAGCTAAATTAGCATTTTTCTATGGTGGTGTTAGTTTAATTTATTGAAAAATTTTATGTCTTTTAGCTTATCAGTGCCTTTTAGACTATCTAGTGATGTTTTTGAATATATTAAAGAAGCAGATTTAGTTGCATTTTCTAGACTGAAATGCAAATACGGTTAGGCTTTAACCTCTAAAAAATGTCCAATATTATTGCAGAAAATGCACCAGAAACTGGCATTTCAAGTACCGATGTCATCTCAAGCTGATATTCAAGTCAGAACAGAAAGACTGGACAAGATTTTCATGACTCTTAAACTCGGTTTAGCCTGATAGCAACTAGAGCTTCACACTGAATAAATGTAGGTAGCCAGCAGTGCACCTGATTAGCTTTGCTTTGAAAAACAATGCCACAAAAAGATGAACAAATCAAAGACAAACATGCAAGGTCTTTGACACATCAAGAGAAAGGTTTGGGAGAGAGAGAGAGAGAGAGAGAGAGAGATAGAGAGAGAGAGAATGACAGAGACAGCGCAAAAGAGACAGACAAAGAGGGACAGACAGAGAGAAACAGAGAGACAGACTGATGCAGAGAGAAACAGAGAGACAGACAGATGCAGAGAGAAAGAGACAGAGAGACAGATAGAGACAGACAGAGACAGACAGAGATGGAGAGAGACAGAGGGAGATAAAGAGAGACAGAGAGAAAGAGAGCGAGAACGATAAAGAGAGAAAGAAGAGAGACAAACAGAGAAAATTAAAGAGCGCGAGAGAGAGAGAAAGAGAGAGAGAAGAGAAAAAGAGAGAAATAGAGATAAAGAGATAGAGACAGAAAGAGACAGAGAAAGAGAAACAGAGAGAGACAGAAAAACAGAGAGAGACAGAGAATGAGAGAGATATATAGAGAGAGATATAGAGAGAGAGACAAGCAGAAAGAAATAGAGAGATAGAGAAGGGAACTGTAATGTCGGTCGTACCCCTTGTTTACCAGGAACATTAGCTGTGAAGAGAAGAGTTGCAGTCGTCAAGGCGACAACTAGAGAAGAGGCAGCTGGGTGTCGGATCAACAGCTGTTCATTTTCAGCCACATCTGGCAACAAGAGTGCTCATCGCCATGCCGTCTGAGCAGAGCACGCCAGGACAGAGGGAAAGATGGAGAGATGGGGATGAAGAGAAAGAGAGTGATGGATATATGGGGAGCAAGGGCAAACAAGATGTCTGACTCAGTCCTGCTAATTTTTCACACTGATGCAGAAATGCTGCCGAAAGAAACGCTTGGCAAAAAGTCAAACTGTTGGGAGCCTTTTTGGGATCCCTCACTTGCTGTCAATCGTGCTTTTGCTCCAAGCTTCCCAGGCTGTATCATCTCAGCCTGCTCTCTCTCCCTCTGGATACAGCATATGCTCTCCCTCCATCTGTTTCTCTTTTTCTATATTCCGTTACCCCCACTCTTTTTCTATCCATCAGCCCCTGCTCAAAAACAAACTGGCAATCTGTCAAGCTGAGCCTGAACTAAATGTATATCCTGTCTGTCTACATACATAAACACACTGGTCCAGTCGCACTGTCCCTCTGGCAGCCTTGAGCCCAATCAAGACGACTTTCAAGAAGTTGTTCAGGAAGTTGCTCTTGGGTCACCTTTGTAAAACCGATATACATATGTATTGTGGCATTTGCATCACCACAGCATCTACAATAGAGTACTAGAACAAATTTAAAAACACTTTTTGCACAGAAAGTGTAAATTGTTTTTGGCACATAGGGGAGTTAGTTCTCACATATTTGCTATAGGGGAAGAATTTATTCAGTAACGTGACTGTGATTATGCTCCCAGAAGCAAGTCAGGTATAACCCACGCACGGTGTCATGGATGTTAGAATATAGTGTAGATATCTTCTCTTTAGCCTGTGTTGAATGAGGTGATATTTAAAGTGTAAAGATTTTTTATTTTAAGCTTTGCACTGATACAAAAAGAAACCAATCACCTGAACATATTAGAGGCGTATTGTGTATATTTTAAGTTTGATTTGTATATTTGACGGTTTGTATTTAATTGAAAAAGCTACAAAATACTGAATATTTGAGGTTCTGCCTTGAACTTGTAAATATACACTCATTCCAAATGTGACGCCTGCAACACGTTCCAAAAAAGTTGTGTGCTTACCACTGGGTTACATCACCTTTCCTTTCAACAGTACTTCATAATAATTTGGGGATCATGGACATGAAATCTTTTGCTATACAGGTCGTCAGCTGTGTGACCGTAGCTAGCTTTGAAACATTTTCAAAAAGGTGTTTCAAATACATGTAGGTTTCTCACTAACAACACTGGCTTTTGCAATGTATGCTGGGAGCAATCTGCACTGTATCCCAGAGAACACAACATCTAAAATTTCCACAAATAATTTGAAAGGTTGATGTTTCAACTGTGCATCACTCCATGAGCCCTCAGAAGACAGCAGCGTTTCTAGATGTTGATGATAGATGGCTTCCACTGTGCATAGGACAGTTTTAGATGACATCTGTGGATGCAGCAATGAACGATGTTTACCAACAATGGTTTTTCAATATTTCCAAGCCCATGTAGTGATATAAATCACTTCAGCATGGCCTAGTTCTCTAGGATCTCTGAATCTGTTGATGACATTATGCACTACAGAGGGTAAAAGACTTAAAATCCTTGCAATCAAAATTCACTAATTATGAACATTTTTGGATTTTTAAGCATGCATTTTTCAAAGCACCCATTCTCATAAAGGACGCAACCTTTCCTGGACACTTGTTTTCATCACCTTCCTAAAATGTTTTTTGAAAAAAAAAACTCCCATCCTAACCTCTCTGGAATGCTTTGCAGGCATCAATTTTGAAATGAAGGCATATTTACAAAATAATAATTAATTTAAGAAGGTAAACTGTGAAATAAATATACTTTATTGTTCAACTACACATCAAAGCAAATTTATTTAAGTGGATTTTTCACTGCTTTCTATTTTCATTTGCATTTTGCCTGCTGTCCCAGCGGAAATTAGGTTTGCACCACCAAATCATAATTCATATTTCAACCCATTTGTATCCCTTAGAAATAAACCGTCTTGGGTACTGTACCTTTAAGACAGATATGTGCAAATGATCTCTGCTCTGGCTTATTTAAAAAGCAGTTCAGGCTGAAACACTCCTTATAACTTCAACATGAAGGGTCAGGATTAACTGCTGTATGATGAATGGGTAGATGTACATGCACTGGTTTGCAACATTGCAAGCTTTAACCGTATTAACATACTACACTAAAGAAGAAAAATGTTTTTCTATGATATGGGACCTTCGGTCCTGCGATGGATTGGCGAACTGTCCAGGGTGTTTAACTGTAACAATTTGAATATTTTTGTGTGTTATATTTATAATAAACACTTGAGGGTCAGATATAATCAAGTGGTTTTAATTTTTCTCACAGTAATAATTTTGATATCCAGCTCGGGATACAGGAAGTCTATTGCTACTGATCCAACAATGTAGGATTTTTTTGACTCTCCCTCTGTAATGAAAACAACGTATCTGCAAACTCACATAACACTTTTATGTTATGAGGGTCAACTATGACTCCCATCAATTCAAATACAACTCCCACCCTCATGAGCTTAATACTTGGCTAACAAAACGTACAAATTCCAAACCTCAAACTTCTCCATAAGCAGCCCATAGAAAGGCAGGACTACCATATTTTAAAGAGCCCATATAATGGAAAACCACATTTCCTCACTTGTTTGGAATAACTTTCTGGTTAATGTGGTCTGCATATGGAAATATATGTTTTGAATTTGTTGCTCCTCTAATATATCTAGAAGGTTAATCCATCCATTCACAGTTAAGCTACATGGAATGTTTTGACTGTTTGACTGAAGGACATTCCATGGCAACCAATCAGAGAAAATGTCATATATCAGTCTCCAAGGCACTGTAACAAAAACAACCTGTTTAAATCTATGAGACAATGAAAGGTTGGGACATGCTCACATTCATATGAATAAATTAAAGACATTAACAGGACATTAAACCCTCAGGAAAAAAAATAAAACAAGAACATAATTCAGATTCTGTCCTTTTGAAGCACTGCTGTGAGCTTGCACATCCTGCACAAGTGTCCTCATACTGGGTTAAAAACCTTAAACTCCCCCTTGAACCGTCAGTCTGCTCAATACAACCTCTGCTGTGCTAATTTGTCACTTACTGAGAAAACGAGGGCAACTGAGGAAGGAAAAAAAAACAAACAGATAAATAAATAAACAGGCCAACAGCAAAACTGGGCAAGAAACTCTGGCCTAGTTGGCTGGGATAGTGCTCCCATTCACACACGTGGTCGGGTGGTCGTCTTAACCTAATGAGAGCTCAGTGTGAGACAAATAGCCTAGCTTTGCGTGTGGTCCTGGGATGGCTGGAGGAAGTGGTCCCATTGCTGAAAATGCTAAGTCATGTACCACACTGATGTTATCCGATATCAGATTTACAGAGGCTCTTCCTCTAGCCCTTTTAAACAATTGGGGATATACTTATCCATGCAATTGAGGATCCATAGCATTTCACAATGCTCTATATAGGTAAGGCCATTAACCTGAATGCCTATACACATTAACCAAAATATCCATACAAATAAGATATTACTTTACATCCATAAAATATAGCGCTCCGGGAATCACTAGAAGACCCAGCATGCAATACTATCATGAGCCTGGAACCACAGTATGATTCTACCATCTCACTTCTCAAATCTTTTCCACTGAAGCACAACATTGTTAAACAAACTTCTTTTATGTATTTATATATTTTTACAGGTGCCCTTATCCAGGGAGATTTGGGGTTAGGAGTCTAGCCCAAACACGCTTATTGGTAAAGCAATGCGTATATCTGTATTTGCGTATGTTTATTTTATTGTTACAGCTTTCCTATTCAGATGTTATCCGCTGCACTATTCAACCTCTCCTACTAATAGCCCCAATGGCAGGAACTTTAATTTCACCACACAGAAAACAACTTTACTGTAGGGAGGAACTGTATTGACGACCCCCCTCCACCCCCCACCTCTTCTGAAGGTTTTTCATTTGCTATCTTTTTGGAAGCTTCTGCTAATGATCAATTTCACTGAACAGTTAGTTTAGATGTGAAACTTTCATCCCGAAATTGAAACAACTTAGTTATCATTAATGCTCAAAGTCGGTCTGTCGGCATACATTTTACAGGTTTTTTAATTGTGCTTTGTGATGCTGAAGTTGATATTTCAATCTTGAGGGTCTAAAAACAGAGACAGGTTTGACTCAGGCACTTCATAAGTAACGTTTTATTAAATTGTTTGCTCTTTTGTTTTGAAATTTGTATCTACATTTCTGTGTCTACAAATCTGACAATACTGAGCCAAACCAATCTGCATAGTTTACTGAAGGTGTGTAGAATAAAGACATTTTGCAAACAAAGTAACAAAAAATTCTAGCATTTTTTTAGTTTGCACCCAGAATATTGGGACACTGCATTATATTGAATGTTATTCTCCCTCTCCTTGCATTAACTTTACCCTGATCATTTGTTTGGCCACTGTAAAACTTTGTGACATTGTCTGTCAAAGCTCACTTAAATTGCACTAAAATGACCACTAACTGTGGGCAATTTAACACTTGGGGCCAACCGTGGTAGGAAGTTCATCCAATACCCTGCAAGATCAGATTAGTGAAGATCAGACTCATTGAGGCTCGCAGACAGGATGTTTTAGCAGGATGTCTACCAGACTGTCTAATTTCACAGAAGTCTTATCTTCCAAGTGCGATGGGCGGGGAATTAACTGCGTTCATTAGACTGTGTCTGCTAGGTCTCAGGGTGATAAGATTAGAGTCTGGAAGGTTGAGGCTTCCTGACAATTACATGCAGGGGCAGTGATTTGTAGGCTTCCATTATCTTCAGGTGATGAACACCAAGAGGTTTTACGAAAACCAAACCAGCAGAACCCCTCGAAGCCTCTGCCGGGAATGGTATCCTGAGATCTACCAACTGGACGCTGTTTGTTAAAAGTATTTTGCTGTTAATATGGTTTAAATGTTTTAGAGTGTGTATTCAAAGCTAATTGTCTTTAACTATCTTCTGATGATCTACAGTGATTTAGGGAACCTACATCCTGTGCAGTTGCTGGTAGGTTCTGACTCCCCTTAAACATGCCTCTTTAACAGCCTACCATGAAACAAAGTGGTCTTCAGTAGTGCAGTTACTTGTCGGATTTTACAACTCAACAACAAGCCTCGTGGTCACATTGCATAGTGGCCCAACATCTCCAGAGGAGTGCATTGGCTTGCCAAGATCAAACGCTGAAGCAAGGCTGCAATCGGAGAAGGGTTGATTAAACTGGTGGCCCACATCCAGAGTCAGCATGTGTGCAGGTTACAGAGTTAAAAAAACACGTTCTGCAACAGTTCACCATTTTTTTTATCCAGTGGGAAACTCCTGAACAAGGCCTCCCTTATCTTCATCATCACCTCCACTTCACTTCTTCCTAGCTCTGATCTCCTCACACACATGCACACCCTTCATCACTTCACATCAGCTCATTAACGAGCTCTGCAGACACCTTCACTGTCAAGCTCACACTCGCGCTTTCCTGTTTTTAGATTCCTCAGCTCATAATAAGGCGACCCCATCCCCCAACGCCCCCACCGACTGGCAGCAAGCCTCCTCTATCAACTCAGCTCTCTTTCTCTCTTACTTGGTTCCTTTTTCATTTTGTCATCTCTTTCTTCTACAGCTTTATCTCATTTCTCTTTTTCCTCATCGTGCTGTTCTCACTCAATCTCCTCTATTCTTTCCATTCTTCCTTGATGCCATCTGATTCAGTCATTTTTTTCCTGCCTCTCTTCTCTTATTCCCCTGCTTCCTCCTCAAGCCCCTTCCCCTCTTTTCTTGCCCTCAGTGTGACTTCTCTGTTCTCGCAGCAGTTCTCAGCTTCCCTCTGACTCTTTTGCCATATTTTCCTTTCTCCTGCTTTTCACCACAACACCTGTGCCTCATTCACCCAGGCTGAAAGGCCATAAAGGTTTATTTGACTCTCTTCTTGACTCCAACTCGGCTGATCTTGGATCTGCCAAAGTGTGTTCAATCGGAATGCACAAAGCATAATTTAACCAGTTACAGCTGACACCAGTTGGCCTGTTATAAATGGCTCAGTGCACAGAATAATAAAACCACACTTTCTGGCTCGTTCCGGTAAGCTAATTAATTAGGCAACTCCTCAGCGGTGGCGTGTACTCAACACACACTGGTTCCACTCAGTGTCCCCAGAGTTTAGGTCGCGTGTAATGATGAGTCCAGTTGCCATGGCCTGTAATGGAGTCATTAACCGCTCTAGCTTGTGCAAGAGGTTCTAGACCTCAACTAGCCCTACAATACTATGTGTGTGTTTGACAAAGCTTGTATACACACAAATTGCCAACAAATACAACACTGCCATGATGTAAAGTGTAGAAGACATGTTTATGGTATGAACGTCCTTGTATACTCATAATTCACAATAACATATTAATAATGAAAATAACACCACAGCATTAAAGCTGACATTAAAACAGTTCTGCATATACATGCGTTATAACATGCAGTGCACTTTATAAAGGCTGTTCAAATCCAAAAAGCTGGCTCTGCTTCTGATTCCTAGTGATACATTAAAGGAGTCGATTCCAAAAGTTGTTTCCCCATAATTATTTTCTCAATTCCAAAAACCAAGACATAATCCCAGTACACACATACAGGAGGCTTATGTGGTAGAACTTAATCGTAATTGAGGGGAAACAAGTTAAGAGTTAAAACTTCAGTGATGCCTCAGCTACCTGTGACCAGAAGCCCAATAGGCCATTGGCCTCATTGCCCCCACCGCCCCCCACCCCCCAGGCTCATCACACCACTAACCAGTGCAAGCAAAATTGCTGTTTGACATTCTCCTCCAAGCACGTTACGCTGTCCAAGGACCCTGTGTTATTGCCAGCTTGATAAGATGTGGTGGCGCTTAATGTGTCTTGGAGGAGGCATGTGCTAGCCTTCACTGTCTCTGCATTGTGGGATAGGAGACTTAAGTAGCAGGTGGGAACTGGACATGACAAAATAAAGGAGGAAAAACTAGGCCATGGTAAAAAGAGGGAACTAAAGACACCAAGCTGAAATAAATCAAAATTCCAGTCATTTTCAGTGTTGGCTACTGAGAAAAGTCACCAGACTGGATTTTTTTGTGGTTATCACTTTGTCCACAAGAAAATATAGCCAGTCTACTGATATGTGTGTGACATATTTTTCAGATAGGCTGTCTAGATAATTACAGCAGAATACCTCACGCACCATAAACACCCAGCTGCAGGCAAACTGGAGCATCAGTGTGTGGAATCGAGTCCCAGTGTCGAGTCCCAGAATCAAGTCCAGACTTGCCATGACCATTATTCACTTTGCTTGTATGTTATTTCTGCTGCATTAGGATTTTGTATGAATTCTGTACTTTTTAGCTATAAACTACACATATGATTGCACTGTACAGCACCGTGTCATTAGTTTTTAATTGTTTGTTGTTTATTGTTTTAGACCAATTCTGTTCAGTTTTGATCTTGTTGCTTGTTTTGATCTTGTTTCTATGTTTTTTTTTAACTTAAATTAAAATTTTTGTCTGCACATTTCCACTACTTGCTTTAATTTCAGCATCAGCTTTAGTAATAGTATCATTAACACTTTAATGAATTTAGGGAATAGTGTGGGCTCACCTGCTTTTAAGCATTTTTCCACCCAATGAAAGAGAAGTTTTCTAAGGGGAACTGCACTGATATATTGTATGAAAATGATCATTTACACTCAGTGATTTTAAATGCTAATGTACTCATTCAAAGTGCTCTCAGACAATCAAGAAGCAAACTAGCAGATTAATGAAATGACAAATTAAGCCAACACATCCGAGGATGAGGTCAGTTCATCAATTCAGGATCAGTTCCGAAGACAAATTCGATTCACAACGTGAAAAAAAATTATAAAAGCATCAATCATCATCGTCAGCTAAATTGGCTCAAGTGAAACTGAAAAGAATAAATTGAAACGCAATTGACTTTAACCTCAGACACATCATTGGGGAACAGTGCTGTTACCCCCGAATAACTGCATCTGGCGTATCACATTACCCCATTAACAATCCAACATGCTCGGTGCAGATGCTGCGGAACAGTAACCATATTTTTAGATCTTCGAAAGAGGGATTTCTTTCAGAGTGCTTCTCTAGCAGGCACGTGGGATGCGGCAGGAGGGGGGGCTTGGGGTTTGGGGGGTGCTTTTTGTATATTTATATAACCTGCATTAAAGTTCTGTAATAACCTGATAAACCGCTTCCTTCGACAACTGTTGACTACTATGGGGGCGTGACACTATAATACCAACACAAGCAGGTTGAGGCGCAAACAATAAAAGTGTTTGGACAGCTATAGGCCAGTTCTGAGTCCTTGTGCAGCACATTATTATTTAGACTATACTAATCTTGAAAAAATGTAAAGCAATTTTAAATAATCAAACGTAATGACATTTTTATCAACCATCATATCTCTCACTCAGTGTGCTCTTTCTCAGTGTTCAGTCTCACCACAAGATTGTGGACATTACACAATAGGTTACCATACCACATATGAGCAATCCGGTTGGTCACCACTCAGTTTGCATATATATCGTGTGGAACAAGAGAGTAAATAGAGGATGTGCTTCAAGCGGTCTCAGATACAAGTATATATCTTACGGGTTCTAATGGTCTTAGTTATAAGTATCATTATAGCGTGTTATGACTACATTGAGCTGTTAAATGTAAATTATTTAAAAAAATCGTTTGTGGAAGATCATTTATTCACATAGCTCCTAATCTCTTATATATAATACTGCAGAAAATATTCAGAACATAAACTTGATATAAACGCATAAATAAAAATAGCAAAATAAAAGCTAGATGTTGGACCGTTTTTGCATCTGAAAATGTATAATATTGTGGTGCAAGACCCATAAAACATATTGGAATTTGTTCATTATTACACCCCTAGTTTGCAAACACCCTAGTGTTACAACTGCAAATATATCAGGATTGAAGGCATTACCTGTCCTGTGACAGTTTCCATGCATGTGTGGGAGTTTGAGCTTGATCTGATGTTGTTATGACCGGCCTAACAACCCAGTTAGCATCAGTCTATGTGCATCAGTGTCGCTTACTGTTCATGTTGTAGGAGGACACATTAGGTCCCATTGGCTCCGCTCTCAACAGAACTATCACCTCGGCCTTGTGATGACCCTCTGTTCACATCAACAGAATTATCAGTAATTGTTTTTTTTTTCATACTGCACCATTCTGACTAATAAATGGGAATATCTGAACTTAGAATATTAGAAAACTCAAATCCTAAATCACCAGCTAAACCAGCTGTAAAACATGCAATTACTCTAAAACATTCGGCCCAGATTAGCAATAAACAAAGTTAGTCAAACACACTAATTAGCTGCTTATCCACAGTTGGAATTGTAGAAATGTAAAACTCAGTAGGGGTGGACGGGATACCAGTATAAAAGTGAATACCAGTTTGATGCTCTCTCGTGACATGGCAGTACTGTGGAAACCTTGATAAGCCCAAACACAGTGAATCACAAACAGCACCACCCCCGAGACAAACTAAACATTATGAACAGCTTAAACAGCTCTTATAAACTCAAAGTGGTGTTTTAGACAAAACTGCACCGCTGAGTGCTGCTTACAGCCATTCCCTATGTTTATACTTGATGCATTGTAAGTGGCGCGAGGGCACACACACAGAAGATGCAATTGCGGAGTCGGGCATGTGGCGTACCTTATTCAAAATGAATGAATTTGCAGGGAAATTTGCTGAGCAGGTTCACCTTACTACGCGCATATATGTGAGCAGCCGACATATTTCACAGAGATACTGCTACGAATAAAGGTTTGCACAGCATCTGCAACACTCTGCTGTGGAAGTATAAACACAAGCACGCTCACAAATCGCGTGCATTGGCTATGTTCACATGCAAAGATTTATATGCCCAATAATATGATGAAAATTTCAGGTTACAAACACGTCAAGTAATCACATCCAAAATTATGTGCATGCGTAGAGCACCACATTTAGCACCGACATTACAAAAAGCATTGCGTGAGTTCCATCAGACTGAGATGAGCTGCAGCCGAGTTGAGAAACCTCAAAATATTTTTAAACAATACCTGGCAGCACTTCACAAACAGCGCAACCAAGATCTGTAATGGCTGCTGTCGAGCCACAGGGATTTGACCCTGAAGTAAGCCAGGCAGTAATTTGATTGTTGTAAAGGAGATTTGTAAGTGCTGTAAGTTCTACCTGTTGGAATGGGGGTCTTTGACAATCCAGAGTCATAGCAAGGTGACAGACAAAATGCTAAACCGACCATCTGCTTGCTGTCCAGACGTCATACTGTGACTATGTCTGTTCCATATATGTTTGTCACATTGCTTACATATGCTGTGGTAACCTTGGCTGGTTGTTTATTTCTATTAATTAGTTCATATTTATCTTTAGGTGTGGATGCACTTCTCAAGACTGGCATACAACCACGAAACCATTATCCTCACTGCAACAGTGCTGCCGTTGCGTTACACACTGAAGAAAAATGTAAATGCAAGAATTTACAGCAGTTTGGTTTAAGAAACCTAGGAGTTGTGTTGCACTGCTACAGGCGTACTGCTACAGTGAAAATAGTGGTCACATTGGATAGTAATGTGGGAATTCTGTTTTTTGCTGATAACAATAAATCCACACTCAGTTTCTGTCAATGTTATCAGTCAACCATTACATCGGCTGTGGATTAGTATGACCCAGCCAGCTACTGAAGCCCAGACACTGACCCTGTCATGCAGCAACAACTTTGTGATTATTATTTCAGAACAAAACTGAAAACATTTGACAGGAATTTACTAAAAAGAGTATCATAGCTAAAAATAAGCTGCTACCTTACACCGCCCACTGTAATCACAAATCAAGTATAGCAGCTGGAATCCTTCACCCCAGTGCTATTTCTCCTTTCACACAGCCACTTCAACTCAGTAATGGGCTGTTAATGAGCTGATTAGTTGGATCAGGTGTTGAAAGCAAGGGGGAAAAAAGTGCAGGGCCTCCAGGGCCAAGTTCGAGAAACCCTGCTTTACCCCAGTTCAGAAGATTGATTTAATTTCCGTAATCTTCTTCTCAAAATGATCTGCTTGCATACATGATCCCAAACCTACAAATTCTCTCACAGATGCCGGAGAAATAATTATCCCTATAATTAACAACACCAAACTCCTCTCTTAGCTTTAGCTATGTACCCAAATCTCTAACATTAGCAGTAATCAAAGCTTTGCTGGAGAAAACTGTAAGTTGGTGTTCAATTATAAGCCCCATACTATCAACACTACATAGGCAGCCAGTTAAAATTCCACACTGATTACAAAATCCTTCCTCTGAACCATAAAACTAAATTATGTTGCCCCACAGGATCTGGGAGACAGAAAAAAATCAGGGCTTATGATGATCCACCACATCTGCTTTAATCACAAGGTGCACACACTTGATCTGTATTTAGAGTTATAAAGTTACAGAGCTGGGGTAGAGGTTTTTTCCTACTCCAGGTACAGCTCAACACTCCTCACACGCATTAACAGAGATTTACTATCGCAGATACATTTTACAGAACTTTGAGTGCATTTAATATGATTTACAGAAAATGTCATGCTGGGATTTTACACTTCAGTAAAAATCCAAAAGCCACTGCAAACGCAGCTACAACACACACATACACTTATGAGACAGAGACAGACAGAGAGAGAGAGAGAGACAGAGAGACAGAGAGCAAAAAATGGCACTGGCATATTAATTCAAATTGAAACCAAAAATTCACCCGAGCCCAACTTGAGTCTAATGCTGCATGTGAAAAAACTGGCCACAACATGGAAACATAATATACTGTAGGGCCTCATCAGGCTCGTCTCGGGTAGCAGACCACTAACTCTCATACAACCTCAGCTTTCAAATCTAGGCTAAGGCCCAGTTGTCCAGTCATGACATTGGCTAATAGTTTGTTCTCTTCAGACGAACAGATTTGGGGATCACAGACATACAGAGTTGACACTATTGACACTTCAATCCTATTCTCATGCACTCACTGGTTTTGGAACAGAGGGATGATAGTTTACTTTGTGCTCATATCTGTGCTCCCTAAGCTGTCACAGCTATGCTTGCTGGAGTTTACTTACATTATGATCAATATATCTGTTCTGTCATCAATCAAAACATAGTAACAATGTTCCCCCTTTCTCCCTCCAAGATGAATCACTGCTTTGCAATTGCAACATTTTATTTTCTTCGCCATTTCAGAGACTTGTTACAGTGGCGATAATAATTCTTCTACCTAGTGTTGCCTAGCCCAAGGATTCTTAAACTTAAACTTTTTGCAGCCAGGAACCAATTCCAGTGTGAAAAATAACCCCATGCACACAAACAGATTTATTGTATTAATACAATCAAACAGGTATAATCCTACATATCCGATGGGAGCTTTTCAAATCATATATGATTTTTTTCTGTTTTTAGCAATTCTCTGAAACACTAAACAAAAAGCCCTCAGCATTTCTGTAAGGTTGTGGTCAGATGCACCATGCTGCCTTCGTTAATGGCATCAAGGGAAGGTGACACCTTTGGCTCTACTGTAACTGTTCTGGTCTCAGTAAAACCAAATTCAATGTTGTCAGCATTGAATTTTGAATTGATTTGGCTTTAGATTCCTTGTCTTCCTCACTAAATCATTTAACAATTTGGCTGTCTCACTTGTCCATGGTTACTATATACAAACCTCATTTCCAGAAAGGACTTGTAAAATGCAATAAAAACAAAAATCTGTGAAGCAAAGATGGGTCTTAGCTTAACACTCGTGTGGAAAACTTCATGAAAGAATTGTCACACAGTTGTAAAAGAACATTTATCTTTCACCATCTACAAGAGATAATATAGTTCCAGCTTGTTATAACATCTCCATGCCAAAGATGAAAGGAACCATCCAGACTTTTACCAGCACGTGTATGAAGGTGCCATTGATATGGAGGCATATATTAGTATTCTAGATATATACATATGCTGCCATCAAGACAACGTCTTTTACCTGGAGGTCCAGCCTGGCTTCATAGACACTGAGTGTGTATGCTTGATTGGCCTGCCTACAGTGCATATCTGTCCCCTATTGAAAAAGTATGGTGAATTATGAAGAGGAGAATCAGACAATGACGACCACAGACTGTAGAATAGCTGTAGTCCATTATACAGTCTATTCTACATGGACAAAGATTTTACCTGCAAAACTGCAACAAGTAGCATCCAGTTTCAAACAAGTTGGTCAGTGAAAACATTGGAAATTATTTCTTTGTACAGTTGTCCGCTACATAAAGACTCAAGAGAATTAGCAAAAGAATCTTGCTTGAATCGCCTTTACAAAATGTCTTTTTGTAAACTTTCAAGAAATGGGGTTTGTAGTTTATAAGTACAGGGCTGTGTAGAGCATTTTTGCCCCACAGCATCCTTAAAAATAATAATATTGAAGCATTTATTAGTACACTCTGTTTTAATCAATGTTTCAGTAGTTTACACTGCTGCACTACACATGCACATCCATTAAAACGCAAGGCTTTAAGCGTAAATAAAAGACGCATGTAGTGATATGGCATAAAGTAGGTTAAGTTCACTCTGAATGTACCCTTGTGCAAATTCTTATTACCTTTGCGGACTCCACTTTGGGAACAACAGTCCCAGTGGATGCTGGGTTCCTCTATTTGAGGCTACATTGCTTTATATTGTGAGGACATTTCATGATAAATGGAATAATAGTTGTATGCATGCCCCTGCGATCTGATATGCTGCAAGTTCAGAATCCTAATGCGAAATCCCTCCTGCCTTCTGAACTTGACCTCCTGGCTTTGGTACTTAACCATTTCGAAACCACCTGGAAGTACTATTCACCCCCCTGCGGCAAAGAACATTGTTAATCTTCCGTGTCTTCCATGATCTCACCTGAACTCCACAGATTTTAATGAATAGTGTACATGCTATTCCTCTTAAACTACTAACTGACAAGATTTGTAATTAGCTTTGTGAACTGACCACCCACATGTGAACTCTTAACCTCAAGTCTCACTTGCACTTACTGAACCTTTCAACTGCCATGTTCCCATCTGTACCGGAATCTTTCAGTACTTCACAAGACCTTTGACAGACTTTAAACACAGATCATTGACTTTTCTAATAGAAGTGGACTATGTGACTTTATTAGTTCCACTTTTTCTACATTCACAATGTCACTATTTGAGAATAAGAACAAATGAATAAAATGAAAAGCTGCTTTTAGCATCACATAATGATTTTGTAATGGTCCAAAAGTACTTGGTCTCGTTACATTAACTTTCATGAAAGAGTGTTTTTTCCTTCTATAAAGTTTCTATTTTGGAGACTCAGGTCTGTTACAATAGAGAAGATATAATTCCGCTAGCCGATGTCATCTATAGGGAAATGAATTTCTCTGTTTGAGTTCAAGTTTCTTTCTGTGTTTCTTCTTCGGGTTCTTTGGGAGTTCGTCCTGCCACTTTTGCCCTAGGCTTGATCATTACAAGTTTTGACTGAAATATTCTGCCAAGTTTCTTTATGACAAAATGTTTTGTACAAACTCTATACAAATAAAGTGAACTGGAACTACAGTTTGGATCGTATTCGGGAGAAGGGGTTCAGTGAGGAAAGCAATGTTTCACTGTGAAAACAAGAGCAGGTTCAGACAGGAGGTTTAATGTACTAGTTGAGGGCTGGATTGTTTTGGCATGCACTGGCCTTGCTGTGGAAAGGCAGCTATTGGGAAAGACGCCTGCCAGCTCACAATGAGGTTAGTCTTTAATCTTTCACACTGTTATTTCTGACCCCTTTACCATAACAGGGTTGCAATGGCAAATATGCTCATTAGCACTTATCTAATGTCTGCTCCTCCTCCTTATCTCTCCCTCAGTCCTTGTTTCGCTATCGCTTCTCTCCTCCTTGAGCTTCTTGCATGCCCTTCCTCCATCCTCTCTCTGAATGTGAATAAATAAATGGAGGGAGGGGTAGAGGAAAAAGTAGGGCACTTCAACCTGGGACATGCAGTCCTAACCAATACCAGAGACAGATAGATAGATAGATAGAGATGGGGGGGGGAGCAAGAGAGAGAGAGAAAGAGAGAGATATTAAGAAAACACTCACATTGGAGAGAGGGGGGAAAATAGGCACTACAGGCAGGTGAATGCAGAGATTATGGTAGAAATGGACCAGCTGAAATGAGAATTAGACAAATTAAGAACTCAGAACAAAATACTGAAAAAAGAAAGAGTGGATGATAAAAAAAATAGTGAGAGATGACAGTGAGATAGAAGACAGCTGGGTAGGCAGCAGCAAAAAAGAGAAAGGGACCTGAGAGCCATGGAGGAATAGATCGAAGAAGGAAAAAAGGCAAAGGCAGATGGACCTGAGAGCAAAATCTAATATCCAGGCAAACCAAAGGCCATTTGTCCATGGAAGACTAGCATGAATAATCAATGCAGAAGCAAGTGTAGTGGCTCTTTTAGGATGAACAGCACTCATGTGGTGCTGATGAACCCTCTCTCTCTCTCTCTCTCTCTCTCTCTCTCTCTCGCTCTCTCTCTCTCTCCTCCCCAGGCGGTGTCTATTTAAATGTGTGTTTAATCGGAGAGTGTCATAGCTGTAATCGCGGCTGCTGTCACAGCCCCGGCCTTGTCCTCTCCATGTGTCTCTCACTTTCTCTCTTTCTCTCTCTCTCTCTCTCACACACACACACACACACACACACACACACATTCCTATTTCTATAACCCTTTTTATGTTTCTCCAGTTCTTTATTTTCCTCCATCTCTTTTACATTTCTCTTCTTGCTTAGTGTCTCTCCCATGCCTCTCTATAACACACACAGACAGCCTGCAGCAATTTCCTCCTGCCTAACAGAGAGAGAGAGAGAGAGAGAGAGCTCGGGTGTCTGAGCATTGAGGCCCCAATGATGATGATGATGATGATGATTTAATGAATCGCTGACAAACACACAGCAGGAGTGTGCTAGGAGGCTCTAAAAAAAACAACAAAGAAAAAAGGGCAACAGGAAAGCCCCCTTTTGTTTAAAGTAGACGAAGAAGAGAGAGGGGATAGCGGGAGTGGGGCACTCATAAGGGGGATGTGTGATTTGCTAGACTCTAAATGTGGACGCATGCCCAAAACGCCGCCCCCACCCCCTCCTCCCGACAACCGTCAATCTTTGCCTCCTGCCTCTCTCTGTTCCACAGCAACTTGGATAAGGGAGAGTATGGCAAAGAGAGAAACAGAAAAACAGACAAAGACAGAAGAGGCGACTGTGGAAAGACAAAGAAAAGGAGTAGGAGACAAACACAAGAAAGAAAGAAAGAAAGAAAGAAAGAAAGAAAGAAAGAAAGAATAATTGCACAGCATCTCATGGAAAATGCATGGCAACATCTTACCATCTGAACAACAGTAACACTTCCCAGACTTTGACCCCACTGACCCATTATCAACTCAACTCATCTCTCACTGCACCCAAGGAGGTAAATATATACTGCCTATTTTTTTTAAATTAAGACAGTCTATTTGATGTATTCACTAAGAATAAACAGAGAAGAGAGAGAGAGAGAGAGAGAGAGAGAGAGAAAGAGAGGAAGAAAATGTTGGATTAAAAAGGGAGATTTTGTGAGGAAGAGTAGTGAGGATGGTCACAGACACACTGGCACAGACACACCCTTGTTATCTCTCTTATCTGTTCACCTATTGATAGCCATACACATGCACAGTCCTTTCCACTCTCAGGTTTAAAACCCCCTGTTCATTTTTGCCACCCTGTTTGCTTTCGCATTGCCCATATTTTCATCCACTGACAGCAGTCATAATTCTGCAATTCCTTTCTAGCACTCTTTGTATTTCCTAGCTCGTCCTCCACTCCATAGTAAACTCGCACCAGTGATGCTACCGCCCACACTCAAGTGACCTCTCTTGTCATCCATCTGGACAGCATCAGTGGTTCTTCTACTCACAGGCCCATCTCACTATCTTCTATCCTCTTTTTCTGTCCCTCTTTCCCTAGACACACCTGATTCCACTCAATACCCTTCCATTAGCTCTGATAGCACCTCTTAGAAAAGCCTTATCATGATTTACAGGCAGACAGAGAGTGAGAGGACAGAGAGAGAAACAAGGAAAGAAGAAAGAGAACTGTGAAATTAGGGGTGGGAGGCATACTGGTAACAAAGTGAATGTTAATCCGCTATTGTCCCATGATGCAGACTTCACCACATCGTGGGAGCCTATAGTGAACCACAAACAGCCTAGTCCTCAATAATCATAGAAGGGAGTTTTTTTTTTAAAAGCCATGTTTGAATAAGAGAGCTACAATAATGAATTCAATCAGTGTAATATACTGTACAGCAGACAACTGGCTGGGCTTCAGCCTGCGCTGCAGTAGCATAACTTAATAACTTAATGCGTCGACATATTAACAGCCCTATTAATATTAAAATATTAAAATGCTTTTCCAGCCATGTTTTGGAATTGAATTCAGACACTAATACAACGATACAAATTCTAAAGAAAACTCACACACATTTATTTATTTAAATGCATCCGACCGGGCCTAACCACTTCCAACCAGCATCCTGTTGCACACAAGGAATATTTATATCCTGTTTATCTGCCACGTTTCATTTTTATTCAAAGCTGTGCGCAAGCAAACCTGCACAGCAGCAGATTCGTACAATGTGAGGATATGAAAAAATTGATCACACTGTCCATGACGGGACGCATTTCTATAGCATGCAAAAATGCTTGAGAGAAGTACAGGTGATAATCCGATCACGGCTGATCAGATGTGGAAAATGTCGGACGTAAATGCACCCAGAGTGAATTGCAAAATTCCATTTCAAACACATTCAAACAGCTTACCTCCTTCTTCTGCCAAACAAAGACGCTGCTAAAGCTCTGGGAGCCAGTTTGTTCAAGAAGCCAGCTGCTGCATGGATTGCGAGTAAGTTATGTGCAGTAGTCCAAGTTGTGTGTATCCAGTAGAAATATAATTAGTGCAGGGTATCAGCTATTCCCTTAATACTCAATTAGTAATTTGCCTTTTGGCTGTACTGGACATCTTTCAAGCATCTGCATCGAAGATGGATGTCTGGTAGAGTGTAGGCTAGCATGGCATACATTTTTTATCCCAGTCTGAAATACCAAGTCTAGTATCCCCATACTACCAGTACTACTGCTGATGCTTTAAAGGTTTTCTGGTGCACATATAATCTTAAATAAACTGGCACAGCTCTGATAATTGTAATGAGTGATACATGCAAATTAGGTGCTCATTCCCCACATTGGGTACAATGTTTTTCCATGTTCTTCAGCTTTAAGTTGATTTTAAATCAGGCATGTGCACAGATACAAAAAAAAACGGTCACTTCTTGGTCGTTGTGTATAATGTTTATATTGCCTACACCAATCTTCAAGATCTAGTGAGGTTCACTCTCATCCCTGAAATAGATAGTGGTCTGACCTGGGTTCTACCAGCTTTTTCGCTCTTAAGCAGTCCCTCTGGTGCAGTACCAGCATCTTCACAGCACCAGAAATCCCACCAACAAAACACTGATTTTATCTTCAAGAAAGCATCCCATTCCATAATGTGTTGTTAATTCCATAAGGTGGCAAGGGGTGTTAATAACTTGCTACATCAAGTTTCTGTTCAAAACAAAACAATGGTTTCTAAGACCATGTGGAGCTCTGACCACTACATAACAACTGAATAACTTTTTCATGGCTCTCCACACTGATGACTGATGAGGTTCAAAGCCACACATACAAAGTGTGGTTAGACCTTAACACTCCTTTACATGATTATACTGTCTCTCTTGATAAAAGTGATTACAATATGAAGTAAACTGAATAAAGTTCAATTCATGTTCATGATGCCATTTGTTCTTTGAGCCCCATTCCCAAAAATGTCTGTGCACAGGCGTTCATTTAAGTTAATATACATGGATATTCAGACTGGGGGTCTCTGTGGCAGATAGCCATCTAAAAGTTGGACTTTTGGCCCTTTCTTTGGGAGACTGTAAGTTGATCCCTGGTGATGCCACAGCTGATGCCATTGCTAAAAGACCAAGAAAGCATAATTGGCCTTGCTCTCTTTGGGTGAGTAGGATGCCTTGCCTCTCTCCCATTACATGTGCAGTGTCTGTTAGTGGTGAGAAAATTCAACAAGTATTTGATCTGTCCAAAGATGGTGCATTAGAAGCAAGTTGAAAAGATGTGGTGAACTTTCACTTATCTCGGAGGAGGCGTGAGCAAGATTGCATCCTCCAAGCTTGCTAGCATTGTGTTATGGGGAAAACCTAGCTAACAGGTGGGAACTGGGCACTAAACTACACTGGGTAGAAAAACTGGAACTGGATAAAAATCTAATTACTAGTTAAAAAAAACACCCACTCTCGAAAGGTAAACCTGAAGACTGAAATCTGAAATATTGCCAGCACCACGACAAGATGGTATCAGTAGGAAGAGAAATTTAGACAGCTATTCAAACTAGAAAAAAGCTAATTCTAGGGCGGGTGGGTGTGTGTGTGGGGGGGGGGGGGGTCTAAAGGAAATAAAAGCCACTGCATCTGGTTCATTTATGTTGGTAGCCGGAGGGAAACTCTTATCAGCAGCGGTTTGTTAGCGTGTGTGTAAAATTAGAAAAATCTGGGAGGGCAACTAGTGATGACATCACTTCAACAGAGGCTATTAGGCTGAATAGCTGTTGAAACAAAATGTCAGAGGGTCTCTTGGGAAGGCATATCGAGCTTGGCCATCTAAAACACACACTCACACCCTCATGCAGCTCAATGGAAGGGAAGGTTAAGGCACTGTCCCTAAGGTCCCCAGTGTCTGTTCCCTTCCTCTCGACTGGATGCTCCCAAGTCAATATCTCACTTGCCCTCTGAACTGAACACACACACACAAGGGCTCAGGTTCGCATGCACACACACACTCTTCCAACATTCTTCTGTCTCTCTAGCACTTCACAGTTATTTTCAGTCATAAGAAAAGTAGGAAGTAATTACAAATTATTTATTTCAAATTCATTTTCATTTACTAGGATTTGGCCAATTGCGCTGTGATTGGCTAGCCCCATGTCCATGTATATGCACTGTATGCAGTTTTGATCAATTGGACAGAAAATTAATTTCCATTTTTTTCACATTCTAGTCAAGTGAACAGCTGCCTGCACTGGAGAAAAATTAGCTTTTCTGTGGAACATGTATCTACGGAATTTTCACAACTGCTTCCCATCTACACACTGTGCCAAAACAATCTGACATGACTGGTCATTTTGCATGCCAATCAAATGGCCTTTTCCTGACAAGGGAGGCATCTCTTGGCAACATTCTGCATTGAAAAGCACCATACCTTCTGCGGATAGGATAGAATCACCCATCTGCTGATCAGATATCGGAGGAACAAAACAGTAAACCCATTCCAGTCATACACCAAATCTAGCTTGAAACAGCACACATTCACATCACATGATGTCATGTTGTCAGCTATGCTGTTGCTTTTTCTTATGTGGTGGTAGAGGGTTTAAGTATTTTGAGCATTAATTTGCCAGATTGCAATGCTATTCGAAAGAAACATTAAAGTTACCATGAACAATAAACAATCATAAATTTAGATTGATATGGGCAATATTTATTGAGCTACACATATAGTTGTAGTGTCTGTCAGTATGGCCATGTTTGCTAACAAGGATTCATTGGTCATCTCCACCAGGACAAAAGTGAGAGTCCTCATCTGGAGTCCTCATCTGGAAGATGACCCACTGCCATTCTGAGTCACTCCATGACAGTCTGGCGTGACACCATTGCAGTCTTGGGTGAGATTGACGTTGTGTTAAGGGCAGTCATAACGGTCTGTGTGCATGTAGTCCTGCATCATGCAGCCGTCTGCCAACAGTGCTGGCACTAACAGGATGACCCATGGAAGGCATCACTGCTCGCTGAATGTCCACAATCGTGGCTGTTGAGTACAGCAATGAGGCCCGTCCTTGCTTACATCACACACACGGCCAAGCTTAGAACTTTAACTATTCACACGTCTCACAATGTCAACCTATTCACCAAGTTTCATTCCTGTCAGTTAATTCCTTCTGGGTGCAACTATTTGTGCAAATATTCTTTTGATGATGAGTATAGGCCAATTTAAAGCTTAGTACTTTTATATAATAAGGTGAATTAAATGATCTGTATCAGTCAATACTAAGGGCAACATCAAAAAGGGTTTCATGATATCTCTACTTTAAACTCAAGTTACCACATCATGTTCATAAGCAGAAGAGATATTTTATCATGGTTAGACTTCTTGAACGTCTTGAAAGAAAAAAAAGACATTCTTTACATTACACATTTCTTATTTATGGATACTGAAACTGCAGACACAAACCTTTCAATGCAGAATGTATACTGAATGTAAGGTAGATATTTTATACACTTTAGGAAAACAACGCTTTTCCTTCTATTCCTCACTGTCAGTTCAACATGAGTTTCATATTAATTTCACAGTATTTACACAATGAGTCTGAGCGGAGTTCTGAGTATGATAACGTCAGCGCAGTAAAGGACCGACAGGAAATCCAGTTTAATTTTCTTTTCCACAACATCCTTAAAAGCACTGGAAATGGCATCTCCATTTGGTACAAAACACTGCACTGCATTCATTGTAATCCTAACGTTCCATGTTGCTGCACCTAGTTAAAATAAAATTGCCTAATCATCCTAAATGATTGAGAGGGGGCTGGAGGAAAGCTATTCTCATTCCTCACATTGGTTACAATGCTTGCCCCACCTTTTCAGCTTTAAATATGCATTAAGCTTTACAAACACATAAATAATAAGACTGGGGGGCTTTCCAGCCATCTAAGTGTTGGCCCTATGTTTGGGAAATTGCTAGTTTGATCCGTGGTGACACCACAGTCATCTGTGGCCAAGAGAGCATAATCAACCCTGCTCTCTCTGGATGGGCAGCCCCATTCATTACCAGCAAATATTACTGCCTGCCCAACTGCTATTAATGACTGCCATATTCCTTACTCTGTAAACTACAAGTTTCAAATTAGTTTCACAGTAGTTACAAATAAATGGTAGTAGATACCAAGTGGACACTAAGATTAAGACGAGAGTACAGGAGAAACAGGAAACAGGGTGCTTATCTAGTTTCTTTTTGCTTTACAAATCATCCCTTTTTTACCAGCAGTGAATGTGGCATCTGTATTCTATTCTCCTTAACATATAATGTTGTATTGCATTCATAATGGTCATAATATGCACCTGCATCTGCAACAAATTGCCTGAATCAAGACAGAAGTTCAACGTTTTGCATAAATAGGCTTCTTAGGTCAAAACTGTGTGATGAACAGATGTGTGACATATTTGCTAGTGACTAAATCTTGGTGAGAAAGCACTGGAACAGTTCTGGCCTGGACCCTGCCCAATTACATTTCTAAACAGTGAAGCTAAACCAAACTTCCTCATGCTGTGCTTTAGGCTTAGTGTAAAATTTCAGCCTACAAGGTTTGACCTTAATCAAAGGTAGATTGCTGTAGCTGACATACACTACACACTCGGCAGCTATTTTTTTAGTGCAAGTCCACCGTGCTGGTGTACAGGGACTGTAGCCTTCTGCTGATGCACAATTTGTCTTAGCCATCCTCTAGCCCTTTATCATTTGTCAGTTTCTTGCAACAAATCCACTCATAGCTGGATATTTTTGGCTGGTAGACCACTCTAAATCTAGAAGGGACATACTGTACATAATACACTCAAACTTGAACCACACATGCCGCCATATTACTGCCATGTCATCATCCAAATAAAAACTGGTCAACAGTCTTGTCTTGTCAGGGATATACCAAATAATAAATGGGGTACAGATAAACTGGACAAAACAAATGGGCTATAGTCTGTAATTGCACACCTTTACAGTGAATGCCAGTGAACGGTAGCACAAGGTAGGGCTTTAGAATATATATTTTTGTCTGAGTCCCTTGAAAGCAGAAATGAATATGCAAGTATTTTTTCCCTCAAAAAACAGTATTTTATTATCAATTAAAAACACCAGAAGCTACGTGTAGGTTCACTAAACATTTTGGATAGTAAACAAAAAAATGGCTTTGCATTGTAGACATCTGGTTTCTATCACCACAATTGTAAGGGGAAACTGGAATTCCCCTTTAACACAATGAGGCTTTACTTGTGACTCAATAATTCTTGGTGTGGCTCAGTGGATAACACCACTAACCTCCAGGAAGCTACCGGCCCATGTGGGAGATGGGGGTTTGATTCCCGGGTCTGGGTAACTATGCTGTGCTATACCAATAAGAGTCCTTGGGCAAGACTCCTAACACTACATTGGCCTACCTGTAATATGAATGACCTTGTAAGTCGCTCTGGATAAGAGCGTCAGCTAAATGCCATAAATGTAATGTAAATGTACACAGGGCTGAATGATTTGGGGAAAAATGTAATTGCAATTTTCTGATTAATACTGCAATTATGGTTTACATTGTGACTGCTTTTTAAAATTTAGGTATAGATTTTCTTGGGCTAAGACCACCAGCATAGAGTTTGTCTGGCTTGAGGTTTGAATGTTTAACACAACGTGCCAGGCTGATGGTTATTTGTGGTTGTGAGGTCACAACACATGAATGATTGGTTGATTCTGATATTCAAATCATTTAAAAGCAATTTAAAAGCAATGTTATTAGGTTAAATTTCCTTCCTAAAAATGCAACAGATCAACATTGTTAATAACAGACTGTAAGACTATAATAGATCTCTTCAACTTCATCTCTTGCAACTTGAAAACTGCACCCTTTCGAACTGTGATTTCGTTACAACGATGATTCATCTTTCAAGCCTATTTAGGAGTCTATGTCTAACTACATGTTTCTTAATGTTAAATAATAAGTGCTTTGTTTAAAGAGTTTTCAGTGTTGAGTGATAGCACAAACAAAGAAATCGTCTGTGTTTCAAAACAGCAACTACGTGTTTCACACATTTTTGGGCATGTTCACAGCTATAATAAATGCAAACTGGCGGTCCTTCTCTTTTAAATTCATAGTCCAATAATGATGGCAGGCAGCAATGCTTGAGGTTATGCAGTAAACACCAGTCTGTGAGAGCGCTCTCATGAGTCAGAACTGCATTGGTTTTTTATCTCTCATCTTCTCGGAAGAAGTCAAAGGGAGGGTAGACAAGCGATTAGATTGGGGGAGATAAGACGGCGTCCGAGGTGCAGGCTGCCATTCTGGGCTGCAGGAGATTGATGGCAGCGCAGACGGCCTGTCAGAGCCCTCAGCAGGAACAGGACTGAGCTGCACAGTAAAGGCCATCTATACTGCAATATAGGAATCATCAGGAACACACACACACACACATTTGTGTTCCTGTGTTTGTGGGGAATTCCTTAGTATTACTTGTATTATTAGAAGTAGTAACCAAAAGGAAGTAGGAGGAGAATGGGGAACAACCTAACATTCTGGTGGTTTTGTTGAAGGATTTTAGAAGAATTTGAGCAAGATTAAAATTTTTAACACAAGCACATTTCTGTGGCAAATCTACCAGCAATCATGTACAAATCACCTGAAAGTCATAAGCGTGCAACTGTTTCATATACGTTAAAGATGGAATCAACTTTACCAGACAGAAGTGTTAGTTCTGAAGGCTATATTTTAGCCTGGCACTTACTGTGAGTGGTTTTCATGCTTCAAAATTGTGCAACATTATTACAGTTACTATAATCCCTATTCAAGATGGATTAGATCAACCTAGGGAGGCGCCATCATGTTACTGTCAAGATCTGTGATTTTAATCCAGTTTTAAACTGTCATGTCTGTTTCTGAGAGAGAGAGAATTACATTCTGCAATTAACTTTATTTATTTATTTATTTATTTACGTTTATTCGTATTGCACTTTTCCAAGACACACTACAAAGTGCTTCACAACAATGTTTGGGGATCAGCACTTCTGTTTTGCCGTCATTCAAAACAAAGAAATTACAGGCCAACCAATCCTTAATAGCTTGATTGTATTCCAGTAAATTTATTTTGTATTAGTAAATTTATTTTGCATTCCAGTAAATTTATTTTGCATTCCAGTAAATTTATTTTGCATTCCAGTAAATTTTATTTTATATTATAAAAATGCTAAGAAATATTTATAAACAATAAATTTGGATTCCCCAGAGGGAGCATGTACAATGAAAATAATGGGCCAAGGATAGACCCATGTTGAACTTAAAAAAAAAACTCTGCACATGAGGAGGTCCCATCTCAAACAGATACCACATTTTTCACATTGAATTTATAGGATAAAACAGTCCCTCATATACCAAAACACTGATGCACGCTATTTATCCAAATATTCTGGTCAACTGTGTGAAAAGCTGCACTGACATCCAATAAAACCAAAACAGACAGCTCTCCAGCATCTGCACTCAATAAGATATAATTTAAAATTGTCTGAAGGCCCGTCTCTGTACTATGTTTCCAGACTGAAGCATCTCAAAAATTCTCTTTTAGGATATATAGAAGTCGTTTTGTAACCACTTTCCCAGGAATTTGTGAGACAAAATGCAACTTTGAGATCAGTGGTAATGTAAGAACACAGTCAAAAGCATGTTCTACTGGCAACAGTTTAACTAAATAACCTATATCACATTTTACCTTGGCACCCCATAAACTGTGCACCCCTACTGTTCATATCTACCAATACAGGGACTAGAGTTATTACAGCTCTATTAGAACATGCACTGTACCTTTATTGCAGACCCATCGAAATACCATCACTGTAATCAAGTCAAACGAGTTGCAGTTTCACCAAATAGTTCATAGAGGCACAGAGCGGCTCTGGTTTCACAAGCTACCATTACACTGTCACGCTCTGACCATGTAAAACAGTCCTTCCCTGAATCTCAAAACCACAGTACACATACCTGCGCAAGAATGTGGTTTTCCACGTTTGTGATCATAGGATTAAAACCTGAAAGGTTAAGAAACAACTGGGATATATCGTATGCATCCAGTGTTCTATGGCTAGGGTTCCTAACTCCAGTCTTAACTGCAAATAGGCATATATGGTAGACACAGTCAGCAAATATGTGGATTTTTAAGGATTACTTAGCTGTACTAACTGCGCATCTCTAACTACCTACAGTACAGCTATTTAAAAATGGCACTGCTTTTGAAAACAACTGATCTTTTATTTCAACATGACACCGTGATGAGACTGAGATAAAATGATCATGATTCAAAATGATATATGGGTACATGCCTATTACAGACATGTGCATGACAATTTAACTGACCAGTTCTACTTAAACTGGGGACATCTACTTAATCACACTGTGTCATTCACATACTCAGAATGCACAGACGCTGCTCACACAAATGGCTCCCAATTAGTCCGGGACACAGCGCTCAAACATAAAGCACGAGCACTTATCTAAATGAAAAACAATTACGTGCTAATTGTTCCGCTAAGCAGCGCATGTGTGAGGTGAGTGTACTCTGGGAAGACGGGATGATGCCAGCAACCTGTTCAGCTTCAATGAAAGAGCGAACAAGCGCTCACACACAGCAAGGGATGGTGGAAAGCACCTTGGGAGAGCAGCATGAGAGTGAGGCTTCAAAGAGGCAAGCGGATGAACGAGAAGAGAGATGGGTAAAATAAACATGTCTTCCTCTGACAGCTTTCCAGTGATAGCTGCAGAAAGCTGCCGTGTCTGAGAGTGACAGATGAGGGGGGCTACGTCCGGAACAGATGAGAGAGCAGATCTGTACGAGAGGAGATGGAGAGGAGCCTGTTATCTTTGGCATGATCGTTTACTGTATTTACATATTCTTCGTAATAGATGACAATTACTCTGGAAAGATGGATAGGACGGAATTGGAGGAGGAGGAGGAGGAGCAGGAGAAAAAGGGGTGGGGGTGAAAGTGCAATAATTCCTGTAGTCAAACTGTAATTAAGGCTGTGCAGGAGAAGCGGGAGGCAAATGGTGAAAAGGCTGATGGTGTGAGAGAACAAAGGCACAGACTGAGGTGGCAGAGAAGATAGAGAAAAGGGGAGAGAGAGAAAGGGGGAAATATAGAGGGGAAGGAAAGACAGTAGTGTAAGTAAGAGAATAAAGAGAGAGAGAAAAAAGGAAGAAAAAGAAAAAAGGAAGAGAGAGAGAGACAAAGAGTGAGGGAAACAGAAACAAAGGAAACATAAAGAGAGTGAGATGGAGAGACAAGAGTGTAAAAACAGAGATGAATGAAAGAGAAAGGCAGAGAAGAGAAGGAGCGTAAGAAATAGACATACCAAGAGGTACAGAAAAAGAACAGAAAGAGAAAGAAAGAGAAAGAAAGAAATAAAGAAAGAAAGAAATAAAGAAAAGAGCCTAAGAAAGAACAAGAGAGAGAGAAATAAAGCAGAATACAGACATGCCTCAACAAACACTTGGTGATAAGATTGCCACCTAATCTGGTCACAATACGAGGAAGTGAAGGTTTCCTCCTTGGAGGCATACAGCTAAATAGTCAACACACATGGCAAACATATTTTTATCAATGATATTATATATTACAGTATAAAAATAATAAGAAATATATTATTACAATAAATAATTACCGTATACTACAAATACATAAACCTATTATTTATGCCTGTGTTATTAAAGAATCTATATTAATGGAATTCAGTTGTCACATTGTATATTGTTTGTTTGTTGGCTGTTTTATTTGTTGGTTTGGCAACATGAAGTTCAAAAGTCAATGCACTTAAGGCAGAATAGCAGCAGTAAAAGAGAAGGTAGAAACAGCAAGCAGGAACTGCAAATGAAAGCAGAGAGAATGAGAGGCAGGGAAAGAAGAGAGGGCAGAAAGCCAATTTAGCTCTCGCAAGTAATCATCCTGGCAAGGCCTACGACTGAGGAAAAGGAGAGATATGCTTTTATTCCTCAAACATTTGGACAGCTTTTGGTCTAGCTGATACATTTAAGGCTGCGGACTGTTCTGCAAACAAGTCCAGCAAACGCTTTACGATCGAAGTCAATTCCCTGACGGTCATCGGGGAAAACACCAGGCCACTTTATGACATTAATCTAGCAGGGATGAAATGAAATGCGCATCAACAAAAACAGCCTTTAAAGGCCATGGCCGTGTTCGTTGTTTGTCTAAACAGGTTGAGTAAACATCTTCACCAAGCTCTGGGATTTCGTGGGTTATCAGCCTGTGAGAGAGAACTGAGAGGGAAGAAAGGCAGAAACACAAATAAATAGAGCAGAGGTGAGAGAAAGAAAGAAAGAAAGAAAGAAAGAAAGAAAGAAAGATAGAAAAAGCAAGCAAGGAAGAAAGAAAGAAAGAAAGAAAGAAAGAAAGAAAGAAAGAAAGAAAGAAAGAAAGAACAGAACGAAAAATTAACAGTAAGAGAAAGACAGAAAAAGACAGAGCACTGAGAAAAAAGAAAGAAAGAAAGAAAGATAGAAAAAACAAAGAAAGAAACAAAGACAGAAAAAAGGAAAGAAAAGGTTATTATTCTGAACACCACCTTGTAATTGCCCCGTCTTGCTCTGCTGCCCATGTAAGGTAATGTAATGTGTGAGTGAGCAGAGCAACCTGCGCTAAGCCAAAACAATCTTACACACACACACACGCACACACACACACACACACACACACACACACACACACACACACACACACACACACACACAACCACAGAAACAAACACACACAAACACCTAAGTAACTTCACACACAGATTACAAGGAGCATTAAGAACCACACACATGAACGCAAATTCCCAGAAACAAGAACCACAGAAGTGTTTACAAACACACCTAAACACACACACACATACACACACAAAACTACACTAGGAGCTTTTATGGTTGTGCACACTTCCCATCTAACACTGCAACAAAAAATATGAGAACTTCTTTCATCACGTCTAAATATGGATGAAGGCACATTCTTTCTCTAGCAGTAAACAATAAACCACTTCAAGTGTGCATGTGCATGCAGGAACCGGTTTTAAGATGGAATTCTCATGTCTTGAGGCGGTACCTGCTTGGTTCTAATGACAGGCCTACTTAACCAGCTACTTCAAAAACATGCACGCACACATACAGCCTCTGGCTAGGTACTGTTTCACTGATTTACTGATCCTGCCCATGTACCGTGGGGCCTGTAAATTTGTTAAATCTTTAAAATGTTCTATATCACTCCATAAATATGACCTAAAACAGAACCAGTTTTCCAACAAGTCCTAAAAGTAGACAAAGAGAACATAAAAAATGTATGTTACCTGGTGTTACCTCCTGCAGCAATAACTGCAACTAAACATTTCCCATAACTGTTAATCAGTCCTGCACATCAGCTTGGAGGAATTTTAGTACAGAACAGCTTCAACTCTCTGGATGTTAGGAGGTGGTTTCCTCATATGAACTTCTCACTTCAGTTGACTCCACAACATTTCTATGGGTTTAAGGTCAAGACTTTGAACTGGCAAAACAAAACATGACCTTTAACTACTACTGTCATTGTGGTCTTGCTCTATGACCTACAATCTCTTGAGATTCATGGACAGATGTTCTGACATCTTTTACCATTTGCTGGTATAATTCAGAAATCATCATTCCATCAATCATAGCAAGCTGTCCTGGTCCAGATGCAGCAAAACAGGCCTAAACCATAATACTACCATCACCATGTTTCACAGATGGGATAAGGTTCTTATGCTAGAATTCAGGGTGTTCGCTTCTCATCTAAACCAAAGTTCTATTTTGGTCTCATCCTTACACAAAACAGTTTTCTAGCTTGTCCACATGATCTGTAGCAAACTGCAGACGGGCAGCAAAGTTCTTTCTCCTTGCAGGCATTGCTGCTCCTGATGTCAGACTCACAAACATTAACATTATCCGCTCTGACAAAGACATTTAGTTACTTAAAAGCTACCCTAGGTTTCTTTGTGACCTTGTAGACAGGGGCGTTGCCTGGACTGGGCTTCTGGGGCTAAAGTCCACCATATTTTATTAACTGGCCCTGAACCTCATGACATAAACATTTCACATGTCTCATCCCGGCACGTTTGTACATCATTCATCAGCCGTGGTTTGATTCAGGGTCAAAGTCAGAGAGAGTGAGTGAGCATATACACAATATGTACGCGACATACACATATGTTGAGAGAGAGAGAGAGAGAGAGAGAGAGAGGAAAGTAAGAAAGAGTGAACATAATTAATAATAAAACAGATCAATACACACTGTAAACAGTGTTTTGTATATCCAACCTAAATCAATTACTTCAATTTGTTACAGGCAAATGAATGATTCAACCTAAAGGACTTTGAATGAATTATTCTTTCAAAAATCATCAAAGTAATTTTTGGAGTTGAGTGAAACAAACTGAAGTAATTCAAAATACAAATTGGTTGCACTTTTTTCAGTGCGTGTTACATTCGGCTGAGTCAATATTTGAAGTTCAATAAAGTATGATTTAGGTCAAGAAGGTCACTTCCAAGGTCACTTCCAAGGTCACTACCTTCAAGATAAAGCTCAAATTTGTTTTACAGTGTGCATTAAAAAAAGTCTCATTAAAAAACTGAATTAGGTGACAGCGATTAAAACCATGCTGTTACCAGACGGCCAATGTCGAGCCAGATATTCAATGCATTATTCGATTTACCTGATATTTTTGCCATCTTGCTGCAGAACTCTAACAATATGTATCAGGACACAAATTCTCCCAGACGGAACGTTGTGTTTTAACATGATCTTTCATTCTCAAATTATTCTTTCTTGGTTTGTTTTTAAAAAAAGAAGAGTTTAACTGAAGGACTATTCAGCTTCTAAAATATTTAAAAGCTACAGACAAATCGTTCCTCTGAAAAAGAAGAGAAGAGTAGAAGAGATGCTTGATGTGGAGAGAGAGAGTAAATGTGCTAAAGACTTTTGTAATAGTGTTACTGAGGCAAGATCGTTTTTTGACATTTCATATATCCACTTTCTGGTTTCTTACATTGTGTGTTATTTTAATGATTTTGTTTACAAGACTCAATACAAACTGCTGAATCGCTGCACATTTAGTTGATGTGTGGATTCTCATATTGAATAAAACTGTAGCAGCTGCACTTTTTGATTGTAAAATTCCAGAGCACGATATCCCAAATATCCCAACCCTGGATCTTTATAGGCCCAGTCAACACCTCTGCCCATGGACACGTCTTGCTCTTGTAGTGATCTCTGTGGGTGGATCATTCCTGGGGAGGGTAACAATGGTCATGACTGTATTCCATGTGTTCACAGTCCAAACTCTTTAGAGATGGTTTCTTAACCTTTAACCTCCAGCCTGATGCGCACCAACAACTAATTTTCTGGGGTCCTCAGAAATCTCCTTTGTTCATGTCATGATACACTTGTTTAGAAGATCAGACTGATAGATCCCTGTTCACTCACACCTGATTGTCTTCCAAATTACTGAAAACATCTGATTCTAATTCCACCTTCAAATTATCTGCTAATCATAGAGGTTCACATACTTTTGCCACTCACAGATTTGAAATATTGGATCATTTAATATAATATCTTTATCTACTTCCAGGATGTGTGGAAATCTGATTGTGTTTCAGGACAGATTTATGCAGAAATCTAGAAACTTCTAAAAGGCTCTTCTAAAGGATAAACTTTCAAGCACCACTGTAGTGTGACTCATTACTCATATATGAGCCAAAACCCCCATAAAGGCCTTAATCCACTCTACCTCCCCCCCCCAAAAAAATTCTCCTACTGGGTATTTACACCAGCCAGTGGGCCTGGCATCTAGACGGGCACCGGGCTGCCTAATCTCTCTGGCATGCCAAGGAGCCGCGCATTGTCAGCATAGCTGCCGTCCCTGCTTCAGATGCCTGCACATTCCTCCTGAGTCCTCTGCCAGCCATTTACGAAGGACACTTTTGTGAAGGCTGAGACGTTCAAGGTAATAAGTGAAGGTCTGCACATCCTCCCTCGAGGTGATTCTCTCTAACTATAGCCAAAGCTTGAGGACACCTTGCCTGGTAACCTTAAGCAACCACCATACAATAAAACTCACAGCCAACAGCCAAATTTGCTGTTTTGAGCAATAAACATGACATTCACATGAGTCATGCAGAACTGAAACACAGCACTGCAGCCATAAATGAACACTATTCAGGTATTCCATAAAGTACTTTAATCAGAACTAAGATAACTGCAGTGTCTCTTCCAAAATTTGACGGAGGATCTCAGCTACCCTGGTTTTTGTCAGATGTCACAGCAGCATACTGATTTGGAAGTAAGCTCCTTTAAGCTCCTTTATTCATGTGTGTTCCTTAATGAAATTCTACAGGTTAACTAGATTTTGCTAGTAACGTTTATTTCCCAAATCAAGTTAATGGTGAAGTGACATACAGCTACAATTTAGTTTTCATTGGAAACATCATTGTTCAATAAAGCATGCTGATTTCATGGACTTTAATAACCACTGAGGAACTATCAACAAATCACAGGATATTTATGCAGCCACATTTGTCAATCATCAAGGTCAAAGGATGTCACATCAATATAGAGCGATATAAGGACTTATGAGCCAGTATAGGCTTTTTATGCATGAGAGAACTGATCTCTTGAGCAGGCAGAGTTATAGAGAGCAACTTTATAACCATTTTACATAACACCTAACAAGTAAGTTACAACTAAATACAAATAAAGTACAACTTCTAGCTTGAATAATATTTTCTTGTATTTAGTCACAGAGTGCACAACAGTACTTCGGTTTCATTAAAAGTTCTCCATGGGGATTATGCCTCTAGACCCCCTTATGATAAGGGTTGGGGCTGTGGGGTTTCATGAACTATAATCACCTTATTCATCCCAGATGAGTTTGAATGCCTGAATTACCTACAGACACTTTATCAGCTTCATGTTAATCACAGTGATATGAATAGTAGGTTTATGCCTGAAATGATTTGTTTACTTTTCCAAACTATCATTCAAAAACACATAATGAACACCAGAAACAGAATTGCTACAACTCTGCTATAAGCAATAAGCAATATTAGGATAACAATCGAAGGACATTTTATCAAGGATGGGAGACCTTTGGGTCATTTGTGTATCGCAGAGACATTTTTGTAAGTCTTATATGACTGACTGAGGAGTAAGGATTTGAAACGATTGTGCAAAAAAGATCACATCTGGGAGGTAGCAACATAATGGGGGGTGTAGCAATGTTACTGAAAAGAAAGGATGCAGCAGGAAAGTGCTTGTTTATGACTTACAATGCCAGCATTTCCTTTAAAATATAAATAACTCTGTCACGTCAGACTGCATTCCATCTAGGTATCTCTGTGACAGCAGCGATGAAGAGCTTGTTTATAAGTCATGAGTAAAAACCAGGGTGCAAGGAGCATTGGGTTTGAAAAACAGACAGCTAAGCAGCTCTTGCTATTAACATGCTGAGATTCTGGGCTTTCTGGGATTTCAGGAGAAAAGAAATATTGGGCCAATGAAGGGCACCACCTTCCAGAACAATTGCAATGTGAGTGTGCAAAGGTCCCAAATCCACAAACTGGTCAAGTTTTGTACACTGAGGATATATGCAGTTAATTACTGGCACCCCTAAAAAACTTGTTTAAGAAATTAGACTTTTAACTGAAGTATTTTTTTCCAGAGAAAAATAAATAAATAAATAATTTCCTAATGATGCCACCATTATTGGTACCACTGCATTAAACACTTTGTACAACCTCCCTTTGCCAACAAAACATCACTTAGCCTTCTCCTATAATATCTTATAAGGCTGCAGAATACGAAGCAAAACTCTTGTGTGCATACTCCTCTTTAGCTCAACCACAGGTTTTCTAAGGGGTTTAAAATAGGGGACTAAGAATGCCATGGCAGAACCTTGATTTTGTGTTCAGCAAACCGTTTTTGTGTTCTGGACGTACAATTTGGATCACTGTCCTGCCGGAGGATCCAATGACAACCATTTTAGTTTCTTGGCAGAGGAAGACAGAATTTGATTTAAAATGTCCTGGAGTTTATGATGCCATGCATCCTAACAAGGCTTCCAGGGACTTCGGAGGAAAACCAGCCCCACAACATCACAGACCCTTTGCCATACTTAACAATGGACATCAGGTTCTTTCCAGTGTAATCATCCGTCTTTTCATGCCAAACCCATCTTCAGTGTTTGTTGCCAAAAAGCTCAGTTTTCATTCCATCTGACCATGAAACACGGTTCCAACCAAAGTTCCAGCAGCGTTTAGCAAACTTACATTTGTGGTTAGATGACAGGAAAGTATGCTTTCCAAAACAATACGTTGGCATGGGTGCAGTGTCTGATGGTAGTTTTGGAGAACATGCCAGTTCTGTTACAAACTAGCCAAGGGTTTCTCAACCTGTGGGTCACGGGGCAATTGTTGAAACAGATATTCCATAAAATCACCCACTAATAATACTGAATTTCGCTCAACCCTGAAACGGAGACTGTCTGTGTAAGTAAAGCATGCACACATACAGAGTTAGTAGTAAAATAAGTCTCACACAGTTGGCAGCACTGTGCTATTAGCTACCTGTGCTACAAAGAGCTCACTTATTAAGCATTGTTTGAAAAAAAAAAAAAAACAAGCCAAAACAGATTATTGTTGTTTTGATTATTTATGGCAGAGCATGTTCTTCTGTTTGATGGCCATTGTGTTACTACTTTCCAGCCTGGAACATACAAAGTAGCAACAGAGGAATCAATGTTATGTTTCCAAATATATTATTTTTGCCAGTTGTGCCTGCACACAACTGTAATTTGTCTACCGCATTTAACCCATCCCTGAAGTGAAACCCCAGCTATACACACAAGTGATCACACACACGAGGAGGCAGTGAACACACTTGCCAAGATCGGTGGGCAACCCTATCCACAGCGCCTGGGGAGAAGTTGGAAATTAGGTGCCTTGCTCAAGGGTATTCAGTCCTATCCTGTTGGCTCAGGTAATCGAACCGACAACCCTCTTTAACTGCAATGCAGTCCACGTTCACTGCACTGAGAAATGTAAAGAAGGCTGCTGTAGTTTCAGTAGTAATGTGTAGAGGGCTGTATGGTATTGCACTGTAGCGCAGAGGTTCTCAAATTTGGATTTTGTAATCAGTGGCAGGTATAACATTTGGCTAGGTACTAGTGTCATACTTACCAGTGATTACACAATCCAGGACCTGAAACTGGATTCAGGGTCTAGATTTGAAGACCAGTCCTTGTATGTTAGAAAAGTTAAGGAGGCTGTGAGCTGTAGCAGCTCTAGACGGTTGAGAACCTTTGAACTAGGCCCCATTTCAGTTTTAAAGCGCTATTAATGAGCATAATTGTTGTTGTGGCAGCCAGAGTTCAGGGCCTTTCTCCTCCAACCCCTTTAATTTGAGGCACGTTTGCAACCTGGTGTCAAAGACGATGGAGCCTACCATCATTTCCATTGCACTCACCAACTACTAATCAAAACGTCATCACCACCATCATGCTCAATTCTCAAGTTTTGCTATATGTGAATTACATTGAGAAGCATATAATTGCGCTTATACCCTCAGTTTCTTCTTTGTGGAAGACACACAACTAAAAAGAGAATTCCCTCCATCATTTGGAGTTAGGAATGCTGGAATTGACACTCACCAGAGATAGAGAGTGTCACCATACAGTAAACCCAGGCCGGTAAGGCTCCACAAATAGCAGCAGTTTTGACAGTCCTGCCAAACTTGGAGCACTGCACCTTGGAAACCGGGCTCAGGCTGAGAATTTAAGAGCCATTAGTTGTACAGTGTCAGGCTCTATGCGCGTTTCTGTCAACTGTGCAAGTTCAGTAGTGACGTTTAAGGCTGGACGATATGGCAAACACAATAAGCATTACAATATTCAGTTTGAGAATGGAGCAGAGATGCCACAGGCCCGATACCAAGGATGGGTGTCAGGCAGGAAAAGCTGTTTTTGGTAAGCACAATGTGGAACTGAAACCATGGAGTACAAAAAAGCTTGATTTCTTGACATAAACAAACTCAAATTAGCCAGTGCATTGGCATTAATCTCACAGAATGGCTCAACAGTGCAGACCATAAAGATAATGTACACTAGCCATTTTTAAAAGCTATCCATAAATAGCCTGGTTTTATATGATAAATGCACTTATTTAGTCCAGAAAAAAGTATAGTGTGATCCAGTATAACACAATAAGAATTACATATCATCATATTGCCCATAGTGGTGGTGATAAGTTTGCGAGTACACCACTACTGGCATCTAAATACGCATATGTCTGAAAGGTATGTCAGTGTGTTTATGTATATTCCTGTTTATGTGTTCCCAGTTTCACAACAGTTCAAACTGCAATTTGCACATTCCTATTAGTCTCCATCTCCCCTGCTTCCAACTAAAACATGGTTGTTCATCTCTACAGCTGGAAATGGCCAAATAAACGTCAGCTGTGATAAAACTGCAGCAACTGCAAAGTTAAGAAGGAGAAACAAAACAAATACACCCACACAAACAAAACTCGACAGCCAAACAGAAAGAACTCCAGCAGCCGCTTGCATAAACATGTAAGCAGATTCCCCCGTGGAAGGCGTTCTCTCTACACTACAACTGAAAGACCATACAAACCTCCGGAAGCATTAGCTTCTCACCCTGCCATGGAGCGCATCAGAAGCGGCACTGTAAAATTCTCTCTAGGGTTTAAGTCGCCGGACACGCCTGTCATTTCAATTCTGCAAACCAGGCCGAAGACTACAGAAAGAAATAAACACTGGTCTTATTTATTTATTTACTTATTTCCCAATAACTTATTTTGCTTCAAATTATCCTCTATTATCTTGTTCGCCACTAAAGGGAAATAAGAAGCATTAAACAATGGGCAAAAGAAAGGTTTCCCCTCAGTTGGTTCCAGCTTCCACACAGTCTTTTTTTACCCTTAATCTTTTAAACAAACAGTCCTTCGCAGTGTTACAGCCAAGATAACGGCTTTAATGAGAGATCTTCTGACGAAAACGTTCTAGTTTGGGGACTTCTGAATTTCCGTGGTTTTAACTGTGTAAGCTCGACACGTTATCACTATTTTACCACCGAAACGTGACAAGTTCCAATTGCAAGCTGCAACTGACTTGGTATTCAAACTCATCTCACAGGTGAAAACCTGTCTCCTCTTCAACACTGCAAATTTATCATCTGGAATGTGGTTAACAAGCCTTTGACTCATCGAGGTCTACTGAGGTTAACATAAGGTTTATGACTGAATGGGGGGATTAAAGACCTACATCCAAATTCATCCACATGCACACACACATTTGCCACCACATTTGTTGCAGCACAATTAAAACCCTCTAGTGTCACACAATGGTACAAGAGAAAGCCTAGCAAGCAGCAAGCTTCAGAAGATAAAGACGGTAATTAAAAAGCACTCTGCCTTCCCCTCGAGAGAGTGAAGAATGATTCGTAGAGCTTACATCCCTGCTTAAACCGATGTTAGGCCATGTGCCTGCCAGCACACTGCCTATAACTAAGGCATTCAACACTGTACTGGCTCACTGGCTTTCAATAGTCATGCTACACAAGTGATCTGGAGAAAGACAAGAGTCCACGTCTTTTTCAAGGAGGAGGTCAGAGGTAGGGCTGCATGATGGAAAACAAATTGGCATGTTTAAGGTTGTAGTAATGTTAGGCTCCTGCAGATGGTGTCGCATGAGGATGGTGTAGGATGAGATTCATAGATTGAGAAGAGGTGGGAGAGTGTAGTGAATGTCTCGTTCAGTGTGTGGAAATATATATATATATATATATATATATGGTACACAATACATTGATAAGACTGTCCCGCTTCCCGGAGCCCTACGATGTGACCTCTCTCTTCCAACTGCTTGAATTGCTTTTTAAACTCTTCTCTGAGGCATACTTCACTTGCAAAGGATGCTACCAACACAACAGGTACAGCAATAAGGCCCATCCTTGCTTACACCACATGCTTGGCCGAGCGTGAAACTTAAATCATTCTCATGTCTCACGATGTCAAACAAAAAGTTGGTTTCTAAAAGGGATCCTTACATTACAGAAACATCTAAACTCTAAAACCTTATCTGTTTAGGACAGAAGCTATTACAGAATGACACCAGTCATTTCCATTAACTCCACATAAGAAAACAGTATTTCAGGAACAACTAGAATTTCCTAAATACTCTCCTAACTTTAGGACAACTCCAAATGTCTCCTAATGTCTGTTTTAATCCTTCATTTCTATCAGTTTAAGCAACTATGGCAGGGAGCACAGTTCACTACAACTAGTGTAATGAGTACATTTATCGACACTCTAAACCAGAGCTTTCACTTGATTTTTCTTACTAATCACTTTTCCTAACTACTTCCTAACCTACATTTAAAAATGTGAGACACTACAGATAAGATCTCCCCTATCCCCTCTTATTATGTTTGTTTGTTAATATTCATGAAAACTTGTCAGATATCACAGAGATGTCGGTGAATAATGAGGAGGCAGAGCTGACCGTACAACTGTTTATTAGGAGGAATAGTGGTAGCACAGTTAGCTAAAGCCTTTTGGAAATGGAAAATGAAACCAGAGAGCTGTGTTTTTTTTTTTACATTAGTAATGTAATTTTTATTATTTTGGTATTATTATTTTATTATTTATTTTTATTATTTTATATTGTGTTTACGTTTCAGCTGTTCAAGTACGGTCAGCTGTTTGACCACATGCATGACAGATAGTGGACTATGATCAAGTAGTAGATGAAATCTGTGTAAATTATGTTATTTCAGACAGGCTTCTCTTGTAGATCAGTCATGGAAAATGAGAACTGTGTGAGTTTTCCTTTCATCAAGCAGCCAAAAAGATGCAGCGTCACGTGTTTGATTTAATTTACCTTACTTGACACAGCACTTCCTGCGACGTGACTACTGAGCATGCACACATGATGATGATGCTGCTGAACCAATACATCATGCAGCCCTTGTCAGAAATGAGAGAACCACAGAGAGAAAAGTAAACAACAACAGTCTGAAAAAAAGAACTTTTTTGTAAGTCCATAGGAATATGGAAGGGTTAGAAAGAGGATGATCTCAGAGCCCACGCAAAAATCCATCTCTTTATCCTTCGCTTCATCCAAGAAGGTAGTGGGTGGATTGGCTTCAAGGCTAAGGCACCAAGAGCCCTCTAGCCGGCACTAATGGGAGCTCTCAGTACAATAGGTCAGCACAGCCCACTTTATGACTGGCTGAATGTAAAGGATGGGGGGGTTGCCTTATAGACTGACAGGATGGTCAGACTGAAAGAAGAACCCCAGACATAAAGAGCAAGACAGCAATATCTTGCACATAGAGAGCCGGAAAGACAGAATCAAGAAAAAGAGAATGACACTGAGCAGAGTTTCCAGCTCTGACGCATGGTTGAACTTCAGAGCCCATATATTTTCTGCATCTGACAAGCACGACTGCATCTGTCGCACACGCTCACTGCCGCACAATATCAATTACTTCCAAGACACTTTGACATTCCAATCGTTTGCAATTAAATCAGGCAATGAAAAAACCTTGCAGCCCCTCAAAAAAAGCCCTCAACCGCACAGTCCACATATATGTACATATTAGCACCATCACAATTTAGCAATTACATTCAATTACTCAACTAACAACCAAACTCCCCGGACAACTTGATTGTATCGCTGGGTTCAATCTGTTTACTCAATGCAATCAACTGAGTAACGGGTAGACTATTCAATTATTAACACAGTCAATAGTGGCAGGCCTTGGACGCATGTCTGTGCGAGAGGTGAGAGTGGAGATTAAGACTACTGCGTACTTTTGTGGGAAGCCCTCTGCCTTCAAATAAACAATTGGCACTGCAGAGCCAAGACATCTGGGGTGGTGTTGGGGGGGGGCTTTCAATTCAGCAATGACTAAAGCCACGGGAACAAAGGCTCAGGATGAAGGCTTGAATGCTGGTTTTAAAAAAGGGAGGTGGGAGTGCTGTGAAAGGCCATTCAAAATGGTGTCATTGTTTTACTTGGTTTTTTTTTTTTGTTTTTTTTTTTTTGTTTTTGTTTTTTGTTTTTTTGCCTGTGTGAGCGTATCTGAGAAAGTGAGGGGTCATGCAAGAGAGAAAGAAAGAGGTGTTTCTTGCATAGAAGAAGGTCGGTTTCATCTTATGCCATTTTATACTTTTTGAGGCATGCCGAAACTGAGACTCTTTGTTCATGGTCACCTGTTGCCAAACAGACCACTTTACTGTGCAGGGAGGACTGTTGTCCAACAAGGAGAGCATTGTTTCCTTAAAGTAGGAATTCAGCACTGGACCTCGGTTCCAGAAGAATGTTCTGCGGATCTAGCAGAGCTAGTGATGTAATGCACTTATTTTTGTACAGATATACACTAACACTGCTAAAACTAAACACCAATACCAGTGTAAGGGTCCTGGCTACATTCATCACGCAGCATTAGTGAAGCAGGGTATGTGGGAGGGTGTCTGAGCTGGCTAAGCATTTCACTCAGTGATGGGTGGGGTGGTTGGAAGGGGACAGGGAAGCTGATTAATACCATTGTAATGATAACACTGTTACATTTCAATTACAGATTATGGGAAATGAATGGTTATATGGCATAATATGTTGAATCCTGCTCTGCATGATGAGGTCCATGGACTAACAAGCGCTGGCTTGTGTTGATTATACTGGTACAAACAGCCAGTCTGGGTTTTTAGAACCAGGCTATACGTGAAGGCCCAAGGCCAAGGCAGAGTTGTTATGGGCTCTTGACACCTCAGCACTTGGTTCGAGATTCAGAGATGCAGATCCGTCCACCCCCGTAATATAGGAATGCAGAACAGAACACCCCCCGCCCCCCCCAGCCCCCCGAGTCCCTCCCACCAACACCCGAGCTCAAAGAAAGGAGACTACATTCACAAGTGGCAGCTTCGTCTAACTGCAATCAGCTCAATGCTCCACTCCCCCTCTCCCAGCTGCCCCGTGTGTCGTGTCCCACCCGCCTGGATGTAACCTGTGTGTCGGCCCGCAGTCATCTCTGCCCTTATCTGCGCGAGCAGCAGTTCCGAGCATAACAGAGCATGACATGACACCGGCGCCACCAAAGGGATCTGATCTTCAGACCGTGACCGAATAGCCACTTCCACAACAGCTGGAGGACAGAATATTCTCATACTCATACTCAACTTTCAACAGTGGGAAAACGAGGGGGAGAAAACAACAGTGATTGTCTACTTTATCTTAGATTAGATACCTAAAACAACAGCAACAGCAAGTGGAACCTGAGGAGCTCAAACACCCTGTTGCGTTTGGGCTTCGGCTTGGCCCCCTCCCTCAACCATACCTCCCCCCCACGCACACACACATACAAAGGGCCGATCAATACACTCGCAACGAGGAGAATGCTGCACAAAATTGTAGGTGGATACAGCAGTGCGGTCGGTCGCAGCTCCTCTGCTGGCGGGATTACAGTGAGTGTTGAGGAGCCAATAACACCTGCTGCCTTAACCCGCGCCGTCAGTCTGTGTGGAAGGCCACACCTTGCGTTAATATCGTATGAAAACTATTAGTATAATTGATGGTGGTGCTGAGTCTGCTCTGTTTACGCGATACACATCTGATCATCATGTTACGATTCGCCTGAATGCAGGAAGGACCTACAGCATACATGCGCAGCCCGGACCACATGCACATGGGACGCCTGAGTTCATGCAAGCTTTCGCTCCGAGTGCCACTGCTCCAGCGTTAAAATCGGCGATTTGCATACACTCACTTTAACTGCGCGCTGCCCGGAACACAAACTTAGCAAACACTACTTTACCTCGGCTGGACAGAAGCAAGGCGCCGAGAATCAGCCAGCTGTTCCCCATTTTAGAGTCGGATCCGCTAGTAGTCTTCTTCCCAAGCACACAGTCCCGAGAATACACAGCCCCCGACCCTCAAGCCCGCAGAGTGTCAGTCATCAATGCTCCCCGCGCGGCGGCGGTGGCGGTGTCCTCACTTTGAGAGACACTTGTGTTGTGTTGTTCACCGACCGACTGAGGGCAAAATCCAAGTCCGTGGATTAACGGTGTGACCGCACGAGTCAGCGCTCCGTGTTCTTTCCAAGGGCTTGTTCTCCAGTCAGCTCCACATACGGAGCTGAAGGTCCTCTCCCGCCCTCGGGTGCGCGGACAGGTAGCACACGTCTCGGTACGTCTCGTGACGAGAAAAGGTGTGTGTGGATAGTGAGGCAGCTTCCAGACTCCTTCCGCTGAAGCGAGTGGAGTGGAGGGGGCGGGGAGACTGGCGGTGACGTCAGGTAACGTCACACAAACCGCCCCAAACCAAAGGATGGGAAGCCTTCTCAACTTCGCCTGCTTGCTGAACCTGGTCTTCTGAACTGACACAGGAGTATCGGAAACGGAAGCACTCCCTCTTATTCTCAACAAGCTGAACTTCAGAAAATGCTGCTTTATAAGAAGCCAGGTCTTTAGCTTCATATACCAGATCTGAACAAGCTAAGAAACCTGGGTGTGATCTTAGATTCTGAGCTTTATCGTTTAAGACGTATCGTTAAAGTTCTTCCTTTTCTGTCTCAGAGCGACGCAGAAAAACCTGTACATGCGTTTGACATGAGCAGAGTTGATCACTGTAATAGTCTTCTTACTGGGCTTCCTACAGTCCATTCCTTATAACTCCTACATGAATGCAGCAGCACAGATACTAACACAAACCAAACACAGAGATCATCTCGATAGATAGAACTGAGCTGTATGTTTTAGGATAGGTTTTGAAGTTCTGCTTCTAGTTTTTAAAGCTCCAAATAACCTAACACCTGCGTACATCACAGAATGTCTCTCTGTGTACAGGCCAGCATGTGATCTCTGACCTGCAGATACATCTGTAAAACATATGGAGAGGTCTCTTTTAGTCATTATGCTGTAAAGCAACACATTGTTGCTAGACAGTCATGTTTACAGTGTTTCAGCTACATTTAAAAACTCTCTAATTTAGCATATCATTAAAATTAGATATCTACCTGACTGTACCTACTTCTTCTTCTTCTTCTTCTTCTTCTTCTTCTTCTTCTTTTTCTTTTTCTTTTTCTTCTTCTTCTTCTTCTTCTTCTTCTTCTTTTTCTCCTTCTTCTTCTTCTTCTTCTTCATCTTCTTGGTACACATTGTTTGCTAACTCATCCTGCAATTTTTAAGATATCAATACCATTCCAACTCCAGAATGTTCTGTCCGATCGGGAATGGTGTGCTTGGTACAGCTTTTTGATCCGACTTACAGTTTTCATAAAAAAAGCATTGAATGAATCCAGCTACTGTACTTCTGCTTGACCAAAACAAACTGTTTTGCGTACACTCTCTCAGGGCAGAACCCCTAGAATGAATACTATGTTGGTCCAACCCACACTCTTCTGCTTGTCTTTTTTATAATCTGTCTTTTCCCCCTTAGATCGCCATTCATTTTTGTCCCAACACCCCTTAGTCTGCAGCCACCAAATGCCATGCACTCACTCAGGACATATAGCAACCACCTGGGACACCATAGCTATTACCTAGCAAAACCCTAGCAATCAGTTGGGATGCCATAGCAACCTCCCAACACCACCATAGCAACCAGCACAAATACCATGGCAACCACCTAGCCATACTCTAGCAACCACCTGAAACATCATAGCAAGCATCAGGGGTATCCTAGCAACTGCCTAGCAACTATTTTGGATACTATAGCAATTGCCTAGCAACATTCTAGCAACCAGCTGGGATACCCTAGCAACCACCTACCAACACCATAGCAACCAGCTGGGATACCATTGCAACCATCTATCAACACCTTAACAACCACTTTGCAACAAATCTGTAAATTGTTTAAGCTGCAATCAAGGTCCAATCACTCTGCATGTTCCTCAGGAAATGCACTTTTCTAGTTTGATTTGACCTTATTTGACTGTAAACAAATATTCCTCATTTTTACTGTTACTGTTTATTAAGCTTTATCAGCCTATCTGTAAAGCACAGTTTGTGGACGAGTTGTATATTTTTATTTAGAAAATGTGCATAAACACTCGTTAAGACTGCAAGTATGCCATCTTATGCACAGCTTCCCTGCCAAAAAAAGAGACCATTAGGATTAAAACCTAATGGGTTTTCTTTCTGATGGGAATTGGGTTAATGGTTTCCTTTGGAGACTACTAGTTTCTTGTAGGACACCTTTAGCTACTATTAGGAAATAATCAAATTCATCAGAACACCTGTTAAACCATCCCTTACAGTGTAAAATCAGCCCGTCATGAAAACACAACATACCATCACTGACTATTGGACACCACCAGGAACCAAAAGAAACAATTAATGGTTTCTATGATCTTTTTTTAGCAGGGTAGCCACAGAAGTAATTTAAGTGTAAGTACATCAGGAATGCAGCCTTAATGGGTTATAAAATTGTATGTAGTTATCGATGTATGTACATTGTGTGCTAGCTAAGTTTGCCTTGCTAACCAGGGGCAACAATAGGTGATTAACAAAATGTGTGTTGCAACACATAGGCTATAGTCAGTAACTGTCACTAATCACGATAAAGGCAAAGGCTAAAGCCGACAAACCACAGTCCACAATTAAACTGTAAGGTCAAAATCATTCAGAGTGATTTGTTATGAAATGGTTCAGTCAGAATTGTTCACAGTGGTGGTGATATGAACCAGGCATCCACCTCACAGAAAGCAATTTTATGAAACAGTTATGAATATGCCGCCTGATGTCTGAGGCATTTTTTCATGACATTTAAGAAGGTTTGGGACTTCATTTGTTTTTGAAGCCTGTTCATGGTGGGAAGGTTTGTGTAGGTCATTGTACAGCAAAATAGTCCTCCAAAAGATGTATTGACCAACATTTTATCAACATTACATATTGTAGCGTCCTGCTACTGGCACGTTTGCACACAGACACGAGGGAGGCATGGCTTTGTGGCCACCTCCAGAGCAGATAGTAAATGTAATGCTTATTTGAGTTGTAGACATTGTAAACCCTGATTCCACATTGTAAACCCTGATTCCAGCAAGCTGGTAAGTTTCTCTACAGTGAGCCATTTCACATTAAACCACTCTGAATGATTTTGTTTAAATCTCATATATTGAATTATGCAGTCAGTTTTGCCTTGTAGCCGGTAGTGCAGTTAACTCCATGTCTTTACACAGATCGGCCATAACATTAAAGCCATCTCCTTGAGTCTACTCTCATTATCCATTTTACCTGCTCCACCTACCGTAGAGGAGCACATTGTAGTTCTACAATTACAGATTGTAGTCCATCTGTTTCTCTGTATACTTTGTTGTCCCCCTTTAACCCTGTTCTTTAATGGTCAGGACCCCTACAGGACCACCACAGAGCATTTATTATGTGGGTGGTGGGTCATTCTCAGCACTGCAGTGATACTGACGTGGTGGTGGTGTGTTAGTATGTGTTGTGCTGGTGTGAGTGGATCAGAGACAGCAGTACTGCTGGAGTTTCTAAACACCTCAGTGTCACTGCTGGACTGAAAATAGTTCACCAACCTAAACTATCCAGCCAACAGGATCCTGTGGGCAGCATCTTGTGACCACTGATGAAGGACTAGGATGACCAACACAAACTCTGCAGCAACAGATCAGCTATCAACTCTTTGATAGGTGCAAGGTGGACGAGCACGGTCAGAGTGTCCAGTAGGGTGGACAGTGAGTGGACACATTGTTTAAAAAGTCCAACAGCACTCTTGTGTCTGATCCACTCACACCAGCACAACACACACTAGATTGCACAAAACACACCACCACCACCACATCAGTGTCACTGCAGTGCTGAGAATGATCCATTACCCACATATTACCTGCTCTGTAGTGGTCCTGTGGGGGTCCTGACCATCGAAGAACAGGGTGAAAGGGGATTTACAAAGTATGCAGTGAATCAAATGGACTACAGTCTGTAATTGTAGAACTACAAAGTGCAGTTAAATGGAAAGTGGAACAGATCAAATGTATAAAGAGTGTAGATACAAGGAGGTGGTTTTAATGTTTTGTCTGATCGGTGTATATATGCAGTATGTATCTAGTGGGTTTTGACTGACTACTGTGATGTTTGCCATGTCCTACAACATTTAAACTCATACTCTCCATTTGAAAATGAAACTGATGAATCCATTGAGTCCCTCTTCTGGTTGGAATGCTTGTGACATGAATTGAAAAGACCTATACACTGGAACATATCCTATTCTTTGGATTGTTGCGTGGAAGTGACTTTATGGGAATATCCTGTGACATACATCAGATTTTAGTGTGGTACAAACAGGGTGATGTTTTGTGATTTTATTTTAATTCATGTAAACACACTCCTAACTAGGCAATGTGTCTAAATCAGCAGCTTATTTTGAAACACCTGTGATGACTGGCTGATTCTCTGACCAAAACAATGCAACTAATTAAGCAATTAATAAACTGGAGCAGTGGAGTGATGAATTTAGTGTTGCCTGTCGACTTCTTGTCCACACCATATGCATACTAATCACTTACCTCGCTATGCCATCTGTTGACAGTTTGATGCTATTGCGCACACCATTTATGTTGCGTCTTCTTGCGCTTACTTTACCATGACTCCCCAGGCTTTTACATGATGAAAATGAAGTTGACACTTTCTCATTTCTTACCAAATGTTCAGTAAACAAACTGAATAGTTATAGCACGTTAAGTAATTTGAGGGGATGATTCTAAAGATTGATAATGAGATACTAAGTAAAGGCCTTTGCCTTAAGCACATCTTTCCAATAGAATTTCTTGTGTCAATATGTCAACAGTATGTGAATGTGTTGGACATATAAGAGACCTTAAAGGTACTAGGTTTAAAAGTCGTTGTCTTAGATAGTTAATTCACTTATCTGCAGTGCTTTTATTCAGATTATGAGCACAATGCAGCTCAATAACAAGGCAAAAGAATATATCTAAGTAAAAAAGTTAATTAAAAAAGTTAATCAGTGTAAACAAATGCTCTTTCTCCACCGTTTTGATCAGGCAGCTGTAAAATAAACCTATTCACTGTGATCGGGATTGAGATTATACCCTTTTGCTTTACATCAAAAAAGGCAAAAATTGCCACAGACATTGATTATGTTCAAGCCCAACTGAGTTCTCGGAAAAATAGCTATGGTTTATCCACAGTTTCTCACTGTGTAAGTGTTGCTGTTTTCCACATTCATTTCAGTATCTGATGATTCCAAGTCTTTAACATTAGGGGTGTCCCAACATCTCATCAAAGGTGCAGCCCTTTCAACTTTTGCAAAAACCTCAAAGTAAAAGCTGCAGCCAAGAAAGGCTGTATTTCTCTGCCATTACGTCACAGAGTGCCATCCTTTGCTGTAGAATCTCTTGTTCGAACATGGTTGAGAAACGTTTCCTTTGTTTTTGAGAATGCAAAGCACTCAAAGAGGTGTATCATTCAAGCCCTTCCATCACTCACAATCCTTCACAGATTACAATGCATCAGATTTACTATTAATGTCTGTAAATGCTTATGTCAGTATGCACAGCACCGAAAAGGAGTTTTTGTATACCAGTGTTATCAAGGTCTCTCCTATCTAGTCTACTGCCTATTGTCTCTGGTTTGGTGTCAAATAGCTGTCATCACATCACAAGTCTCAAAATGTTGCAATCTGTAGGCAAGCCAATGGAGCAATCTTAACATATAAATGCTCAGTGCTCAATGCTTAGCATTCATATGTCCAGCCAGTACTGGACTGGGCCACATGTTTTAATCAGGCTACGCTTAGGTTAAAGTCGGGCTTTGACAATTGAGAGATATTTACATGATTATATCATTTACACTAACATTATATAAACATTATATATAGACTAATATTAAATCATCAGTATGCATGTGCACACAGTTATTACTTTTGACACATGTTCCCGAACTAAAACGGAAATGTAAAGTAAAAGTAAACCCATTAACACAAAAAACACACACAATAGAAGCCACTACAATGGGCTGAAAAATTATCCCAGAATATTCCTTTGATATTTATGAAATCCTTTAAGCAAGTGGCTTAATCATTCTTATGTTAATGACCATAGGTAATACCATCAACAGCCGGCTGTGTTGCCTGCAGCCGTTGACTTAAGCATTCATTAACCTCTGTAAAAGACTTGAGTGAGTTATTCAATATTAAGGTTTTATAAGGTCATGATTTTCAAATAAAGCTTCATCAAAGTTTTCTGGTAAAATCCACAGCGATGTGACTTGCTGCTGCTTTAGCCCCACACAGGGCCCTTGGCAGAGATGTTAAATGTTAAAAAATGCACATATTCAAGCAGCAAAACAGTTCAGTGCTCATGTACAGTGAAAAGCAGTGTCAAAAGTAGGAGCTCATGGTTCCACATTGTCCAGAGCACTTGTATACAACACACGCCAACCAGCAGATTAAACTGTCCTATTGCGCAGGATTACAGCCCGTGACTTGGCAGACAAATTTGGTTTGTTGATATTCATGTACTCCCTCAAAAGCATCCCTCAAAAGTGCTCACTGTGTACACTGTGAGTGATCAGTAGGCAGTGCGAGTTTCTGCCCACAGACATTGTCTTCTCAGTCTTATTACTGGTTCCTGCACCCTTAAGGTGTTTATTTTTCATCTTCTGCTTTCACATGCTGTTCAGTTGTCCTTATTTTGCCCTCTACAACTCTCAAAATGCGATTTAAAAAAACCCATGTAGCACGATCATGAACACAAATAGGAGTGCTCTCTAATAAAGAACCCTCATCACACTCCATGACTTCTTTTAGAAGCCATTTTGATGAATGACCACTATTCTGCATGTAAAGAGTAATTTATGGCTGTTTAGGGCAGTGATTGCAGTTTGAAGTCTGCGCTGAGAGCCCGCATGTTCCAAAGCACTCCAAGTGTGAGACTAATCTCCGTTCATCGTTCAGTCATGAGTTACATGGTGATCACGTTCTAATGCGGTTTCATCTTAGAATGAAATCTGCTGGAGTCAAATTCATGGCACTCCATAGGTCCGAGTTCTGTCAGTCATATATTGAGCATATGATTAGCTGAAATTTCCATCTAAAATTACTTCCTTTTTTAAAGACTCTAGTACGTTTGGTGGTCTTGGATTTGTATCCGTTGTTTTTTTCCCCTCAAATTCAGTCCTAGCCAAATCCTACCCTCTAGCAGGAGCTACCCTGACACAAAGTGCTACCAAGACATGAGGATGAAGGCTAGCATGTGCATTTTCCATTTCAACAACGTAACCGCTTCTTTTTTAAACACAGCATTATGGGATACATTACAGAGTACATTTTAAACAATTTGAAGCATATTGAAGATGCGTTTACGTTGCTTTAGTAAAATGGTTACATTTTTAAATTCCAAAAATGGGCTTTATGTGATGGTTAATGCAAACATACATGTAGGCTAATCTGAAGTGGACAAAACACCTGATTCTGGAAGCCAGGGGAAATAGTGTTCATGTCTAATTAGAAGTAGGTTGTCACCACAGAATGAGCTGAAGCAAAAGCTAATACTGAAGCAAGTCAGAGGAATGTTAGAAGCCGAGTAGGACTTTTGTATTTTATGCAAGGTCTATCAGCACACTAGTGTTTAACTAGAGTTAAGAAAAGTAGTGTTATTCATTGTCAGGCATCATATTACAATTATTTTTAGCAAGTGCAGTAACCTTGATAAAGTTTAGCTTACCTTAGAGCAGGGGTGTCCAATCTTATTCGCAGAGAGCCAGCGTGGCAGCAGGTTTTGATTCCAGCAAAGCAAGAGATCAGTTATTTGAAGCCTGGGCAGTACATTAGTCCAGTAGAATCAGGTGAGCTCCTGCTTATTTGGAAAAAAGAAAGCCTGTAGCCACACCGGCCCTTTGCGGATAAGTTTGGACACCCCTGCCTTACTGTCAGCGTAGGTCAGTCTGTTAATAGGTTAATAGTTTTCCCACTGAGCTGTGAGTGTGGTGACCCATAGAATTTAACCCAAAATCTTTTCGGTTTAAGCAAAAGCACAAAGCTAGCCGCACCCTCCAGACGGTTAGGATAGCATTATACATTATACTGTACATACCTCAGTCACTTTTTTCTAGCATTTCTTATTCTAGTAATTCTTTGCTTCCACCGCCATTCTTATTGCATGGTTGTTTTTTGATTGGTGGAGTAAATGATGATTATAGACAATTGTGATTGGCTGAGAGGAATATCAATCATTATTTTGCAACTGCTCAGTTAAGCTTGGACACCCACCCATGGATGGATGGCTGTGATATTACTGGGGATCAAACTCACGTTTTCTGATAAGAGGGCCAATGCTTGGAATGCTTTCACCATTCAGAAGCACCTTGAGTGATTCACCTTCTAAACAGGTCATTCCTCCTTTATGCAAGACAACTTATTCATACACGTCTTCTTCTAATAAAAGACTCCATGTCCTGAATGTTAGGAACCAGCGATATCAAACCTGAGAATCATATCAGCGCACCCCTACCATGAACTGTAGAAATTGAATCCAACAAGGAATATGTTGGAATTATAAGTAGTAAGAGCAGTTTCAGTGGGTTCGACTGGAAAGAAGTTGTCGCTAAACCCAACTTCTTGTCCTGCACTGAATGCAATGTAATGAATGCATTGAATTTGCTTGATTTAAATGTGTACATCATTCTCACATGAATAAAATGTATTAAACAAAATTGTTGTCTTTCAGTTTAATCACCAGTGGCAAAAACAGTTGATCTGATATACTTTATGTACAAATGCACGTTTAAAATTAGGCTCTTTCAAAGCCCTATCACACAAATAGAATTTCACTCCTTTGAATCTGCAAATTTGGTCACACTGGGGATGTATGGTGATGGTCGACTTTAAATGACTTTTCTGTGTTCTAGTCCCACAAATTGCTCCACCAAGTTTGTTATTGAGGTTGTAAGTCTAGTCTTCCAGCCTGAGTTCACACATAATCACTGTAACTCTTCATGAAATACAAATGAGAATATGTCCATAAAACATTATTGTGTCTTTTCATAGTTAAAAGTTATCTCTGAAATAATATTAGGTGGGTTGATAACCTTAAATGGGTCAAATGACATCATTTTGCTAACTGTCAACTTGCGATAACAACTGCTCATGCTTCTGTATGAACAAACATGAGGACTGATCATTACTGATTGCAGAAAAATGATTTTTCACCAGGGCATTCTACATGGCAGGACATAATTAGGATGTTATTATACGTTTTTTTATCATGGCTGTCTCACACCAACCTGGACTAACCATCAATTCAGCTGTGACCTGGCCATGGTGGCTAGTGGAGAGAATGGAATTTAAGCTGATTGCAATTGATCCATGTTGGAACTGCCTTTTCTATGCTGATGTACAACCAGCTCAGCCTACCAAAAGTCTTATTCTAACCATTATAAAATGAATGAAAAAACTGGTCTCAGATTAGTGCGAAAAAACACTTTATTGACCTCCCATTTGTGTTCAGTCTGACAAAAAAACCTTGCACAATGTTTCATCAAGTGATAATAGTGATAATAGCCAGCGATGATTTTGCACTAAAGCAGCAATTTCTGCCATCCAAGAGTATTCTTCCCTTCACAATGGGGTAATTAGGAGTCCAAATGAGGTGGGAAACTGTCCCAGTCAGCACACAGTCACTCCACACTCACAACACACACAAGCACACACAGTCTCCTATCCTTTTGAGAGGTCACCCCACCATTTGTGGCTCAGCAGAAATTGGGCATATGCTTCATTTTCATTCTATTTCTTACGTAATTTGTGTGGATTTATGTTGCAAACACATGAGTCTGTGTGGGTTTCTTAACCAAATATTGTCATAATTTATTTTATGGCCGTTTTCCTGTGTCATCAGGGCATTGGGAGCTCAGCCTCTGTTGATGCCACAGTCGTCCGTGTTTAGGAGTCTAAATAAATAATGGAGCTCATAGTCTGGGTTGGTAAGATTGCCCACCATCTCACCATCACTCAGCATAATGTAAGCCAACATGGACATATCTTACCTAATGTGAAAGATTTGGCAGTTATTGTTGTCCATGCATGTTGACCTGCTTGATGACTTTGCATTAGCAGCAGTTTAAAAAGAAGCAGTGGCTGGCGCAAAGAATCATGCACTAGCCTTCACCCTAACTAGCAGACAGTATTGACAAATACCTCTGTCAGGGTATTTGTCAATACTGTCTGCTAGTCAACCAGCCCCCAAAAGACTGATAAATATAAATTACCTAATTTCTGATTGGCTGCCTTGTGTTGTTTTATCACATTCAAAAAGCAGGCTGAAACACTCACATCACAAAAACACTGAATACAAAAGGAGCCTTTTTCACGTTCAGTCTGTTTGGCAAAAGGGAACAAACATTACTAAGAGCTCCTTGCCCAATGAACCAACCATGCTCTCTCTGTGCTTTAATTAAATAGATAGCATTTAATCTATGAAATTTGCTTGGTAGTTTGAAGTGTCACTTTGATAATGATGCTGTCTGTTATATTCACTTTACTTAAAGACATTAAAGGGCCAAAGAGACACACCCCCTAGACAAGAGAGTGTTCTCACACTACAGTTGTCCCATATGTGTTGTATTTATATAGCTGCCTTTATGTGGAAAGAATTTTTAATGCTAAACCTAAACCTAACTCTAAACTTAACCTTAGTAGCCAAAACCATGCTTTTGCCCTTTCAGGTTTAAAAATAAAACATGCAACTTTGGCCATAACCAAATAGGCTAAAGATTGTGACATAAAAAATAAGTAAATACAACAAGATCAGAAATGGAAATAGAAAGTGTTAAGGTCCTTAAAGCTTCAAAGAACAAGCCTTCTTTCTGACAGAAAAACCTTCTGTCTGATAGACGGAACTGATATAGCTGTTTTAGTATGTTCACTTTCTATATGCGTTACTTCTAAAGCAAACAATGCTGCTTGAAAGTTTGTGAACCTTTAGACATCTGCATGATTTCTGCATAAATAAAGTTTGGGGTAAGTCCTTTTCTGTTCCAGCATGACTGCGCCCCAGTGCACAAAGCAAGGTCCATAAAGGTATGGTGGGGTGAGTTTGGTGTGGAACAACTTAACTGGCCTGCCCAGAGCCCTGACCTCAACTCCATCAACTCGTGAACTAGAACAGAGATTGTGAGCCAGAGCCTTGTGAGGCAGACCCTCTGAGTAGTGTCTGACCTCACAAATGTGTTTTCTGGATGAACGGGTAAAAGTTCCCAAAGGCACACTCCAAAATTTTGGAAAAAGCCTTCCCGGAAGAGTGGAAGCTGTTATAGCTGCAAACCAGGGACCAACTCCATGTTAATGCTTATGGGTTTAGAATATGAGCACTGTGAGAATCATGTTCTTTGATTTTTCCAGTGCTTTCAATACCATCCAACCCATGCTTCTGAAGGACAAGCTGGAGTGCACAGGGTTGGACCATCACCTCACCACCTGGATTTTGGACTACCTCACAAACCGTCCACACACTGCTGACTTCAAGTACAGTTCTGCCAGATGCCACCTGCAAAAGTTCTCTGTTGACTCTGCTATCATCGGCCTCATAAGTGTTGGAGATGACAGGGAGTACAGAGAACTGACTAAGGACTTTGTGGAATGGTGTCAGAGGAACTGCCTGCAGATCAACACAGAAAACCAAACACTCTCCTCCGATACCTGTAAACATTCAGGGAACAGACATTGAGATAGTGAGGTCCTACAAGTACCTGGGTGTTCACCTCAACAACAAGCTAGACTGGACCGACAACACAGCTGCACTCTACAGGAAAGGTCAGAGCAGACTACATCTCCTGAGGAGACTCAGGTCCTTTGGGGTGCAGGGGGCACTTCTTCGATGCTGTGGTGGCATCAGCCATCTTTTATGGAGTGGTCTGCTGGGGCAGCAGCATCTCCACCACTGACAGGAAGAGACTGAACAAAATCATCAAGAAGTCCAGCTCTGTCCTGGGGTGTCATCTTGACCCAGTGGAGGTGGTGGGAGACAGGAGAATGAGGACTAAGTTTAAACCCATGTTGAAGAACCTGTCCCACCCCATGTACCACTCTCTGAAAGCACTGGGCAGCTCCTTCAGTACCTGGCTGCTGCACCCACACTGTGTGAAGGAGAGATACCGCAGATCCTTCCTTCCGGCCGCTGTCAGACTGTATAACAGCCGCAGCCCTCAGTAGTCTATTTCTACAGTAGTCTATTTCTACTATGTGCAATAAAACTCAGTAGTCTATTTCTATTATATGTGCAATAAAACTGATTACTTTATTTATTACTGCTCTAGTGCTCTACTATGTGCAATTACTAAATTCACCATGCATGGCATAATCTGTTTACCATCACCATGTGCAATGTTTCCTCTGGTCTTAGTCTTGTAGATTTACATTTTTAGTATTTTTGTTTATATTTTCTGTACTTTTTGTATATATAGATCTTATTTATTATTTGTATATTTCCAGACACTTCTGTTCTTTCCTCTGTGCTGCTGAAACATTGTAAATTTCCCCACTGCGGGATTAATAAAGGACTATCTTATCTTAGCTTATCTTATAAAGGCATAATGTGTAGGTGTCCCATTACTTTTGTCCATATAGTGTAGTCCAAAGTTGTCCACATGTGAAGTCCATATAGAGTCTCTCGTGTCTATAATAAAAGGCTCGTTATAAGAGGTTGATAGGTTTTTAGTAGGGTCAACTCAGGGGTCAATTCTTGCAGCTGATATTGAGACAAAACAAAAGTCCTCAATTACAAACTTGAGACTTAACTACATCTCAGAACCCCAGAGACTAGAGACTTGACTCGGATATGAACCTTCTTATGGACATCACACAAGCAGTCTCTTAATTTTCTGTACCTGTGCATTTCTGTTCTCAGTGCATTTCACCATCCATTTCTGTGTCCCGCCAATCTCTGATCTCTAACACTTGTGTGTTTCAGTATTGTTATTTCTGATCTCTCTCTGTTCTACTCTTCATCACTGTGAACTCAAGGACTTTGTTTTTGTCGCTTGTTTGTGTTCCTGCTCATTATTTCCTTCACACTTTTCTATGGATGTGTGAAAGTGTGTGGGTTTCTGACTCTGCTAGAAGAAGTGTGTGTGTCCTCAAGAGATAGAGAGTGAGAGAACTAGTCAGAGCCAAGCAGAGACAGAAGCCCAACAACAATGTACATACACATCTCAATTTCTCTGTCACACTGTCTTGTATTCTGAGGAGAAACATAGGGATGCGCCTCAGCTTCTCCCTCTTTAGGTATCTTCACAGTTTTTTCACCTAAATAGACACGTCATCAATCGAAGACCACCTCAGAGCCAAGCCTGGAAAAAAGGAATGGGGCAAAAGAAATCTAAGGGTGGCAGACACCTTCACCCACGAAATACAGGGTGATGTCAGCTCATCTGACCTAGCTATATCACGGCCACCTCCTTTAAGGAGGTGCTCCTTTAAATGAGTACTACTTCATGTTTAAATTACTGAAAAATGTAATTAGCACCTGATGGCAATCTGTAGTGTAGCTAATGTACCTACTAGCAGTGCTAGCGAGACAGTCTTTCTGGGGCAGTGTGTATATTGTGACACTCTCCCAGAGTCTTTATTGGACTCTCTATGCAATTTTACACCCTTGGAAACCCATAACAACTTAATAAAATACCACAGCTTGGTTAAGACAAACCAGAAATGAGCAACAAGCTATTTTTTGGTTAGCTAGCTAACTTTTACCGGTAGAACATTGAGATATGGCCATACAAATAATATATAATATATTATATAATCATTATTTTCTTTAATATTTCTTCTTTTTGTGTACTTTACTTCTAACAAATTTAAATACCTATTTCTGGTATTTTCACATTATAAATAAAAGAATTACTGAAGGTTCCTTGTTTGGGGGAAACATTTTTATAGTGAGGGCTTGAAGCAGCTTTTGTAAGAAAGTATTTCTGCAGCATCCAGTATGACATTCAAAATGCATCAATTGGTTTTTGGGGTCTTACGGTACATAAAAATTAGAGCTGTCAATGAATTAAAGTTTTTAAGTAATTAATCACACAATTTGTTGTGATTAATCATGATTAATCGCATTTTCCTTCTCCTTGAGACTGAAGCTTTTAATAATGGATATTTGAATGTAAGATTAAAGAATCAAATTAAGACACAATGGGATTATAGTCTTATAATTATTAGAATAATTATAATCTTTTTAACTTTGAGCACTCCGTATCACAAAAACCCAGCAAGGAAGACAGGAAAGCTTCTCTTGTTAGGAGGCAGTTTCTTTGTTGTCTCTGCAGATGGTTGTTGTGCAGGCATCTCTCCTACCATCAGGTTGTGTAATAAATCCCACACGTCACTCCTTTCATCTTTGGGAAGACACTTCAGATCCTTAAACCTGAGATCAAGTACAGTAGCGATCTTCAGCTATGTTATGTTGGAGGTATCCTTCCGTTTAGCTAGGTCTGTGTCTCGACTGTCTCGAACCTCACTACATACACTGGATCATCGTCTGAGACCTCCATAACTCTAGACAAGTGGCATAAGGCTGGGAACATCACTGAACAGGAGACATACTGCTCTCTGAGCAGTTCAGTCATGTATCCACAACGAAAAGCAAACATAAAAATGTTTTTCCACACAGTTCCCCAGACAACTGTATTGACAAATAGTTCTTTTTCCCAAACATACTGAACTGGGAGCTTCATATATAATGCTGAGAATATATAATCGATACAAGACCTCACTGCACGTGGAGCATTAACAGTCCAGCAGTAAACTGGATGTGCTTTGACTCCATATGGTTTAAGTATAGGAAAAGGATGACTTTGGCATATTGGTTGTGCTGTATTGCCCTGTCCTCTCTATTGCCCAGACAAAAATGGTTTACTACACAATTTTATCTTCCTGTATCATGACGGGGTTTGCAAGTGCCCTTTATCATTATACCCCAACTCTGAAATCTGTGATAGTATTTGTCATAATGGATCCAAAGACACAGCATTTTAAAGGCACACTAGAAAACAGTAAAGAAGAAGCCTAGAAGCCTGATAGGGTTACTTAATTCTTCTATAGGGAGTAAATTAATGGAATTAATGCAGATAATGCTGATGATATCTGAATTTCTTTGGCTTTCTTATCAAAACACAGAAGACATTATTTAAGCCAATTGATCATACCTGAACATTTTTCAAACCTGTTGAATGCTGTCAATATGTCCTGCAATAAAATATCATCAGCATAAAAAGATATTGCATGTTTGCTTGTTTTGTTTGAATAAATATTTGGTGGCAGAGGTTTGAGCGACAGGTTGAAAGTGGTCAAAGTGCGCACCCTTGTCTACTTCCTTTAGAGATATTGAATGGTGCAGGATGTAGGCTGTTGGTTACTACCACTGCTGAAAGATCTGAATAGATCACATTTTCACCCATCCCAAAAGTTCTCCAGCACTTTCCATAAATAACTCAGTTTAGTAGATCAAAAGCTTTATCTGCATCTAAAGACAACATTATATAATGTTTTCTCCTGATGTTTGGTCTCATTTAGAATGTGGACTAAACAACTTTACTTATGTATTTTGTAGGCATAATGCCAAGAATATCTGAATCAATTTCAACATTTATTGTGATCTTTCCAGTATTGAGGTCTTTGATGCTATGTGCAGTTCTCCAAGTGTAATCTGACCAAGTTGTTCAGTTTCACCAAATTTGAAAGATCTTTGGAAGAGCTTTGAAGAAATATTCAACAATCAGCCATGTCTAAATTGCCAATAGATTGGTAAAGATAAGAAAATCGTATTTAAAAGGCAGTATTTATCTTTTTGGGTTCACATAACAATATTTTACATGGCAAACAGATGGTGCCAGAAGCATCCTGGAGTTCATATACACAGACAAACTTAGTCTCCCCGAAAACACAACATTACTTGTCCTTTCAATAATGAAGGAATGTTATGTTTAATTAGAATAAGATCCTTTGCTTTTTGAGCCATCACTAGCATCGACAACTTTATAAAATATGTTTTGAAAATGGGCAATGTCAGCAACACATGGGAATATCTAAGCAATATCTATATTCCAACTGCATAGACTAATGATTTGGTAGGGTGATTTAAACCTCTAATGTTCACCTTGCTATACTTGTGAGGACATCCATAGGTTTCTATTGATTTTTGTATTACTGTAGCTAAATAATACTACACCTACACCTAACCCTAACATTAACATCAGTGTGTTAAAAATCACAAAAAATGTGATTTGTGGTGAAAACAACATGTGCATTTTACAGGTCCTCACTTGAGTGAAAAAATTCTTATATACTTACCACAAATATAGCAAAACAAGAACACACACACACACACACACACACACACACACACACACACGCACACACACACACGCACACACACACACACACACACACACACGCACACACACCATTCTCTCTCTTTCTCTCTGTGAACAGCTCACATTCTCCCAACACCCTACCAGAAATAGCAAAAACCCATTCAGCGCCCGGGGGAGTGGCAGAAACAACATTTGGAAAAAGGGATTATAAGGGGGGCATTGAAAAGAATATAGAGGGAGCAAAAACGTGTGAAGTACCAAAGGTTTATGGCCAGGTTTCATTTGCACTTTCAAGTTCTTTTAGTCTGGCTGCTTCCATCATCTCTCTAACTTTCTCTCTGTCTCTCCCTCTCTTTCTCTCTCTCTCTAACACTCTCTCTCTCTCTCTCACACACACACACACACACACACACACACACACACACACACACACAATAATACACTGATTCTATGCATATTTCCTTGCCTGTTGTCTTCATAGTACAGTTGCTGCAAAGTGAGGACAATTTACCTGATACACCTAATCAGAGCACTTAATAAAGATTTTGTCTGTCTGCACTCATTGTCCATATTATCTGATGCACTTATCATATAGGTTGTACAACAGATAGACTGTATTCCATTGGTTTCTCTTCATTGTATGTTTTCTTCTGTATTTACTTAATTTAGCAGTAGCCAGAACCACCACAGGACCACCACAGAGTGGGTATTATTTGGGTAGTGGGTCATCCTCATCATTGGGGTATTAGTGTTTGTTGTGCTGGTGTGAGTAGATCAGACACAGCAGTGCTGCTGGAATGTTTAAACACTGTGTCCTCTCACTGTCCACTCTATTAGACACTACAAACTTGCTGACTTGTCTTGTAGATGTAAAGTCAAAGACAACAGCTTATCCGTAGCTTCATAGTTTGTGTTAAGTCATCCTCTAATCCTTCATACAGTGGTCAGTTTCAGGCCCAGCAGTGACGCAGAGTGTGGGATCCAGTCAGAGGACAAAAAACACACACACATTGTCTGTCACTGAGAATGAACTGGTCAAATAAAATCTCAGAGGTGGATTTGCAGGGATCCTGACCCCTGATGAACAGGATAAAGGAAGGATAGCAAATGAAAAACGCACAGACTACAATCAATAATTAAAACCCCAAATCAGAAGTTGGGACTTATGGAACATTTAAATAAATTAACACAGTGGTTCTAACATTTACTCTGACTTCCATTCAGTAGCAGACAGTATGCAGCCAAGATGTATCATGTTTTGTCTGGTCATTTTCACTTCAATTTCATTTGTTAATATACATTGATTTTAGCATTTCAGTCCTGCAACACATTCTAAAAAACTTGGGGGGTGGGGAGTAAAGCATTTACCACTCTGTATTGTTGCCATTCTTCCTGCAAACATCTTAAAGTGTGCAACAGTGCAGGGTCGTCATCGCATTTTTTGTTTCAAAATTCTTTTGCGGGGTTGGCCTGTCCGAACCTGTACCCTCGAATTCTGCAGCCATGCCTTTGTAATGTGTGCAGCATATGGCTTTGCATTGTCTTGTTGAAATTACTAGAAAACTAGAAAAGATGTCTTCTTGAAAGTATGTCTTCTATTTGTTGCTCTAAGATCTCAGTGTACTTTGCTGTATCACAGAAGTGTAAATGACGTTTGCCAAGGACACTGACACACTGACCCCATAACATGACAGACTGTAACTTTTGGTCTGATAACAGTTTGGATGGTTCATTTTGTTTTCGGTGTGGAGCACACAGTGTCCATTTCTTCCAAAAATGATCTGGAATAGTGATTCTTCTGACCACAGTACTATAATTGTCCATCCCAGATCACCCTCTAGCCCAGAGAAGTCAGCCCAGCTTCTGGACATGGTTAACAAAAGGCTGCTGCTTTGCACAGTAAAGTTTTATGTGGCATTTGTAAATATAACTCTGTATTGTAGTGTTTGACAAAGGTTTGCCAAAGTAATCCCTCACCTGCATTGTTATATCAGGTATTACTGAATGATGGTTCTTGGTTCAATGCCATCCAAGAGATCAGAGATGATGGGTGTGCAGCTTAGGCTTGTGCCCTTTATACACTGACATTTCTCCTGATTCCTTCAATCGTTTAATGATATTGTGCACTGTAGAGAAAGAAATATGCAAATCCCTTCCAATTTTTATTAGAGGGACACTGTTTTAAAACATTTCAATAAGTTTCTCACACATTTGTTAACATACTGGAAATCTCTGTCCATCTTTGCTCCTAATCATGATTACAATCACCTGTTGATCACAGACTGATTACTAGACATTCCCCTGCAGGATCTTCTGGTAGGGAACAGAATCCATGGTTCCATATATTATGGCAAATTGCTCAGTCCCTTTAACAGCAAAGCAACCCCACACCATCACACAAGTCCAACCAGGTTTGACATGATTTGACATTGTTTTTTTCAGCTATGTTAGCCTTGCACAAAATACAAGGGGGCCCCTGTTTTCCAAGAAATGCCACGTTACCGTTAGCAGTAGTTTCTGCCTTGTAACTTGTGGGGTTATAAACACTGACCTTATCTGAGACAAGCGAGGCCCGCAGTTCTTTGAATCTTCACCTGGGTGCTTTCGGGACTTCCTGGATGAGCTACCACTGTGTTTTTGTAGGAATACCGGTAGGCCGACTGCTTTTGGGAAGATCCACCCCATTTTAAGTTTTGTGCATTTGAAGGTAATGGCTTTCACTGTGGATCAGTGGAGTCCCAGAGCCTCAGAAATGGCTTTGTAACCCTTTTCAGACCAATTTTCACTCACTTTCTCATCTCTTCTAGAATTTCTGTTGCAGCAAAATGTGATGTTTGTTGAGACCTTTTAGCCTAATTCACATTGCTGGAAAGGTTCTAATGAAGTGATGCTTAGATTTAACTTTTAGGTTTTAGTAATCAAACCTGAGTGTGTCAAATTTAATTGACCCTAATTAGTAACTAAAGGGCAATTATTTTTTAACACAGGGACAGTAGTCTTTGTCTTATATTAAATCCAGCTTCAAGATATGGAACAATGAAGTGTAACAAATACGTGAAGTACATAAAACAAAGATATCAGCAGGAGGCATGCAAACCGACAGGTGCTGAGCTTTATTAAAGTGGTAATGGAGCTGTCTTGATCTACTTACACTGGCCATCAGTCATTAACACAGCAGCAGATTTGAATATGGCATAATCCAACTGCCAAATCTGATCACAGCAAATCAAACGTCCACACATACTCACACACACACATGCTCTCACAAGCACACACAAACAACTGTAAGTATGAACAAACCTAACAGAGACGTTCACTAACCATTTCTATTCATTCCACAACAGCCTGAATCAAACCAGCAGATGGGAATTATGATCCAGTCTACATGACAAAGGGCACTTGATACACAGATGGCTACACATTATGACAATCAGGTTGTCAAAAGCTTAAGGTTGATTAGTTCATTATGTGTTCATTATGTTGTAATTGCATTCACACAGTTCCATTATGACTCATTAATTTAAGAGACTCTTGTTTCATGATTAAAACAGGAGCTATTTGGACAATGTGGACACTCGCTACTGACAGCACAGGCAGGGTTGGAACATTAGGGCCCATGAAGAGCTCCCAAGAAAATATCAGGTCATCAGTGATTTTTTATACTGGTTCAGGTTCATTTTCTAATTAATACATTTTAATAGTTTTTATTACATCTATTACATTGTTTTATTTGAAGAAGTCTCTCTCTCAACACTTTTTCTCTCTCTCTCTGTCTCTTAATATTGTAGTCTACTGCTGTATTTGCAATAGATAGTTTGAGTTTGAGGAGTGGGTGAACATGCCCCTGAATAATACCAGGGAGGATGTTTACAGTACATCTGTTGCAGTCACAACATGGATGATAGCAATGAATCTTTCTTTTGTCTTGCTTGTTACGTTCACATAAAGCGTGTTACACATTCAGTCGGGGAGAGAGACTTTGTGGGGCACAGCGGGGCTCATGTTGATCAGAGAAGGGTGAATGCTGTTCCCTGCAAAGTACAACTGCCAATTCTACAAAAATATGCTGCTAAAATATCTTAGAATATCACAGATGTTTAAACAAAACCTGGTATGCTATAATCTGTTCAAACTATCAGCCATTCGATTAAAATTAAAAGACGCACACATTCCCACCTGCATGCAAAGCTTCAACATCGCATTTATATCTGTTTTCCTTTTTGTAATCATGCTTAAAGTCATTTAAAAAACTTAATTACCTTGGTTCAGGGTAGATACTTATCTGTGGGTGCTACATCACATTCTCAGGCAAGAATGTGTTTTTTTAAAGTAATTTTTTTACCTCAACATGTGCCAACACCAAAGACATTTCTTCATGGTTACATCAAGAGCTTGGAAAAGCTTTAAACCACTGTGTATTTTTGCCTCCGTCACTTGCAATGTGTACCCTGATTGTGCACACAAAGCAATTGGCTGTCATCAGATTCCATCAGGTCACTGACAATTGGCCCTTGCGTCTAAAGCTCTGTTGATTAATCTGAAGGGCACTACATATCCCCAATCTGTTCTTCCAGCTTTACAGCATATGTAGCTTTCAAAACATTGTTCGGTACCTGCTTTGAAATCAACCAGGTAAGCCACAGCAAATTCAATAAACAGCCTTTCAGGAACTGCATCAGAGATATATAGGACTATCAGATATAAGCTAACACATTATTCTAACACAAGGAGCTTCTTTGTTGTTTACTGATCTGAATGTCAGGCTAAGCAAGGGGTTTGATCATCTAACGGATTGTTAGAAACAGCTATACCACTGTAAACATAAAACAGCAAGCAAGCTTCCGTTCTGTGGTTTAAAACAACTTGTCAGTTAGAGATCAGAGGAGAATGGCCAGACTTCTTCCAAAGCATAAATAGCTCAAATAGCTGCTATTTATATCAATGCTGTGCAGAAAAAGCATTTTCTGCAAACACAATGTACTTAAACTCGAGGTGATTGCACTACAGCAGACAGCAACAGTGGGCAGGTGCAACAGTGAAGCACAGATCACTAAAACTAGATGACTGACATAAAAATACTGGAAAAAATAATAAAGCTCTGATGTTCTGTCTGGTGTAATTCATCTTAAATTGTGCTGCACGGAGGAAAGTGGCGTAGAACCCATTTTGTTTTAGCTGAATCATGTTTGAAATATTTTAAGAGCCACCTACATGTTTATGCTTCAGAAGGAAACATAAGCTTTGTTTTGCACACCTACTGATTGTGAACAATTCAAGAGCTATGAAAATGTAACCCACAGGCCAATTTACTGTTATAGACTGGGGAGCTATTTTTCTAGTCCAGTATTTCAATGTAGGACATAATCAGCTCAGCACAGTTCTGTGTCATCTAAACCAGAGGACCTTTCTGACCTGTTACATAAAAATATTTGCAACAAAATAATGAACACAATAATAGAAATATGATAGAAATAGAAGCAAACGAGCAAATATTCTTTTACATAAATCTATTTGACTACATAAAAAATCAGTCATACTCCACAGACTTCTTCATAGTCATAGTCATGCTTTGTGACATGTGGCTTGTGCTGAAATTAAGGAGTCCACAAGTCACATGTCATAAAGCATGCATCATCTCAGGCTCATTCCACAAACTTGACACTGACTTCCATTCACTCCAGCGACCTGCACAGTCTCCCAGATACCAGTCTAATGAAGCACCTTTGGGGTGAGATGGAACAGACGGTTTACAGTATAACTTTGTACCCAGGAAATGTGCAGGAACTGAGTAATGCTATTGAGACAGCACGGAACAATATCTACCCAAAAGCAATAACTTTACAAGCAGCAACAAAATGAACAGCTGGTGTATTGAGTTGCCAGGTTTACTTGGTGAAACCTGGGAATGTAGCAGAATATAATTTTATGTTACTTACTTACGTTATTTATGTTTCATACAATTTTTTGCTGTATTGTGTAATTGTGTAACTGCTACTGGCTGCTAAATTTCCTTTGGGATCAATAAAGTATCTATCTATCTATCTATCTATCTATCTATCTATCTATCTGTCTATCTATCTATCTATCTTATTTAGTTTTTAGGATATACTGTATATTCAAAATGCAAATATGAAATATCTGTACAACACTCCGTTACTGTTACTGATATAGCCCTGATCACCCCATCAGCCATCAGTCATTAACACAGCAGTGTATTTACTTCATACTGAACTTCTCTACTGTAAGCTGTATGGCTGTTTTAGCTGTTTACCTGAACACTGAGCTGCTATTCACACAACTGCACCGTACACTGGTATATATACTGTACATGTATCGTTTACAACCTCATACTTGAGTACACATACTTAATTGTGCACCTGGCTACCTCAACATACTGTACTTTGAATATTTACCCTTAAAACTAAGCTGTAGTTTGCTCTCCTGCTATGCTAACTGGTGTTTGCACCTCAGTAACATTCTGACGCACAGTTACTGCTCTTACATGTCTGTTTTTTTACTGTCTGTGCACATAGACATGTCTTGAAAATTCGCTTGGTTCAGTTAACATTTTCAGCACTGCCAGCTTCACTTCTCTGCTGCCTACACAGTGCACATTTTAAAACTCTTGCAACTCAGTGTGGAAGAAGTGTGTCTCTCAGATTTAGGGAACTGAACCTGCAACAAAACCTGGGCTATGTAAGCATGATAACAGAGTTATGAAAGAAACAGAGTATAGCATTAGTTCAGGCAGGCCTCACAGTCAAGCTCAGACCACCAGCTGTCATCAGCTGACCAGCTACAGCACATACGATTGGCTAAATTAGTCAGAGCGTTTATTTAAGCTGCTGTAGTCTGCCCACTCTTGCTGCTTCCTCTGCAGCTACCATGCAACCTACCTCTACCCCACCTCCTCCTTCATGCTGTGTTTGACTTTATTAACGTCTTGTTTTTATCATTAGTGCCTGTTTGTTCTGTGCTGCATATGGTAGCTTTCTGGTCCCAGAAGACAGACATACTGTGAAATATAACATACTGTAAATGGAAACAATTTATTGTTTTTTGATGTAGCTATCCTGACGTTTTGGATGTTTTGACAAGCAATGCACCTTTACCTCACGTTCTATATTCTATATACATTCGTTTATTTCTGTTTCATACAGATCACTCACACGCATCCAAGAAGTATTGTTTAAATTGAAGCTCCAATATTTATAGGCTACTCTGGTGGAATCATTAGGCATATGACTTGAATTAGCCTGCTATTTGTTAACTATCATCACTGTGTTACACCCCCTTATCAAAAAGGAGTTGAATATAGCACTGAAAATTGGGTTCTTTGACCATAACACATGCAACAGGCTTTCTGACATAGAACCAGATCGTTTGACTACGGCAAGAACCATTAACGCGTTCAAATGTTTTTTGAACGTTCATTGTTCTATTTAGAATCACTACATTTTCTAAAGAACCTTTAAAGAACCATTTTTAAGAGGGTATGTGTGATTATCTAGCTAGCCTTGGCAATTAATAGATATTCCATTTACATATTCAGACTCTTTGTCATGACAATTGCAATTGAGCTCTGATGTATCCTACTGCTGTCATTAGTGCTTGAGATGCTCCTACATCATGTGCCGAACTGAATTCTTTGGATATGATCGCAAAAGGCACACACCTATCTATGAAGATCTTACAGTTGATGGTGCATGTCAGAGTGAAAAGCAAGTCATGAAGTTAAGAGAATTGTTCGTGGACCTATAAGACAGGATTGTGTCAAGGTACAGATCTGGAGACATTGCCTGAGAGCATGGTAGCCTCCATCACTAAATGGAAGAAGTCTTCCTATATCTGGTCAAAATGAATAAGATCCAAATTTCTTTTATGGAGAACTTTATAGGTGAACCTTACAGAGATGTTTTTCTGCAACATGCGACTGGGAGACTAGTCAGGATCGACAAAAACATAGATGCAGGAAAATATGAAGTGAAAATGAAAACCCTTTCCAGAACTCTCAGGATTGGGGCAAAGGTCCCAAGCATTCCACAGAAAAAAGAAAAACATAAAGTGGCCCCGCCTGAGTCCAGACATGAGCTCAATAGAGCATCTCTAGAGGAATCTAATTATGGCTGTGTACTGATGCTGCCCATCCAGCCTGGCTGAGCTTGAACAATTCTGCCAAGAAAAATGCGAGACAGTTCCAAAAGAAAGGTGTGCCAATTTGGTCATATCCTTAAAGACTTCTATCCTTAAAGAGTCTATCAAGGCTGGCAAAGGTGCTTTAACCAAGTACTAAGTAAAGAGTCTGAATACTTGATGGGATATTTCAGTCTTTTATTTTTAATGCATTTACAAAACATTCCAACAATCTGTTTTTGCTTTGTTGTAGCAGATGATAGTGTGTAGGCTGATGAAAAAAACTAATTCAATTTATTGTAGAATAAGTCTGAAACATAACAAGAAACCTTGAAAAGGTCTGAAAACTGTATGTATGTGTTGTACAGTGGGTCACACTGTCACCTCACAGCAGGAATTGCCGAAATAAGACAACATACATGGCAAAATACTTCATCTAGTCATTTATACAGTGGGATGCAAAAGTTTAGGCAGCCCTGGCCAAAATGTCTGTTGCATTGAATTATTAAACAAATCAAAGATGAACTACTCAGTGCTAAGAGGGTAAGTTAATAATACACATTACCGGTGATGAAAGACAATTCTTTAGTTCCACAGTTTAAAGTTTCAGGGTTCAAGTCAAGTCATGTCAAGTGGTAAATCCTCAATATAACTTGTATGCATTAGAACGTAATGTCACTCTTCAGGCCGCATCATGCAAAACACAACAGCTGGACGTTATAAGACTAGACTATAAGGACTATACAAAATGCAGAATCACAACGGTATGAAACAAGTAAGACAGAATAGTATAATACTATAACACAATATATTACAATACCAGATTATATAAGCAGAACAATAAATTCACATAACAATAAAATACAGTATACATGAAAGGGCATGATATACATGATTGAAAACGTATGGAAAACATTCCTTTGAGATTCTTGTCCATGTTGACATGAATTCCTGCATAATTTTTAGGGTTTACCATAATCAAAAGGTTATTAGTGGATTCAGATCCAGTGTCTGGGAAGGCCACTGAATTCATTACAATGTAATGAATAATGTTCATGAAACCAGATTAAGACAACTTTTGCTTTGTAACATGTTGTATTGCATTCCTGGAAGTAGCCTTTAGTAGATGCCAGACCAGGTTATGTTTTTTTCATCTTTACCTGTGCAGTTTTGGTGAGCCTGTGCCCGCTACACCCTCGGCTTTCTGTTCTTTCCATACAGAAATGGAACCTCAAGCGGTCTTCTGCTGTTGTAGCCCATCTTCCTCAAGGTTTGACAGGTTGTACATTCTGAGATGCATTTCTGCTCATCACAATTGTACAAAGTGGTTATCTGAGTTAGCGTAGCCTTTTTCAGCTCAACTCAGTCAACAGCTCTCTCATCAACAAGGCATTTCCGTCCCTGAAAATGTCACTCAATGGATGTTTATCCTTTAATGCATCTTTTTTGAATAAACTCACATTGCATGCAAAAATCAATGCAGGAGATCAGCAATTACAGAATTACTCAATCCAGCTCAACAGTCAACAGTGATCAAAATAATTAAGATCACATTTTTCCCCATACTGGGGCTGTTGAAGCTGCCGTCCTGTATCCACATGATTTTAAGCACTGCACCGAAGCCACATGACTGGCTGATTAGATCATTTCCTAAAAGAGTAACTGTATAGGCATTTTTAATAAAAGTACTTGGTGAGTGTATAGAAGCATGTTAGTAGTGAAGGAACTGTACGGAAAGATTGAGGCCTTATCCCTGAATCCAAAAAAATAAGGATTTAAAGTGCAGATGGATAAACAATAAGAGTTACAGAATCATCTAGAATTATTCACTGCCTTTATAAAGGTGAGCAGGAATGGTTTTGAATATTTTTTGCTTTATCAGTATGACCTTCCACTGAAAGACAGCAAATCTAACCTTTCAGTGAAATAAAATGATTCAGAAAAAAACTATATTCTCAAAAAAAAAGTGTCCCAGTAATCAGTATGCTCTGCCAAGGTAACAGCAATGAATCTTCTCTTAATAAAGCAGAATGAAGCAAAAAAAAAAAAAACCACATATAAAGATATTGGCATTGACAGTTCCCATATTGGTGCATCCCTAGCTTTTTATGCACATCTTTACCAAGGCTACCATTCATTCTGGACGAAGGTGTACATGATTTACAACACAGCTATTGCAAATGATGTGAGTGTAACCCATTCAACCTCATGGAAGTTTTTCCAGCTCATTATGTTCTGGTTTATCTGTTGTGAAAAGATGACATTAACAAACGGTGGCAAACTGCAATAAGGCTAGGCTGAGTTGGAGCATGATGGCTGCGCAAAACCCTTTTCACACGCATCATTAATTTAACACGCTACAAGTCCAACTAATGTTTAATTCAGTGTCTGATTAGAAAATAGGCTGTGCCCATATGGCCACCCTGTGCTTCGGTGGAAGGACCAATTTAAGTTGTTTTTTCCTGCCGTCCTTTGGCAGTCCACCAGCAAGGACTTATGTTCAGGTCAGAAGGAAATGAGTCCCGTATAGAGTTGGGAGGGGGGAAGTGGAATGCAAAAGCAGGAAAGCAGTGCCATCCTCCATGCACTGTGATCCATTAGTTGCCTGGTCAAACCCATCATCATCATCAGCCTCCAGCCACACCGTGTCCTCTTCTCTGACAGACTGGAACAGGGGAAAAGTCAGAGGGAACATTAAGCTTACATCACTGTGACAATTTAATACAGTTCCGTTTAGACTGATTCAACTCAGCTGAATTCAGCATAGCCCGGCTCAGTTCAGCTAATCTTCCATGCCACTGGGCTGTTTCCTTTCATTCAATTCAATGTTTTCCATGAATCTCAAATCAAACGGCCCTGGCCTAGTCCAGGTCTTTTGACATGCTAATTCACAATCTGTTCCGAAAACACAACATTGCACCACCCAAGAGAGGTACACAAGGTTTCAACATTACTAAGTGGACCAGAATCAGGTTAGAACCTATTTTCAGCCTGTCTTCTCAATAACCTTTTCATTATTTTTTTAGAAACAGTGTTTTTTTGCATTCAGATATGTTAGAGGTAACATGTAAACATGGCCCACGATGATAACAAGGTCTGAATAAAACAGAGCACTGACACCGCCTTGTCAGTTCCAGTAGAACATGACTGCCCTCTGGTGGTCGAAGCCTGAGAGACAATAATTGCAAAACATGACTGATATAGCTCAGACCCCATCTGTATTCTCTCCATACCTTCATGTAGATGAACAAGAGTCCATCTTTTTCACATTCCCCTATGCACTGTTTTGCTCTCTTTTATGGAGGGAGATCTCTTAAGAGCCCGACTCCAGTCATTACTGCAGTCCCACTGGTTGCTGAAAGTGTAACCATAGCAACATGGATGGCCACTGCAGTCCACTGCCCTGGCTAGAAGCACCTGATAAATCCACACCTCTGTCCCCACTGTCCATTTGCACTGGATAACACACGCAGAGTGTGTCAGGACGGCCTGAGGACCCCAGCTGCATGGCACGCAATCCTGAACCTCTTACCAGACACCAGAGCGCATAATGCCTGGAGCATCATACATAGGGTTATGATGTCACTGGTCTAGAAAGATGGTGAATTTGAATGTTTAGACGCATTTAAAATATCGGTATTGTGTGTGATGCAACATGTTAAAGTAACTTGGAGTATCTGGGTGCAGAGAAGCATCTGTGAAAGGTACCTTCTCTACAGGCATGAAACTTCTTAGGCGGCGCATGACCTGTCTTTTATAGATTTTATGCTGGAGGCTGTGAGACAAAGATGATGTGTAACATATTGGATATTAAGATCTGGGCTCATGAGCTTCTGCTATGTTGTTATACTATATAGATTTACAAAACAATTATTACAAAAACTGTCACCATCAGAGAAACATCTTTGAGAGAAGTAAAAGGAATTACTGGAATCATGAGAAGCAGAAAATGCAGGCAACCTCCAAGACACTCTGCACTGCAGAGGTATGGGAAAACATTCATGCTGATCTCTTTACAGGACTGGAAGGAAGTTAAACACGTTTCCTGCTTTTTTCATGATGCTGAGAAATGAACAATGGGATGTAATGGCTGTTTTGACTGGACATTAAATACATAAAGGGTGATCTCTGACTCTTACACAGCATTTGTATTTGTTATTATAGTTTATTGGCAAAGACACAATCTAAAAATAAATATTTTTGAACAGTAAAGGCTTTCACACATGAATGTTATTAACTGATCTGAGCATGGTGAAGATGTTTGTCAGAGATACAGGTGCACGCCTCCACTGGCCAGAACACTGAGAGTTGTTATAAATGGCTTCCAGGACATTCTGTACAGAATATACTTGATGTGACATGACAGTACATGATGGACATTTGGCTCATGGACTTGACTGGAACTCAAATGTGATACATCGCATTTTAGTAAGACATAAAAATACAGTATATATTCACTGCCACGCAAAGGTCACCACCTGGATTTAACTAAGCAAATAGGTAAGAGCCTCCCATTGGATAATTACTGCATGGGTGATTATGTTTCAGCTGGCAACAAGTTATTTAGGCCTAACTGATGCAGTGAGTATCTTCTCATTTCTTAAACAACCATGTCGAAAGACACATCATGTGGTCATAGAAAAGATGTTAATCTGTTTCAGAAGGGTCAAATTATTGGCATGCATCAAGCAGAGAAAACATCTTAGGAGATTGCTGAAACTACTAAAATCGGGATAAGAACTGTCCAACGCATTATTAAAAAGTGGAAGGACAGTGGGGAAACACCATCTTCAAGGAAGGAAGATGACAGGCATATTCCAAGATGACAATGCCAGTATTCATGGGGCTCAAATTGTGAAGGAGTGGTTCAGGGAGCATGAGATATCATTTTCACACATGCATTGGCCACCACATCCAGACCTGAACCCCATTGAGAATCTTTGGGATGTGCTGGAGAAGACTTTGCGCAGCAGTCCAAATCTCCCATCAATACAAGATCTTTGGGAAAAAATAATGCAACTCTGGACAGAAATAAATGTTGTGACATTGCAGAAGCTTGTGGAAATGATGCCCCAGCGAATGTGTGTCGTGATCTATATATATATATATACATACATACATATACACAAATTTGTTGGTACCCTTCCGTTAAAAACGTGCAATTGTCACTAACTAATGAAAATCAGACAATGCTTTTGAGTTGTAGTTCAACACAATCATTAAAAACTTATGAAAATGGCCTGGACAAAAAATATGGTGCCCTTAACATTCTGTGGCACTACCTTGGCACCTGCCCACATGCATTTTGGCCCACTCTTTGTGAGCTAACTGCTCCAGCTGTCTCAGGTCTGAAGGGTGCCTTCTCCAGACTGCAGAATGTTTCAGCTCCTTCCATACATGTTAGGATATAGATCAGGGCTCATAGAACTGTACAGTTTATGTAGGTAGCTGTCAAATAAAAACATGTATCTGCATTTTACTGATGTTTACCGTTACGCATCATTGAACACAGCAGCTAAAAATTCAAGAATGGATCAACAGAAATTGCTTGGAAAAACGTCTGGTTCCATTGACATTAAAGTTAAGTTTGGTTTTTGCCCTCTCATGTAATGTTTTTCTTTGGACAGCAACAATAAATAACATGCAGACCATAAAAGTGGCACTAATCCAAGAATTATTAGCTTACATTTACAGCATTTAGCTGACATTCTTATCCTGAACGACTTACAATGTTAATTATATTACAAATGAGCCATAGTGTTAGGAGTCTTGCCCAACGACTTTTATTGGTGTTGCACAGCAGTTACTCAGAACAGGAATTGAACCTCCGTCTCCGACATGGGGAGGTAACGGTGTTATCCGCTGATCCACCCCCAGCTTCAGTAAATCACTAGCATTGCAGTATCTTCTTGGCAGAAATTACCCATTAAAATGCAGTGGCGTCACAAAGGATACACACGAGACATCACCCAGGTTCTGTAACACTTAACATGTAGAGAACCCCATGCAGATCATTTTTTGTTTGAACCCTAACTTTTTCCTCCTCCTCATTTTGTAAGCAATGAATCATGCAAAGTCCTATAAATGGTACCTTTAAACCTTTTTACTCAGCCCCTGATTCCCCTCATTACATACAGCAATATTGTGACTGAATGGCAGAGTCATTTGTCTTAGCTAAAGCATTAAAGTGAAGACAGTGAAAAATGATTTACATTCACACCACACATTCTATTATTAAATGGCCATCTACTCGAGGTTAGTAGAGCTCAAACTCAAAAGCTTATGTTAATTCCACATAAAAATAAAATACAAAGTACATTTGCTCATCAGGTCACAATCTTACACTTCCACACATAATGCAAGTTTTTGGCATTTTGCATTTCTGTAATCTAACTTTTCCACCAATACCTGTTTGCTTTCTATATATAGTCTCAAGCGCCCGACTGAAGTATGTCATAAAGCCCCAACTGAGATTTGTAGGGGCAGCACTATGAAGATCCCCAGAACCAGTTCTCCACTTACTAGGAGAGAACAGTACGTGCACATATATTAGCAGTTAAGGTCTTGAAAGCAAGCTGCAACTTTAACATGTATGAGAAACTCAAGAACAGCTAACAAATTCGGCTCGGTGGCAGAAAGGTAGCCTTTGACTTAGGTGTAGGGCCGTTTAAGATAGGTGACAGTTCCTCATGGCTTTATAACCACCTATACAGCTTCACAGTGGAACCCACCGAGAGAACAAACACCATTCAACTTCATACAGTTTCAAATGCAAACACTTCTAATCAGCAGTTTCCTTATTTCCTTGTACGTGTTGATGTAATGCTGTTACGTACTCAACTCTTCAAGACCTACCAAAACAGCGATGCTTAACCCTTTGCTGAACAATGCTGACAATTTTGCTATGGAAATTAGCAATATTAACCAATTACCAGACTAGTTTTAATGAGATACCACTGTAAGAATATTTAAGGTCATCAAGTATATGTCCATTTTTTTGTTTACAAAAGATGGTGCCTTAGCATTTAACGTTAAATGTAATATGATACATTTCTCATACCAGGTACACAAAAATGATAAAAAGACAAGCAACCCATACTGAAATCACCTACCTATTTTAGAGGCACCACTTTTAGCAAAATCACAAGAATGCCTCTGAGAACATAAACATAAATCTTTTTGTAATAATTTTTTTCCTCCTTAATTGTCACTTGAAGGCAGGTTATTTTCCAAAAAAGGGAAACTCTAAATTCCTTGAAAATACATTCCAAGTAATAGTTTTGGATTCCAGGAAAACTCTTTGTCACATGTGGACTAAACTGGAGTACAAGTCCAACATGCACTTTTGTACAAAAAAAATATATAATACAAACTTTACAATTTGTGCATTTCATTAACCAATAAAACCCATCCACCATTTTATTATGCCCAAACTTTAAACTTAGGGTATGAGTTTGAAAATCTGTGAAGGTAACTGAGAGTCAAAGAGTAAAGACCACTCATTTTAACCCTGCCTTTTTTGTTTTGACAGGTGAAATGTGTCTTGTAGTAGAAATCCCCTCTGTCATAGATCCAAACATGTGTCCCAATGCTGCGGTCCAGAGAGGAACAAAGTTAGCCTGGCATGAGTTACGACAGAAATGCCAGAGATTCAGCAGCAGCCGCAATGGAAGTCTGCATTGGGGTCGAGTAGGAGGGAAGCACGGTTACGGTCATGGGGAAGGCAGTCCAGGTGGTACCAGGCATCGCAGTCATCACACTGCACCCATTGCACAGTATCCTGCTGTGGGAGACGACAACGCATTGCGGCACATGGCTCTACACCCTGGACTACCCCCATGTCTTCATCTTCGTCATCATCTTCTGAAGAAGAGGAGGAGGAGGACGACGAAGAAGAGCTAGAAGACGAGGAGGAGGACGAGGGGGATGGCAGGGAAGGGCGGGGCAGGGGATGTTTTCTAGGTCTGCCACGTCTTCTACTGCAAAAGAGAAGATATTTTTATATAGATTATGTTTCACTTCAACAAACTAATTTATATCAATATGCCAAATGAACAGTAACAATAAGTATATGCACTAAATGATTTCAATAACAGTTACTCAATACTGCACATCTAATTTTAGCATAATTGCAAGGAATTTTGTTAAAAATGGAGAATTACATCAGCAAACATTTGTCTTAAAAGTTTTACAGTTTTACATTGGCAGTCCACATTCATTCCAGTTAAAGTCCTCAAAAAAGCTTAACAAACAAAGAAGAGCAGACAGTGTTCCCAGGAACACTGTACAACTTACCCAGTAGTGGCGCTGAACCGTGCAACCTGTACTCTTTCTCTTTCCACTTTTGACTGTCTAACTGATGGAGAGGAGAGGTGGTAGTTTTCACCTCTCACCACCCGGGGGGAGAACACTGGAGAGCTATTTGCCCTTCGCCTGCCCCGAGAAGCTGGAGTGCAAGTCTTCTGCTGTCTGTAAGCTACCAAATTAATGCCTTTGTTGTGGCCCGTATTTCCAACATCACGCTTTTGTATCAAGGTAAACGAAGGATTATGCTTGCCATTGGTCGACTGACTGTAAATGATGCCGTTCTGCTTGGACATCACAGGCCTAACATCAAACTGTGGCTTTGTGTTCAGCTCCATTTTGGACAATGAATGCTGGAATGCCTCCGACTCTGACTTGTAAAGGCGCCGTCTCTTTCCTCCTCTGGCTTTCCTTGCATCCTCCAATCCACTTCTACGATTGATGGGGTCATCCGAACTATCGTCCTCCAGGAGCACCGTGTGGGCTGACTTGCGGCGACTCTTGGATGACGGAGGAACAGACTTTAAAGAGGTTTCCATAGTAACAACAGGGAGAGGTGGTGGAGTGGAAGGTGGCACCAAAGCTGTAAATGAGGGAGGTTTAGTGGAATTCAGGTCAGTGTTTTTGTCAATCTTCTTAAATGTCCAGCAGCTGCCGTTCATCTTGCTCAGACTGCCAATGGAATTAAGGATGACTGTGGCTCTGTTAATGGACAGTTTAGAAATGTCAAGACTGGGCTCGGGTTTACAGTCCAGGCTGGTTCTGATGCGGTTCTGAATGTCAGAGGAAAAGGAGCTAGCCTTTGGAACTGTTATGGCGTCGAAGTTCTCTGGACGGACCCGAACCTTCTGGAAGAGGAAATAGAACTCTGGGCTTCCCTGTGCTGATTGGCCACCAAAGATTAGTGTATCACCATCAAAGATCTCCATCAAAACACCCTGCTGCATTCGAATATCATTCACCCACGTACCTGTCAAACAAAGTAATATCTTAAGGTCACATCCACTATTAGACATACAATACTGTAAACCAAATAATGTAGATACAAAGATAGGAAGATAGACACAGACAAAACATTCATATCTAACACCAACCATAGCTGCTCCGGTCCTTAACATGGACTTTCCAGCTCTCCTCTCCTGATGCATCAGTTTGTCTTTCAGCATGCAATTCAGCGTGAATACGGGACACTGCAGTCGACTCCAGGGTGACATCACATAACTCTGCTGCCCGTCCCAAGCGGAACACTGACTGGGGAAGCGCTGGTCGGAAGGTGTACAAGTCATGGGCAGAGTCGGGCATACCACTGGTGTGACTATTAGCATTGTCTGATGAGCCGATCCTCAACAGCTGAAAACACGGCTGGACTCCAGACAACATATTGGCACGCCACAAGAAAAAAAAAAAAAACTAAGCTAGACTCAGCATCAGAGGGAGGCTCACAGAGATTCATAACCACCCATTGCAGACTTCTTCTCCATGATATATATACACTTCATAAAACATGCAAATTAAGAAAGCATGTACAAAGTCTTACAGCCGGTAACGGACACAACCTGTGAATTGTTGGCACATTCTATTATCGTGCTGAGTAATTTCACTGCACCAACTCCCCGTGGCGTGTGTTGTTACAGTATGAGTATTTAGCTTGAGCTGGATTAACTGACAGCTGTGCACATAAGGTGTGAGGAACCAGGGCTGGTGTTGGGGTAGGGCGAGGTCACACCCAGATGGTCTTCTTTCTGAAAGTATATAAGAAAATAGAAAATCACGGTATATTTAATTATCGCAATATTTTAATTACAGAGTGAATAACAATGTGGCGACCCGTTGAGAAATGTTAGCGATAAAGCTGTTATAACAGAATGCCTGGCTGATCATTCAAACAAACAAAACAAACATATATACACGAAATACACAACTTACTATACAATGCAATACGCACACAAAACAATACAATTTCCCACAATATCCTCTTACACATGGACGGCTGTACGTCAATGTTCTCCAGTTGACCCATATTATAACTATAGCTAAGCTAGCTACTAGCGCTGGATCCATAGCCAGCTTACAAGGCACAAAAGCCTGGTTTAGCACCAAGAGCTAGCTAAGTTAGCAAGCTTGTCGAAAACATCAAAGTTCAGCAAATGAACATCCTCGCTAAATAATCCAATATCAAAACACATTTGACCATCTGAAAATGGTATAAATCACACCTACACTTACTCTTTACCTTTACTATCCACAAGATTGCAAAAGCGAAGGAAATACGGCGACAGGCAGTTCAGTACTGCGTTAGCCAGCTTGCTATCTGTAAGCCGTCGGTGAACCTACACACTCACGACGTAAAATAAAACGTCCAATAGCGATACGAATTCTGGTTTTAATGTAGCATCATAACACCACAACGCTTAAGGAACCACAACGTACCCTATATAAGACAGCAGCATGGTTTCAAACGTCAGTATATGGCTCTTAGTTTCTCTCCGTTGTTAACTTTTCGCGTTCTTTTCCCAGGAAGTGCTTTGAAATTTGGCGCGCCGGGACGGGTTTCCTTGCGCGAGATTTAACGCCACTTCCGGCTCTCTTGACACGGGAGTTGTCAATAGTAGCGGGGTGTTGTTACTAGCGCTTACAGACGGCATTGATTGTTATTGTTGGGTTTATTACGATGATGTGAAAGATTTTCTTTCTTTTTATACTTTTTGTACGTTTTGTTTCCTTTTGGCGATCAAAACACACGCATTCGAGCAAAGAGCGATAATACGACAGAAAGGCAGGGCTTCACTTTTAGTGATGTCATTTACTGTAAAGCAAACTTAGGTCTGTTTATGAATTTAGCATGCCCAGGATGGTGCTGCTTAATAAACTGGAAGGAGACAGTTGTGTTTGGGGGTCATTCTCTGAACAGCGTGGCATTTGGGATGGAAAAAAGATGAACAAAATGTCTGAAAAAAAATTTAGTTTTCGTTATGATTTGTTAGAGCTGTTAATGCTAATCAAAGAAACTCTTTGGGAATAAGTTTCAGCTTTCTCAGTTAGCTCATTTCCATACTGTATAGAAGTCTTAAAGACAGTTGAACAATAAGAGCCTGTTTAATTATGAGACACACAGAGAGGTTTGACCCACTTTAGTTCCAAACTGACCCACTTTTAGCGCCGTATTGTTCAGGCCTGGTCATGAATAATCAATAAAATGATCAAATATGCCGTGGCAATGTGTTGTTACACTGATATTACTCCATAAATGTATTGCTGTTTGGAAAAATAGGCATAACACCATGTCAGACAGAATGTAGCGTATGTAATGTGGTGGCCTTTAAGTGAATTGTGAACTCAACACGTATTGCAGTTGCATAACAAAATGTGACCTACACTCTTTTTCCTTTACATGATGCCTAATCACACTCAATGTCAATTATGCTGAATTCTAAACTGATAAAAATTCAAATACAAATCATCCTGCCAAAGAAAACCACAGGTGCCCACCCCTAATGAAGATGACGTCATCTGCTTATGTTTATTTGTGATTTGTGCATAGACCACTTATAGACACACTTTGTTGGATATACAGTACAAACCAATGAAATCTTGAAATAATATGCTGCACAGCTCATTACACTGTATGTGGAATGCCAGAAGGATGTGCTATAGTACAATGTTGTACAGAAGCAAAGTTCAGTGCTGCGTTACCTGACATTATTCTTTGTCTTCTTATTGTTCAAAGTGAATTCCACCACCATTTGGTGGTTTAGTGGTTGAGATATAAACAAAGAGTGTTCTAACATTGTGCACTGCAGAGAAACTTCTAACTCCAGTTTCTTCACAGTGGTGGTGATAGGAACCAGCGGTTGCAAATATGGCCTTTTCACTTACTATGCAAAACAGTGAACTTACACATATCGTACACATGTATTCTTCTTTTTATATATGTTTTCATATTCATATTCATATTCATGTCTTATAGCCCCTGTTATTTATCTCTCTGGTATGAAAAGCTTAAAAATAGGACAAAATTTGATCATAAAACTAGTGAAAACAATGTCTCCAACATTAGGTAGCCAATTCATATCCATTCCACTGTGAACTGTTCTGACTCTGTAAGTTCAGCTAAAATGCATAATTTCATATCAAACCCTTCTGAATGACTGTTTATCTCTTTAATTGTGTATGCATTTTGAGCGTTTCCATTTCATTAAGTCAAAAACACATACAAAATGAGCAACATCACTTTAATTTTTTAATGAAAAGCTTGTAGAATGACATTCAGCAGTACATAGCTGTTAAAGTGACACAGAGGCTGGAATCCCATCCAAATCACCACTCAGTATGCATATTCTCATCAGTAGGCTAACACTGAACACTGCGTACTTTATTTCTGGTGGAATCAATGTGAGCCCTTCCTTTTGGTAAGAATACCATTTCTTGACTCATTTTTCATGTAAACTTCATGATGACTAAGACTAACAAAAGTCTAATTTCTATGAAGTTTTAACCATTTAAAGAGAAACCAATTTGTGGTTTTCAGCCCATCATGGTGTGACATGGTGACATGATGGTGACATGAACGTCTTTTGTGATTTATTAGTGTATTTTCACACTCACTGCAAATTTTACACTGACATTAAGAATACTCCATCTGTGACATAATCATAGAATTGGAGTAAGACTAGCAAATCAATGCACATGTGGATTCTGCTGTTAGACAAGCATCAGCATGCTATTTAATAAGGACATTAATTGGATATATTCTAGATCTATGGCAGGAGCTCTAAGAGAAGAGTCAGAATGCAATATAAGATTAGCATAAGCAGTTAGATTTGGTACAACATTTCTTTTCAGTGTCTTGCATTATGAAAAAAAAAACATTCTTTAATGCAGCAATAAAAGCAGATATTTTTTTCCAATGCAAGAAAAACAGTACTTGTTAGAAAAAAGAGAGAATACAAAGAATGTATGATTAAAATAAGGTTATAGTGATACTTCTTCATTATTACATAGGTCAGAAGCAAGGAGAATGCAGCAATCAAGGGATCGAAAATCTTGCATCCTTGGTTTAGAAAAACTGTTTTCTATATACATGCAGTATAAGTATGTACAGGAGTCAGCGGAGCTTTCTTTAAGAATGCTTGTTTTTGTTTACAGGCGTCTACCCTGTGCTGTGTGCATTTGTGTGTGTGTGTGTGTGTGTGTGTGTGTGTGTGTGTGTGTGTGTGTAGTGCCTTAGCACTGATATTGCTTTCTATGGCCTTTGGGCAAGTAGAACCAATCTTTCCCACAATGCTTAACAATCTAAGAATTATCTCAGGGCCCTTATTATTGTATCACACAACATTACCAACATTATTACATAGCAACACCAACATATATTGTTATGTAATGACCAAACAATACATTGTATTCACCCTATTTCACTTCACATGGCCATCAATGAACAACATCAAGTTGCACCTCTTCAGCATTTACTCAGTGTTCACTAATGCTCCCCACTGCACTCTTTCTAAAGATAATTCCCAGTGTGCTAAGCAGGTACGCCTAAACAAACAATTGAGTTCATGCCTCTCAACGCTTCTCTTTTTACAGAACACTGTATTTACATTAACTGTGGTTTAAAGACTATTGCATTTTCTTTGACTCTACACTTCTCCTTCACATCCCTGCAGACATTAAATGAAATGTGAGGTAGCAATTTTCTCTGCAGGCCTACTTACTTATTTGCAATGCATTAGGACAAAACCTCTACTCGACATTGCTAGTTGTTAAGGATATCACTTCCTCTTGCACTGTTGTTCTGCGTCTAAAGCATCCTGGATGGCACATAAGGGCGTTGACCTGTGGGGGATTGGATAGCATCAGTGTGATTTTGGATCTAAACTGAATAAGACCTGAATAAGAGCTGAAAGTTACTAAAGCTAACACCCATAACAATAAAGGTGGCAGGAAGTGTGATGTGATATTTTGATAGAATGGTTTAAATCATATTTAACAAACAGACTGTTCCTGGTTTCACTGGGTAATCACTCATCAAAAAAATGTAGTATTTCTTGTGGAGTACCACAGGGGTCCGTTTTAGGGACTCTGTTTTTCTCTTTGTACATGTTACCTCTGGGTGATGTCATCAGGAAACATGACGTTAACTTTCACAGCTACGCTGATGACACGCAGTTATACATCTCGATTCCTCTAGATAATCTAGACTCGGTAGAAAGACTTAGAAGCTGTGTGTCTCACATTTCTCAGTGGATGTCACAGAATTTTCTACAACTAAATGAAGAAAAAACTGAATTATTGATTCTCGGTACTAAAACTCAGAGAACAATGCTTTATGACAAACTTGGTTCTTTAGCTACTAATATAAAACTTGATGTATGAAACCTGGCCGTGATCTTAGACTCTGAGCTCAGTTTTATCCCACATGTCAACTCAGTCACTAAAGTAGCTTTTTATCATTTAAGAAATATTGCTAAAGTTCAGCCTTTTTTGAGTGATGCAGAGAAACTCAAAAACGTTCATGCGTTTGTTACAAGCAGAACTGATTACTGTAATGCTCTTCTTACTGAGGTTCCTAAGAAAAACGTCTATCCCCTGCAGCTCGGATCCTAACAAAAACTAAAAAGAGAGCTCATATCACTCCTGTTCTGAAAGAGCTGCACTGGCTACCTGTATCTATTAGAATATACTTTAAAGTTCTGCTGCTGGTCTATAAGGCTCTGAATAATCGAGCACCTGCTTACATCACAGAACGTCTCTCTGTTTATGTTCCAGCTCATGATCTTAGATCTACAGGTGTTGGCCTTCTGCTAATACCTTCTGTAAAATACCAACAACATGGAGAGACCTCCAGTTATTATGCTTCTAAACTGTGGAACTCAATTCCAGCTTCTATTAGACAGTCGAGCTCAGTGTGTATATATATATGTGTGTGTGTATGTAGTAGTAGTAGTAGTAGTAGTATTCCTTCCCATTACTGATGTCAATTGTCTGTAAAAGTACTTTGAGCTGCCAACGGTATGGCTCTATAAATAAACATTATTATTATTATTATTATTATAGTGTTTTGGCCGCTTGATATGTAAATGAACCATGTGAGTGTGAAGACCTTTCAAAATGCTTTAAGAACCGCCTGTAAAATGTTTTGAGGACAACCCTATAAAATTAGTACAGATTATATTATATTATGTAAAGGTTTTGCTTCTTTATGGAAGCAAAAGCGGTTCTTTTGTGACATCACACTTCTTGCCACATTTCGGGGTGTTTTTCCACTGCACAAAGCACCAGAGTCTCTGGCACAAAAAAAAAAAAATGGAACTGCTTGTTCCATTGGCCATCCATTCAAATACTGTTCTCCTCTGTCTTCAGCTACACTTGTAGATGAAGCTAAAGACAATTTAGCCGTTTGCATACTTTCCCAAATAATGACCAATAAATCTAGTAGCATATACTGAGTGTGCTAAAGTGACACAAGCTAACACTATTAGCATTATTTCATGTCAGCGCATTAATCTAATTAGCAACATAGGCAATTGGCTAGCCAAATTATTACTTATTATTCAGATTTCTGCACATACAATAACCAAGAAGTGGCGGCCAGTTCTTGTTTTTGAATGTGTAGTGGAAAATGTCCTTTTTGTAAGAGTGTATGCAGCCTAAAATCTTAAGGGTTAAAGTGTGACAGCACATAAAATGTACTTTAGATGCCAGTTTTTGCAACCGTGTTTCCTAAAAAAATTGTGATGAGGTGCAAAAGGTAAATAATTAATTATGTGCAAATCATTTAAACCATATTTATTTGGAAATAGTGCACATCAAAATAGACAGCGCATTTAAGGTTGAAATTGAATTGAAAAATATATACTCACTTTGAATTTGATGCCAGCAACATGTTTTTAGTAAGTTGTGATAAGTTGATGTTCATCACTGTGTTTGTCACCTCTTCTTTCATCAAGAATCCGTAAGCGTTTGGGAACTGAGGAGAAGATTGCTGTAGATCTGACTTGAATTGTTTTCCATTTTTGCTTGATATCAGATTTCATAGGAGTTCTGGTCCTCCTATTTCTCATTTATCCTTTCATAATGCACCAAATGTTTTCAGTTGGGGGTTGGTCTGGACTGCATATTATGAAGTCGAAATCTCCAAGTTCTTTGCTATTTTACATTATACTTGAATTGTTGCACTTTCAGCGCAGTCTTTTACAGAGTGGTGACCCCTCTCCATCTTTACTTCTGAGAGACTCCGCCTCTCTTAGATGTTCTTTTTATACCCATGCTATCATGCTACTGCTGACCTGTTGCCAGTTAAAATAACTAGTTGTGAGGTATTCCACCAGCATTACACAACACATTACACATTACTCTTTTGTTAAAGATGAATTTTATGAAAAGTGAAACTGGCATCAAAGTCAATATGATCATATATCTTTCAAAAATAAATAACATTTCTCAGTTTCAACATTTGATATGTTGTTTTTGTTGTTTTTTTTTTTCAATTAATTATAGGGATTAAATGATTTGCACATAATTACATTCTGGTTGTATTTACCCTTTGAACAGCATAACAGCTTTTTTGGGAACTGGTTGTGTGTCATTTACATAACAATCACTCATTAAATGGCTACTAGTATAGACGGCCAGCAAACTGTATAATGAATTCTCAGTTCAACTGATAAAAGCAAACATATTTTATAACCCAGCAATAAGGGTTTTAAAACACTATCTTCCACTTTTAACAGCCACAGCACAGCAGATCAGATCCAAGTGTCGCTAACAATTATATAACTTTATATTTAATATTTGTAGTAAATACGATTAGAAGTTACATTAATCAGCAAAGGGCAAAGAAACCTTACAATCTAATGTTATATCTGACTAACCTGAACTTTTTAAATGATAGGACATGCTTTTTTTCTTGAAAGAATAGAATAATAACTGGTAAAAAAAAGTGCAAATATTCTGGAGAAACCCAGTGTCTTTTTTTGTGCCTTGTACCCAAAGAATCATATTAGTCTTATGCTTTCTTCAATCACCACACAGCACAAAACTCTTTAGACTGTTAATAAACTATGCATATCTCCATCAGTGTACAAAGGTGTACCCTTTATCCTCTTCTTGCTGCCAACTTTCACGTTAGAGCAACAAGCAACGGATCTTAGGAACTGTCCTTACAGGTCATGTCTCTGAGGTCCCAAGTGTAGCAGCCAGCAAATATTTTGTGGCATGAAAAGCACTTCAGCTGTGGTTGTGAACTTGCAATCTTTAGATGCTCTCTCACCAGCGTTACTCTCAAATGTAGAACATGAAATGAGCAGTAGGAGGATGAGGAACATAATAAATTTGAGGCCCCCTCTCCTGACTGTGGAGACATGTACAGTGCACTGATGATAGATCCCAGCAGTTAGAATCTGTCAGATTCCTCCTGTAGTGTCACAAAAGTTTTTGTCTGTAGCTGCTCTTCATCAGACAGGGACCTCACAGTTCTGGTTCCTGGTAAGTGGCTGGTTTTTTTTTTACTCTGAGCAATAAATCAACATCTTTTGAAATAGAACTATAAAGACCCTGATGAAGGTTTTTATTGTACTGAGAAGTTGTGCAGCTGTTGTTGGAGGCCAGGTGTTGTCAGAGCAGGGGTCACCAATTGTACCTACAGTGGGATTTCATTCCAATCAAGCAGAAAGTACACCTCATCAATTATTCAATTGTTTGACGAATGAGACCATCTGATTAAACCAGTGAAATCAGGCATCCTTCTGCTTGATTAGCACAATTGAAAGCCTGCAGCCAACCCAACCCTTTGTGGATAAAATTGGTGACCCCTGCTTCAGACTGTGACCAACAAAGAGGTCTTACATCGATAAGTATGTTTCAACACAAAGCTCGAGATCAAGAGTTTTGAGTTTACCAACTGTAGAAAACGCACTGAAGTCACTTCAGTCACTGGTTCTCTAGTTGTTAAGCTACATGTCATCCTTTTGCAATGAATAAGTGCTTTTTTAGGCATTCATTATAGAAATAGAATACAAGTTAAACTGATGTGCAAGCAACTAAACACTGCAAAAATTATCTTGGCAAGGGAAAACATCTTAAGTTTATCTAAGTTTAAGTCAATGTATTCAGTCAATAATATTTCTCATTTTGAGACTGTTGTTAGAACAGACATTTCCGGATATTTAGACGTCTTTTCTTAGACTTAGAAATTTGATTTAGTCAAATTGTGTCTACAAGCATGTTAAATAATCCTATAGTACAGTATTTTTAAAAGAATCTCACTAATGTTACTTGCCAGTTTAGTTTTTGTTTCCTGAAGTAAGAAACAATATCAGTATCAAATGGAACACAACAAAAAAATCTGTGCTTTCCATTTCCAGAGCACAGCAATGCTTTAGACTGATATCTCTGTTTAGGTACTTTTACAGTGTTCTGTGGCTAAACATAGAACTGTGTGGCTTTAAGGTCTAACTTCAAGGTTCAGGGTTTTTCTCCTTAGTGTTAAAAAGGATAATATGTGAAATATACTCCTTTTTGGTGTGTGTCTGTTTTTCAGACAGCCTAACATGCACTAAACAGTCACTCTACACTAGTATTTGATTCTTAGCCATCCAAAAAACCTGGGTTATTCTAAACGCATGCATTGTGCAGGAACACATGACCCCTGTTCTTTAAAGTTGGAGCAAAAATTCTCTCTAAAACCTAGTGTTCTAGGGTTAGACTTCAGTGCTAATATATATGTCAAAGCATTGTGAAAAATCTGATGACTCCAGGCATACAAAGTGTTACTGAGAAGCATGCAGCAGTTAGTCCTAAATCTGGTGGCATGGGTAGAGAAGGAAATTGACAGGCTCACACTGGTTAGTGAAAGTGAAAATTCTGGAGCGTTCTTTTTTGCCAGTGAACAGACCCTCAGGTTGTGGTACCATCTGTACCATTGCTTTGATCCAACTTGGCTGCTTCATCAGCGAGCAGTGGGGCCTCTTGGCTTGTTTCTGGCACCAGGCTGGTCGCAGGAGCTGAAGGTAGCATGCCATCTAGCTCATGGGCTTTAGGGGTCATTTCAGGAGTGGTGGTTCCCATGAAGTCGCCATTAACATGGGCTTCGGATCTGGGCTGAGTAGCTGGACTGACACTAAGAACAGAATCAGGGGTGCGGGTGGCACTGTGGCTGCCCTGGGAGATGGCCAGGGGGGTGGCGGCGATGCTGTTGGAGTCAATGAGCAGCTTGTGAGAAGCATAGGTCGGAGGCATGTCAGTATCGCTGTCTAAAGGGAGCGCAGAGGAATTATACTCTGCACCTGAGTCCATGTCCAGGAAATTCTGTTCGGAAGAAATGGGATGGTAGCGCCCAGGTTTAGAAACCTCCAGTCCCTGTAAGAAGAAGACAGTAAAGAGCAGGTCGAAAAGGCAGATCACCCATGACATGCAACCGAACCGTCTGCTCTGTTTACACTCGATGGGCACTTAATTATGTCCCCTTACCATGTACGTACACTTACGTACGTTTCCATTTTAGCATAACCACACAGGTGCACTTTATAGTTTTAAAATTACAGACTGTAGTCCACCTGTTTTTCTGCATACTTTGTTATCCCTCTTTCACCCAGCAAGTATTATTTAGGTTTCGGGTCATTCTGAGCACTCCAGGCACTGACATAGTAACGGTGTGTTAGTGTGTGTTGCTCTGGAACGTGTGGATTAGACACAGCAGTACTGCTAGAGTTCTTAAACACTGTGTCCACTCACTGTCCAGTCTATAAGACACTCCTACCCTGCTGGCTGACCTTTACCTTGTAGATATAAAGTTGATAGCTCAGCTGTTTCTGCAGAGTTTGTGGTAGTCGCACAGTATTCCTTAATCTGGGATCAGTTTCCAGCCACAGGATGCTACAGGCTGGATAGTTTTGGACTTTAATAAATGGACTTCAGTCTATAATTGTAGAAATCTACAAAATGTCTGATTCGTTTTGCCTTGCGCTTCTGTACTGATACTGAACAACTGAATGAGAGCAACAATAATCTTCATGCACTTTCCCAGATAAAACCTAATAGAACCATAAAAACCATAAGCCAAAAAAGAACCATAAAAAAGCTAGCTACCTTGATCTCAACCTCTGTGCTCTCAGTGTTGTTCTCCCAGGTGGACTGCATAGTGGACTCCTCTGTGAATCGGGTATAGGCCTCATGAACCACCTGATAGCAAAGAAAGCCAGACAGAAATACCCAAATGAGCCAGCCCTGTTTAGCTGGTAATAGTTCTGCGAGGGCGATCCAACTACTTGCTGATGGAAAGCGCGCAGTGAACCACAACAGAAGCTCCTTTATACACATAGACCCACTCAAATTGTGATATATATTGTAACACTGTAAACTGTGCAGAGGAAAACATTAAGATCTCGCTTAACCAGAGGTTAGGTTGTTTGTCATGAAGAGATCGACTTTTACTTCAGTATTAATTCTTTAATATCAACAGAGGCATGCCTTAACAGTCCTCACGAGAGAGTTCCCATGCCTTCAAGAATATTGAAAAGTTAGATTATATCCAATAGCATCATCACACTGTCACAATATATATCTGCACTTATGCACACACACACACACACACACACACACACACACACACACACGCACACACACACATACACACACACACCTGAACATTTAATCAAAACTCTTCAGGAAAACTAAGCAGCACACAGCAACAACAAAACAGAGAGAAAAGATGAACACAACACACTTTCACTGTGTGGTAAATGATTAATTTTACACAATTCTGTTTCTGATTATATTTAAATGTTGTCACTGTGAGGTACAGATGGGGACAAATTAAAGGAGAACATGACTGAACCAGTGGTGAAATATAACAGGTGCAGATGATTTCAGACAGGTTTTCTTCATGAAACAATTAAGTAAGTAATATCCTACAATGCCCTGTAATGTGTGTATGTTTAAAACTCTGGGCAAACCAGGTTTACCAACCAAGATGGCAAAAGGAAAAAAATCAAAGTGTTTTTAAATTAGGGCCACAAAGACTGCTGAACTGGCCAGTGTTTCAGTAGGAACAGTAATTAAAGCAGGGGTGTCCAACCCTTAGACCCTACAGTAGGGGGTTTCAGTGGCTCCAAGTTATGTTGGTGAAAGATTTTTATTGGAATTGTTTGAATCCATATAAAGTTTTATAAATTCACATTTATCCTGTGATCCTGTGAACATTCCAATACTGACAGGAGTATGTTGTTCCTTGATGGCACTAGGGGGCACTAAATGATTTGGTGAGTATGAAAATGATATAAATTGTATACTATGGCCCTCAACTGAATACCTATGGGAGATTTTGGTCCAATGCATTAGACAGTGCTCTCAACCACCAGTACTAAACCATGAGTTGAGGGAATATACTTTGGGAGAACGGTGTTCCATTTCCCTAGCGACATGTACAATTTATCCCAAAATGCATTGGTATTTCAGGTGACCCAACACCTGACCAGAACACTTTATGGTGGTTTTCCATTGTTGTCCATCTGTATTTGTAAGACATATTTTTTTTTCACTTTCAGCAAATATGTGAAAATCTTTAATCATCTATAATCAAAGTGAAACCATTTTCTATTAATCTCTAAATCAAATAGTCTTAACCTTCATTTGCACGGAAGTTTTTCAAAATGCAGATTTGCATATATTACTTATATTTCTGGTTTGTGGAAATCTGCATTTAGTATGCATACATAAGAGACTACAGAAAGTTTACATACAGGTACCGGTTGGAATTGCTTGTAGAGCTTTGGGATTTTACTGCATAGTTTAGAGCTGTAATGGATACATTATAGAAATACCACCAAACTGTAATTAGTTCATATTTAGGCAGAACATGCCAGGGCAACCAGTCTTAAGACTTATTAAGACTTAATACTTTCTAAGTCTTAGTAACTCAGAAGACTCAGTAAAGAATTAATCATTACCAACACACACATTCACACAGCCACTGAGAACAGAAACTAACACAAACATATGATGCACACACACATACACATAGGTCCACATTTAACTTTTCAGCACTCGGAAAAAAGGAAACATCTAGGTGCATGTGTGTTTCAGCAACAGTATAAACCAAAAGACCAGTGTGTCTATTTGTCTATTTGGGCTAAAGCTCTAACTGTAGGGATCAATACGATACCTTAGCAGTTACTTGTGCCTACAGACTTGGATGGAAAACAGAGGGTGGAATGAGGAAGAATAACGCACACAGACAATCACAGATGGTTGGCACAAGGCCTTTGCAGTCTGGGCTCCTGCTTGACCATCCTACTGCGCTAGTGCAAACACCGATACAGATCCATCAATTTAGCACTAGGAAAGGGAATAATGAACACCAGGACGCAAAGCACGCTCACCGAGAAGGTGTTCCATCTGAGGCTCCTTTAAAGGGGAAAAATGCAATGCACGTCATTGATTAAGCTAACGTCTACCACAGAACAAAAGCGCTGCATGAGCTCATTACAAAACATGGACAATGGACAGTTTATCGATGCATGGGGATTGGTGATTGACGGGGCTGGATCACTTGGGTGAGTGAAGAGGGATTAGGCTGCCAAGGAACTACAAGCAACATGACAGATGTACACAGTAAGACAGTGGAACAAGTACTCATATATAGCTATAGCATAGAATACTACTATAAATGTAGTTATAGTTATACTTTATAGGAACTAGCATGACTTAAATATGGCACTAGAAATTTAATAATCCAGTAACATAAAAATAAACATATGTTACATTCAAACATAGGAACAAGGATGGAGGCAGATTACATAAACATGACTGAGCTACTGTCTACAGTGAGATTCTGCAAGATTCTGAGGTTGTGCTATGTGCTGCAAAGTTATCACACAGTGCTGAGACCATGTCAGAGATGATCTTTCATTCATTTCACTGCCAGTCAAAATGATCATTAGGTACAAGTTATTCGTATTCGATGAAATATTTATGAGTTACTAGACCTGTATCCATCTGCATAAGAAAGGGGACTCCTAACAACCATCCAAAACCTGGTAGACCACCAAAAACTTCCATCTTCAAGAGATACGATAAAATCAAGTTTCAGATCTGAAAAGATCCACAGATGTTTAACTGTTTGTCACTCCACTGTGAAAAGATAATTCAGCAGATCAAATCTGAAAGCATGTGATGCTGTCAAAATGCCATTCCCGAACAAATTTAATAGACCACAAAGTAGATCATTTGCATATCAAATAAAGAGGCTGCTTATGTTCTCTGTATAATGGACTGTCCACCCCAGAGGCCAGACCTCAGCATCACTGAATATGTTTGATATTACTGTGGGTAAGCCAAGAATGCAACCAACTTCTAAGACTCTACTTTGGAAGTGTTGAAAATTATCCCTATAGATTTTGTTGTATTCAAGGCAAAGAGTTGAACATGCTAAATGCTACAAATATTTTTTCAATACTATAAATACTATAAATTCTATAAATACTATAAATTATAGTGTATATATATATACTTTATTTTTTCAGCTTATTTTCCTGAAGTTAAAAAATAACAGCTGTTTTGACTGGAAATTAAATAAAACTCGGGTCTCTGCACTGTGCATTATTAGGATGTTGCAAAGTTTGGAAACCCTCAACTGACAGCTTATGTAATTGCTCTGGTGTTGCTTGTAATTTATAAAAGTATCAGTTTGTGTATGACAAGAGAAGAAAAAAGTGTCAAAGCTCAGCAAAGCTAACTTGCATGGCCATATGTACCTATCCCTTTCCAAGTGAATGATATTTGTAATGAATTTGTGGTACTTGAGGTAAGTTTAATGTTTACCTGTCTGAGGGCTTTTCCATCACCTTTGCCAGCCTGCTGAGCAATGAGAGCAATCTTATGGGCTCTTGCTGCCCGACGGCGAACCTTGATCTGACAGGAGATCAGACACACCAACAGCAGGAAAGCCAGCAGACCCACCAACGAGAGGATCACCACATACAGCTGAGGCAGCTTGTAGGCTGAGAGCAAGGAAGTGAGAAAGAAGGATGAGAACGGAGGAGCAGGGCAATCAGAATTTGATTTACCAAGAGATAGAGACGAGAACCAATGGGGTGATGAAGGAATTACAGAAATAGACCAAGAAACACTTCAGTAAAAGAGAGAGAGAAGAGCAGAGAAATCTGATGTGACAAAGTATTAAATCAACCCTCCTCAACAACAGTTGGAGTTGTACTCACGCTCCACATTCACATAGACATCAGCTATGCGGAAACCTGACAAGTCAGTCACCCGGAAAATGCCCATGTCGCTGACTTTGACCTTCTTCAGGTAGAACATGGAGCCTTCTATGGACACTCGGCCATCCAGCATAGGGTCCAAAGGAACCACCACCTCACCCTGTTCTAGAATGATGCGGTCCTTGTGGTCAGAGTCTGGAGTGTAGACCATATTGACCTTGGTGTGGTTTATGTATAGCCTGATCTTCAGAGTTCCATCATACTGCAAGCGCATGAACATCTGGTGTTCTGGAATGTGGTAAAAATGGAAGAAAACAAATCCCACTGATTCATGGCTCCATAATGAAACATATATTATATTACATATCATTACAGATGTTTTCTTTTCATGATTTTATTCTTAACAATTTATGAATGTCCAATTACACCCACTAGTTAGCTAGATCTCATGATGCTATCAAGCTGGCAGGGTGAATAGTAGGACATGCTTCCCATTCCTTCATGCGTCCTTCCTAGGTATATTAGTGAGTTCTACTCAGTTACTTTTTAGCCATTCATATTTAACTACTAATTCATCTTTGTGTTTAACGTTTTGACTCTTTCCATTTTCCAGTCTTTACTCACCTTTAACATTGAGACAGGTCCTCTTACGGACTTTGCCATCACTGTCCAGCACAGTGTAGCTACCCTCATCTGCTCCGGTCACCAAATGGAGGTCAATCTTCCTCTCATTTGCAAAGAGGCGGCCCCTATACTCCTCTATTGGGATGGTACTCTGATTGAGAAGAACCAAAGCTGGTGGCTCTACCGTTTGGTTAATGTGACTGGCGCTGGGTCTGAACTCCAGGGTGTATGGGCCTGTGATGTCATTAATTGTAATATGATATGTCTCACCATACTTCACAGTGGTCTCTAAGGCGCAATCTGCAAGGGTCAACAGTAGCGTAGTGTAAGCAGAATGATAAACACAAAAACCTATTACATCTGAAAATAACAGATTTTATCAACACAAGAGCAAGTTTTGAATTATACACCAACTATTCACCTCTTTGTTTCTACTGCATTGTTTAGTTTATCAGCTCAACTTATCATGTAGGTGCACTCTGTAGCTCTTTGTAGTTTCTCTGTATGCTTTGTTAGCCTGCAGTGGTCAGGACCCCACCAGGACCAACACAGAGCAGGTATTATTTGGGTGTTTAATTATTCTCAGCACTGCAGTGACACCGTTAGTGTATGTTGCTCTGCTATGAGTGGTGCCTCACTATTACTGCTGGACTGAGAATCGTCCACCCACCAAAACTATGCAGCCAACAGCGTCTTGTGGGCAGCGTCCTGTGACCACTGATGAAGGACTAGAGGATGACCAACATAAATTCTGCAGCAAAAGATGAGCTATCGTCTCTGATTTTACATCTACAAGGTGGACCAGCAGTAGTAGTAGTGCCTAACAGAGTGGACAGTGAGTAGACACAGTGTCTAAACACTCCAGCAACACTGCTGTGTCTGATCCACTCACACCAGCACAACATACACTAACACACCACCACCACATCGGTGTCACAGCAGTGCTAAGGTTGATTCACCAGCCAAATAATACCTGCTCTATGGCGGGCCTGACCATTTAAGAACAGGGTGATATGCAGGGAATCAGAGAAACTACAGTCTGTAATTGTAGAAGCACAAAGTGCTCCTGTATGGTAAGTGGAGCTGATAAAATTGACAATGAGTGTAGATACAAGGAGCTGTACCTAATGAAGTGGCTGGTCAGTGACAGCAGTCATATGAAAATCAATTTTGACCTGTATTCATTTGAAAAGACAAGATATTTACTGTTTCAACTACTTTACCATCATTTCACAACATGTTTCCTTTCATTTTGGCAACATTCAGTAATCATTTAGGAACTGAAGTCACCAGTTGTTGTGAATGTAAACATGTTGTCTTTGTGCAGTTTTCATTTAAATAAATGTCAAAGCCAATTTACAAATCACTGATTTCTGTTTCATTTGCATTTTGCCTACTGTCACAACTTATGGAATTGGGTTTGTGCATGATCACAATGACATTAAAGAGGAATTCCACCTACATTCAAAAGTTTCTGCATAATTAAAACATAAAGACGCATATAAAGTCATTTAGAGTGGTTTGATGTGAAATGCCCAGTTTTACAGAAACTTCCTGTTCACAGCTATTGATGTAAACCAGATGTCAGAAGATGCTTCTACAAGCTGCCTTATAGAAAGTTACAGAAACATATTCTTACGAATATGAAACTTCGTTGTATGATAGTTTTGAGATATTTTAGCCTATTTTTTATCAATGAAGATAGTATCTTCAACTTACACAAGTAAAAACTTCTTGTTATCACTTTTTTGCCACAATAAACAAACATTCAGGTTCACTCGTTATTTTGATTAGTAAATAAAATGGCTACATTAACATTATAGCCCTTAGAATTGCATGATGCACCAACATTACATAGAATTATTGTATAGAAATCTCTCAAATGAATCATTTCACACTAAAACACTCTTTACATTGCCATGAATGAACTAGGCAGACATTTTGTAGGAATCAGTGGAATCCTCTAAGCAACAACAACCTGATGGTTGTCCAGCAGTAACTACTCTATTATTCATAATTCCTCATACCTCTTACTATGAGAATGATGCGTCTGACATCAGCTGGTGCTGCCAGATTCCTCACTATATATGTACCCTCATCCTCTTCACCCACATCCTCCAGTATTAAGCGGAGATTCTCAGCGTTAAGCTTGACTCTGGTGTTCAGTTTTTCCCTGTTCCGGAAGAAAGTCACCTCGGCATGTGGGTCCACTCGAGGTTTAAACAGCACCTCTGTAGTGTTCAGTGCTGGCAAAGAGATATGAATATCCTCCCCAAAAAAGGCAATCCAATTGTCAACTTTTGCTACATTGAGAGAAAAGAAGCAGATTAGTGCATAAAGAATATAGAAGATCATGTATGATAGTGCCACAAGTCTTATACACACAAAATTCAACATATAAAACTACATGATACACTGAATGCAGGTGAGCCTACCAAATTTGGAAATTTGTTGTTTGCAATGGTGAAATCAAGTGCAAAACTAGCCTTCAGAAAGATTAACCACATATCTTAGTATCTGAGTCTTTATATATGTATAATGACATAATTACATTTACCTTTTATGGTCGCAGACCGAGCTGCAAAAGAAACAACAACTATGTTAATCAGAGATTGTACTCAAGGCTCTCTTATTTATGAGATACAAGACATTGTACCTGATATGCTGCATTATTAAACAGAATTAAAGAAAAGGTTCACCAAAAAATGAATTTACACAGTTCACCCTCTTCCGACGTAGTCAAAGCACCAAGGCATGCTTGGCACCTTAAGTTTACCTCTTTAGCTCCTTGCAGTAGCTACAAGATTGTAGCTCTGGCCCAAACCAAAGAAGCAAACAGCAGATGCCAAGCATCTTCAGTCGATCCAACACATGTGGGGTGATTGTAAAAAAAAATTAGGGAACTTTTCCCTATGAAGGAAATTACCTTGGAAAATTCCATTAAAGGAAAAAATAATTAATTCCACGCTGGAAAATGTCTTATGATACAAACATTAGAAGAGTCACATGTGTGTTTGGATATGTCAGTGGATTCCCCTAAGCTGTGAAAGGAGCATCTGCAAGCTGTGAGAGTAGTTTTTTCTTAATATCAAAAACTTCAGTTATTGTATATCAAGTTGAATTACTATTAAACAATGAAGAAATGTCAGATGTTTGGCTCTGATATGCAAATAGAATGTACAGAAGAGAAGCAAGAAGGTAAAACCTGTTTATTGGTATGAGATCTGTTTCTACTTCATATGTGAACTGGCTTTCAACCTGTTCTTTTTCCTTGTTGTATTTATGTTGATTTGAGCTATTTGCACATTCAGGTATGGTTCTTTATTTTCTGACTTTGACTCTGGACTAAACAAGCCAAGCTTCAGAATGTCAGGTGGCCTTATTATTCATTGCTAAAATTATCCATTCTTTTTTTGCTGACAAAAGTAAATGAACTGCAAATGCTTTTGAGGAAACATAGGTTTCCCTTCTGTGAACAGTGAAGCCTACCTCTAAAACACATGGTTACTTATCCATATCAAACCACCTATTGAGACAGTTATTATTATTATTATTATTATTAGTAGTAGTAGTAGTAATAGTAGTAGTAGTGTATATACAATAAGTAAAACATGAGCTTTGGAAATCAATGTTATGAGAAATGAAGAATACATTTAGGAATGCATCAGTATGGCTATTCTGGACCAATGCTGGACCAATCATTTTTCATGTACACATACAGCCGACCCTGCTGATACTAATACTGGTACTACATAATGGTTTATGTAATGGTACATAAACAATTATAAAACGTAAAAAAAAAAAGCAAGATTTATTTGTATAATAAACTGAATAACATTTTGACATCTTAGCAATAGTTGCCCGGGGCTGACTAAAACATACTTTTGTACCAGAAGGTAATAAAAGCACAAATTATAATATAATAATATGACTGAATTATTACTAAATCAGTGATATCACTGAGCACCACTGGAAAAAATGTTGAATAATAAATAATAAATTAGCCATAATTAATAAACAATTTTATCTGGGTGAACAAACTTTAGAGAGGTGAGACAGAGAGGTGGGAGGGAATTGGTGCATTTTAATCATTTTGAAGTTAATATCTCTTGCGTACATTTCTTTTCTAAAAAGCAAGTTTTAAATATTGTAGATATTAAAATAATAAATAAACTCACATAAGTCAACTTGCATTGTGGTAAAGTGTGTTATTGTCATTAGTATGCTTGTTTGTATTTTTAACAGTATTTTTAAACGAGAAAAAAAAACTGTTACCTGAGCACAGGAGAGCGCAGAGAACAGCCATGCATATTGACTGCATTTTGACTGGATTTCTGTCAAAATAAAAGAGCATTACAGTAGTATCAAAAACAAATGTAAACAAATGACCTGCCAGACATTGCAATACAATACTGGAAGGGGGAGCTGAATATAGAACCATTTAAATTGCAGCACATAAGTATAAATTAAGGCACAGGAATATGCAACTCTTTTAAGGAAACATGAGACGAGACATTTTTAACACGTTTCAAAGGCTAATGTTACAAAATATCCAGTGACAGAGCACTGTCCTCGGATCAGCTGCTCCATGCACTTTTTATTCGTACAGTAGGGATGTTCCTGGAGCGTCAACTGAAAGTCCCAAAAGCCATTATTACAATTATAGTTTCATTATTGGGAATTCTCTGGATATTTCACAGTTGTCCAAAGACAGTTTCAGAGCATCTCAAACAAGAATGTAGTTTCATTTCAATAGAAGATACAGCTTTAAATCCATCCATGACAGAGCATTTGTTAGGAGGACATAGGCAACTGAGCATTGCTCTTGAGTAGCAGATTTTCAAGCAGATGTCACTGATGGATATGTACAGGTAATGTCATATGCTGGGCTGGGCACAACTGAGCTATCCATCCCCCTGGGTCTTTACACAGTGTTCCAAATTATTATTACTATTATTATTATTATTATTATTATTACTATTGTTAGTAGTAGCAGTAGTATTTACATCTCTCTCATCCATTGCACTTTTAAGCCTATGTATAGTTTCTGCCTGTATTTCATTTGAAGATGCAGTATTGCCTCCAAGACCTGCCGTTTCAAGGCATACTTACGCCCACCCTCATAGGTCTTCCTTTTAAAGATGCCTCACAGGTTTACAACAGGTCTGAGGTCCAGGAATGATGGTGTACATACCATGATTTTTTCTTCTTTTATGCCCATAGTAACAAAGAAGTCAATGGTGTTTTACAGCATGGGACAGTGCACTGTCTTGTACGAAAATACTTTTTTTTTAAGAAAGCACGATTCATGTTTTATACCATGGTGGAAAATTGTCAGTTAAGAACTCTACATATCTTCCAAAGGTCATTTTAACACCTTCAGGGACCTTCCTACCATTTTACTTCCCAATATGTCGGCCCACATCATCACTTCACCTCTTCACAGCTTCAAGTCTTCTGGGAAGGCTTTCCACAAGATTTAGAAAAGTGATTATGGGAATTTTTGACCATTATTCCAGAAGCACATTTGTGAGGTCAGACACTGATGTTGGACGAGAAGGACTGGCTCACAGTCTCCGCCCTAATTCATCCCAAAGGTGTTCTATCGGGCTGAGGTCAGAACTCTGTGCAGGCCAGCCAAGTTCTTCCACATCAACTCACTCATCCATGTCTTTATGGACCTTGCTTTGTGCACTGGTGCACAGTCATGTTGGAACAGGAAGGGGCCATTCCCAACTGTTCCCACAAAGAGTTCCACTGGAACTAAGGGGCTGAGCACATCTCCTGAAAAACAACCTCACACCATAATCCCCCCTCCACCAAACTTTACACTGGGCACAATGCAGTCAGACAAGTACAGTTCTCCTGGCAACCGCCAAACCCAGACTCGTCCATCAGATTGCCAGACAGAGAAGTGTGATTGGTCACTCCAGAGAACACGTCTCCACGTGCTCTAGAGTCCAGTGGCAGAGTGCTTTACACCACTGCATTCAACGCTTTGCTTTGCGCTTGGTAATGTAAGACTTGGGTGCAGCTTCTCAGCCATGGAAACCCATTCCATGAAGCTCCCTACACACTGTTCCTGAGCTAATATGAAGGCCATATGAAGTTTGGAGGTCTGTAGCGATTGACTCTGCAGAGCTCTGTCATTTTACTTGACCTACCACATTGCTGCCATTCCCAAGCGCTTCCACTTTCTTATAATACTGACAGTTGACTGTGGAAAATTTAGTAGGAAGGAAATTTCACGACTGGCAATACAGTGTATTTCTGAGCCCACTGCAAATGTTTCTCTCTGTGAGTTTGGCTTAGGGGTGGCTGAAATACAGCTTTAGGCACAACTGCCAGCCTGTGGAGGATCCTACCTCAAAAGATTTTTGAGACTCCACAGACCCCAGCAGCTTCAGATACCTGCTTGCTGCTAAACAGAGGTATCTTTATAGCTGCGATTTTAAAAGCATTAATTAGTCAGTGAGAGTCTTTAGTAAGCCTTTATCTGACCGTATCTGCTTTGAACAGTCTTCTTAAGTAAGTTTCCCTTTAATCAAGATCTTCTGGCAAACTAATTAACAAGCCTCTCTGAGATTAATACCATTTATCTAGAAAGATACACCTCCTTGTATCTGCCCCCCACTTCCATTTTATCAGCTCTGCTGTTGTGGATCATTCTCAGCACTGCAGTGACACTGACACGGTGGTGGTGTGTTAGTGTGTGTTGGGCTGGTGTGAGTGGATCAGAGACAGCAGTGCTACTGGACTTTTAAACACCTCAGTGTCACTGTTGGACTGAGAATTGTCCACCAACCAAAACTATCCAGCTAACAGCATCCTGTGGGCACCGTCCTGTGACCACTGATGAAGGTCTAGAGAATGACCAACACAAACTCTGCAGCAGCAGATGAGCTATCATCTCTGACTGTACATCTACAAGGTGGACCAACAGAATAGGAGTGTCTATTAGAGTGGACAGTAAATGGACACAGTGTTCCACTCACACCAGCACAACACACAGTAACACACCACCACCACGTCAGTGTCACTGCAGTGCTGAGATGATCCACCCACATAATACCCATTTGTTGGGGGTCCTGACCAGTGAAGAACAGGGTGATAAAATATGCAGAGAATCAGATGGACTACAGTCTGTAAATGTAAGACTACAACATGCAACACGTAGAGCTGACAAAATGGACAATGAGTGTAGATACAAGGAGGTGCTCCTAAGTGGTTGGCGAGTGTATGTACACTCTATTTGAAAAAAAAACTAAATGATTTTTTTACTGATATATAACTTTCATAATACTTTGGAACACAGTGCAGTATCAGCTGTTTGGCTAAAAGCACCACAAATTTGGAACACACCTCATTTTCAACCTCACTCCCTGAAAGAATGATGCACTGCACCTACTCAGTTATGGAAGAGTAGGGTAAAGGGTATGTATGCAGGTAAAGAGGTTTGGATAGAATGTGCTTTTAGTCATTTCCTTGCATTCCCATACCAACATCATCAGCACATTTGGCATCATAAGAGGTTCATGCTGTTTTTGTATCATAAAAATCTTGTTACCAGAAAAACTGTTTTAATCATCAATGTTTTTTGATTACTGAGGTGTCCGTGAAAGTCTCAGAACTAAAGTGCAGTCTCCACAGTTTTAATAGAGTGTTACAACCAAGCCACCAAAAGATGTCCCTACTGCTCATATGAGCTCATATAAACTATGTGCTACTGAAATCATGTAAATAAAATCTATTTCTAATTTCCTCTGCTGGTATTTTCTCCTTGGTACTCAATAATAAAATGGCCATGTTTAACACAGGCTCTTTTTCTAACAATATTTACACACATATTGATATGTAATTACTTTGGTAGGAAAAAGATTTTCTCCAGGTTAATTCAGTGTATCACTTTTCCCAGTGTAATTCACACCAGCAATGTTCAGACACAGATGCAGGGAGGAAGTAAAGGCAGACAATGTCTCTCTTATGAAGGCTGCACTCAAGCAGCAAGGGTGTGTCATGGTGGAGCCATCCCACCAAAAACTAACCAGGAAAACAAAACCTCAAAGAACGAAAAGGGTATATTTAGATGAGCTAGGAGAAGATTTTGCATCTCAATGAATCTGTCTAATCTGCGCTAAGCTTCAAATGAGACAGTACAGTCTAAATATGCTCCTGTTTCTTTCACCTCCTTGATAAACCAAACACACACACACACACACACACACACACACAGCATGCACCCAGTTTCTGTTTCTTTGCATATGCAGCCTCGCAGAGTGCAGAGCCCCGCAGAGTGTGGTCCCTTTCAGGATTGTGGAACAGGACACACACACACACACACACACACACACATGCCTGTATATAAAAAAAAAACTAACCATAGTCTTTACTCTGACCTCTGTTTCTTGTTTCTTCATACCATTTTGTCATTGTGAAGACATTTAGTCCTCACAATGTTCTAAATACAGTAACCAACACATGAACACACACATTCACACACACACACACAAATATGACCATCCCTGCGCAAAAACCCTACAGGAGCTCAGCCCATCAGCTCTCTATTTAGTGGAATGACAGGCACTTACTCAGCGATTATTCTACAATGACCACTCTATGTACTCATCCTCCTCCTCTCTGATGTAATCCCTAGTGAAGGGCTAAAAGGATGATAGCATTCAGAAGAAAAGCCTTCTAAACACAAATCAGCAAATCACAGGCTACACATATGCCAGAAAGGAAGAAATAAGCGAAACAAAGGACTTCATGCTTCCACTCAGCTCTGTATATATATACAGTACATTCTTCCTTCTTTGGATAGTCGGACAGCCTGAAAGCATTCAGTCCAGCGCCAGACACGCTTAAGTGGTACATAGTGTAATGGAAAGCAAGCAGAAATGCAAATCTGAAATCCACACTGCCAGAGCATCACCATCACCAGAGCATTACCATCACCAGAGCATCACCATCACCAGAGTATCACTATCACGCACTAATTCAGTTGCGACTGGTCTCATATTTGAAACATTCAGTGCTGTTAGAAAGGGGTTAAAAGCACTTCCACGCGAAAGCTGCAGAATTTAACCCGTCTTGCACCCAAAGCTGAGGATGCTCGCTCTCATTCCCGCACCGCACACAGCTGCTAGAATTACCGTACGAGATGTCGTGACCGATGCAGGTGAAGGAATCCGAGAACTGCAGTGCCAGCGGGGTGGGTACGAGCTGTGGCGATTTCAAAAACGTTGATTTTTGTTCTTCCCCCTCCTCTTATCTTCCTCCCCCTCGCTCCCAGTCCGGCAAAGAAAGGGACTTCTGTAGTGATACCGACCGGGATTAACGGGAAGGGCTCGGCTGATATCGGCTTGAAGACCGTTTGGCCATCGGCTTCATTCGGAAAGCATCGTACTTGTCCGTGCAGTATCCCCCAGAGCCAACCTCGTCACCACTTCTCGCCTCCTCGATCCACAGATATTGGCCGATCTGTGCTGTATCAGGCCTTGCCTTCCTGAAACAAACGCATAGTCTCTAAACGGGTGCTTTATTTTATTCAGCTTTCTGGTCACTTTCGCGAGCACAGTGAAATCTATAAGATAAAGAAAATACAAAAAATACATGCTTGTAATTACACCATTTCAGAAGTACCATGCCTAACAAAGCTTAATGTCATTACATAGTGATAAAAGCTACGTGCCTTAAAACAGGTTGGTTTCGCACTACCGCGGTAAAACAGAACAAAAAAAGAAACTTCACAAACTCTACAAAATACACAAAATACAATCTAGCTCATACCTCACTCTGCATACCAAGGGGTGCAGCAGCTGGCAGAAGTAAAAGAGAAAGAAAACAGAAGAGCGACTCGCCAGCCAAGCTCTCTGAAACAAAGGCATTCACTTAAGTAATGCACAAGCTAAGGAGAAATTACATCTCTAAGAGCTTTAACGTGTAGTTAAGAACTTACTTACAGGGATAGAAAGTCTATAAATTAAGAGAAACAGAGTGAGGAAGTCCAGGCTTAGGCGCAGTAACACACATACTGAAGTGAATGGTCATTTACAAGTGCAAACAGCGTTGATTTAGCGTAATAATAATGATAATAATCATCATCATTATCATCATCATGAAATGTTAAAAATGTTAAAATGTTTAAGGCATTAAGGTGCATCCCTTGCTGGTGTTTAGTCATGCAAACACCTGAACACTTGTAAAAGCATTAATAGAATTTAGACAGTCTAGAGCAGCTGCACAGTCAATGCAAGGCTAAAGAGGTGTAAGGCAATTCCAAAAATCTCAGTGCTAAAATCATGCATTTTCAAATATTCTATTGTTTGCTCAGATTATTATATTATACATTCAGATTATAGTGTTTCCTCAGTCGCTTTGGTGCATTTCTCAAATCACCATAAATATTTGCACAACATTATGTGTATTTCTCTGAACAATTTGTACAAACAGCACCACACAGGGGATTACCGGCATAAGCCTGTTACCTGCACAAAACCCTTAGTTTGTGTCTGTAAAGTAGAGTAAGTATTTATGTCAATGAACATGTCAGCATCATCAGAATAACAAGTCTCTGTGTCTTTGATTAAGAACAAGACAGAACAAGACAAAAGGCTTGGACACACTGTCCGTATATCAGTTTTTTGATGGCCATTATTTTGACTACATTGATTAAAGTGCACGAGGCTGCACTTTTACTGTGAGGCACATGTACATTAAACAGTTCAAAGTTACACATTACTGTATGGAGGAGACATGTCTGATTGCAAGAGACTGGACAACATTCACATTCATGCTGTTTGCACTGTGCTCCGTTGACAGGCAGTGTCATTGCAATACAGAAAAGAAAGACAAAACTGTTTAGCACAAAGGAAAAAATACAAAATCAGACCTGTAAACATAGGAAACACCCCTCAGGCAGAACTGTGCATGCAGCATGTTTGGGGAATTACAGCTCAGCCTTTCTACATGTTCTACACCATGGCAGCTAGCAGGGTCATCGGAGTATGTTTGAATAATTGAGGGTAGAGTTGTTCTTCAAACATTCAACATTGCTCTTTGGCCATGACGGAAAACATGGTCCACAATTGTTGCCCTTATTTTATTTGGAACATGCCCACATCCTTGGCCCCCTCTACATCTTCCACTGTTTTCTTCCTTACCCTTCCACCACACATGCTTACTGGTTGATCTTTGATTGATCTAAAGTTTCACACAATTACCTTCATGAGTGAAATACAGGATTAACCTGAAAGCTAATCATCAGTTCAGGGGACATAAACCAAAACAGTCTAACAGAAAAATATATAAATTCTTCATAGCTTGACAACTGGTTCATCACCTTTGTTTGTAATGACTTATGTAACGAACTAATGTCTAGATGTTCCGGAGGGCTGAACTATTTAACAGTGAACAAGTCTAATACATTTTGATCAGCATGATAAAAGTAATTGATGATGTAGGAAACAGCAAACAACTGTACAAAACCAAAGCAGCCAAAGCATTAGCTCTTTGTCCAAAATGAATGAGCAATGACTGTTAGTAACTAATAGATGCAAGTAATTTAGAGAAATTCAATTCTAAGTCTGAGTAATGCACTAAACCATGGAGAAAAACGGTAAACAGTACAAAGTTACACTGTATGTGGAAGACTGATTGCAAGAGCTTGGACAAGATTCACATTCATGTCATTACTGTTTGTGCTGCACTTTTTGTCATTGTGATACAGAAAAGAGGGACAAGACTGTTTAGCACAAAAGGAAAAAATACCAACCCAGAAATGTAAACATAGGAAACACCCTTCAGGCAGAACTGTATATGCAGCACTGCATGAGGAATTACAGCACAGTCTTTCTACACCTTCTGACCTTCCTGGCTGTTGGGCTACAGACTCTCATCCACATCCCAACAGATGCCCTCTCTTGCAATGCAGCATGGAATGCAATCCAATCTTTTGGAAAGTCTTATCCAGCCTTTGCAGGTGTCTATGCTGCATCCAAGGCAGCCAACAGAGTCATCTCAATATGTGAGAATAATTGAGAACACGGTTGTCCTCCTTACATTCAGCTGCACCCTACGACCAGCCTTGGTTATTGTAAAGTCGTGATCGATTGCATAGTCCACAACTTTGGCCCTTTTTTCATCTGGTACGTGTCCACATCCTTAGGCTCCTCTGCCTCTTCCTGCTTTGACTCTTTCCTCCACACATCCTTATTTCTTTTCCCATTCTTACTCCTCCCTGTTGGACTCTGTTTGTATATGCTTGCTAATTGAAGGTTCATGATGCACTTCTGAGCTAGAGAACTGGTTGATCACTGGTCGATCTAAAGCTTCCCTTCATGAGTGAAAGTCATGATTCACCTGAAGGCTAATCATCAATTCAGAAGACATTGACCAATAAAGTCTAATAGAAATGTATATAATATGCTCACAGCTTATGACAACTCAGCACTTCTGAATGCAATGGCTTATGCAATGAACTAATGCCTAGATGCTTTGGGGGTTAGTAATTAGATTAGATTAGATTAGATTCAACTTTATTGTCATTGTGCAGAGTACAGGTACAGAGCCAATGAAATGCAGTTAGCATCTAACCAGAAGTGCAAATACAGTATTATTTACATAAAGTGCAGTAGTAATAAATATATACACATAATATAAGTATATCTATATGCATATATAAGTATGTGTGAGAGCAGCAACAAATGAATGTTGAACTGTAAGAGTAGTGCAAGTAGACAGTCTGTACACAATAAAAATAACATCTGAGGTAGAATAATATGGAAACAGTATGTAAACATGAGTATACAGGAGGTTTGGCAATGAATAAAGTGCATCAACAGTACAGAAGGTGCAAGTAAGCAGTAGTGGGAGTGCAATGTAAGTTAAAGTGTCTGTGCAGCGTTCATCAGACACACAGCCTCATGAAAAAAACTGTTCCTGAGTCTGCTGGTGCGGGAGCGGAGGCTCCTGTAGCGCCTGCCAGATGGAAGGAGGGTGAAAAGACCATGATTCGGGTGAGAAACGTCCTTGATGATATTCCTCGCCCTGCCCAGGCAGCGCTTGTGATAAATGTCCTGAATGGTGGGTAACTGGGTGCCTGTGATGCGTTGAGCCATTTTCACCACCCGCTGGAGTGCCTTGCGGTCAGCAGCGCAGCAGTTGCCGTACCATACAGAGATGCAGTTGGTGAGTATGCTCTCAATGGTACAGCGGTAAAAGTTCACCAGGATAGACAGGTGAACTTTCTTGAGGCTCCGAAGGAAGTAAAGACGCTGCTGCGCCTTTTTGACCAGAATGTTCAACAGATCCAAGTCTAATACATTTACATTTTGATGGACATGATTAAAGTTATTGATAATGTAGGAAACAATAGAGAGTTTGTAAAATTATGCAGAAGCATTTGCTATTTATCCAGGAAATGGGTTTTATGATGTGCACAAGTAACTAGATCATGTGGAAATTTTACAATGGAAAAATTTGTATGAAAGATTGTAGGAAAAAAGCTGAATATATGCATTTTCTTAGTCCACTCAGACTTATGGCCCCTCCTGTATTTTTGGTTAAAGTATTTTGTAGTTTGACATTTTGCATTTCCGATATGGGCAATATTTATTGAGCTACACATACAGAAGTAGCATCTCTCAGTATGGTGTCAAACCGCCATGTTTGCTAACACAACATGCCACATGTGACATGGAGTTGTAGAGGCTCCTCATGATGTCCTGTGATAATCCATCCCATGCAGCGGTACCTCCACACTTGGATTCATCGTTCGTCTCCACCAAGACAAAAGTAGGACTCGTCACTGAAGAGGGCCCACTGCCATTCTGAGTCACTTCATGGCAGTCTGGCACAACACCATTGGAGTCTTTGGCAACATAGATGTGGTATTAAGGGCAGTTGTCGCAATGGTCAGCATGCATGTAGTCCTGCATCGTGCAGCCGTCTGTCATGATGACTCATGAAGGGCATCACTGCTTGCTGATTGTCCGCAATAGTGGCTGTTGAGTCAGTCAGGTACAGCGATAAGGACTGTCTTGCTTATGTTACTTGCGCAACTGAGAGCAAAACTTGAATTATTTGCATGTCTCACAATGTCAAACCTACCCAACAAGTTTCATTCCTGACAGTTGATTCCTTCTGGGTGCAACTATTCTTTTGATGATGAACGTATTACATCAATATTTTATAATAATATTGTAATGTCAGGGAGAGCGCTACATGTGATTCTCTTTACCTGGAACATTGACGACACACTATTATCTCAATTCTAGTTTCAACACATTCGATCTTTACTAGGTCTAAGTAAAGGTCCTGATGCCATACTCATGACTGTTCACCTCCCATCTCTCTCTCTGTCCCCCACACACACAGATAATCCCACATGTGTACACTGTTTTAAAGCACTGTATGTAACAACAATGGAACAGGATTCACCCCCACAGAAGTAATTTTGTATGGCGATAAAGTGTAGCAGGCCAAGAATAGCATGACTGCAGTGGTGCAACTGCATGCTGGAGGGTAATTTGCTGTTGAATTAGCAGGCAGAGACAGGAAGAGGGAGCAGTAATGTACAGGTTTTCTAATCGCCTTGAGTTCTGCATCTGAGTGAATGAGCAAGCAAATGAATGAGTAAGTGAGTGAATAAGTGAGCGAGTGAGTGAGTGAGTGAATGATTGAGTCAGTGAGCAAGCAAAAGCGTAGGTGACTTAGCTAATAGAACATTTTTCCTAAATGTGTTCAATTTCTGTTCAAGTACTTTAATGAAAAATTAGTTCTCCTGTGTCAATGGTTCTGCCTAATCTTTCTGTGTGTGTGTGTGTGTGTGTGTGTGTGTGTGTGTAGGCTGTTAAAATATGTGTGGCATGTGAGTGTTTGTGTAGCAGTTTCTCACACTTGGCAACTGTAGTATTAATCAATAATTAGGTATTACAGTGATCTAGACAGGCATCCGGTGCTGGAGAGCAGAGCAGTCAAAGGACTAAATGTGTTACTACGTGGAACATTACCTAAAAATAACAGTCAAGTTTATTACTGAAATAAGTTAGAGAGAGAGAGAGAGAGAGAGAGAGAGAGAGAGAGAGAGAGAGAGACTGCCCTTGTGGCTCGAGGGACCTGAGCCATTTTTACCTCTACGATTGAATTGCAACCCGTTTTCCTCAAAGCATTCTGTGTAGTTAGTTAAACAAGAAACCACAAGACTATTACAGAATTACAGACTTAATGTAGTTCACCTTCTCTCACTTTCACCAGCCGAATGATGAAATGATAGTTCGTGCTCGTTCGATAAAAAAAAACACCAGTGAAAAAGAGGGCCGTGAAAAGGATTTCTTCCTCCCTACTGACGTCTTCAGAGGAAACGAGTTGTGTTTGTATACATTGTAACCCGCTAAACGAACCGCTATATCACATTTCACCTCCCTCAGATGGCGGCCGTATGATGGGAGAGGCGTGGTGTCGCCAGGAAAACACCATAAACCCGCCCCAAAGAGCGAGAACCCCTGAAACTCTGACCCAGGAACAGCGCCGTGTTCAAATCCGGGCATTATCCAGCGTAACAGAAGCTGCTACACCGGTCTCAAATCAGGCCAGAAGAAAAATCAATAGGCCCACCCACCAGTCATTTAGATTTCCAGGACCACACTGAGGACCTTTTACAGCACTGAGCGAAAACTGCCCTCCTGCTGGAGAACCATCTTTATAACGTTTCCTCGAGGATAATCCAGGTCTCGGTGAGCAGATTCCGCTTATGTTGTGTTGTCTTTTGACTCTGGTGGTCACGTCGCTGTGACGCGTTCACAAATGTAAACACGGGGTTCTGGTCGTTCAGTCTGCAGGTTTTTATCTCGCTTTAGAAAAGATATATACAGGCCTTTATTAATTGTGGCTACTACTGGTCGCGCCATGGCGGACCAATATTTAATACAGTGTGATATACAAACCGTTCAGAGTGTGGAAGTGTACTGGGTGTGATTCGTCTCTGCATTCACTCCTCCAGCAGGGTATCTGTGTAGTGATGTAGTGTAGATTCAATTATCTGATTAAGAGGCCTGTTACTGCGCAGAGAGCATAGTTCCCTCTCGTGGCACAGTGATGCCAGGCGCCCTAAACCGTTCCCATATTAATGACAGTATATAAGGTAAAAAAGCGGTCCGTCAGTGGAATGTAGCAAGTGTGGGTGAGTGACGTTAACCTGCTCAGTCAAAAACGATTTGATGCTGTGGCGTAATAGCCATTAAAACGCGGTACGTATTATTATATGAAGCAGAATCCATCATAATGTAATTGATGTCCGCTACTGGCTGACGCTAGCCTCGAGAAGCTCGGGAGGCGTGGCCATACTAATTGAAAGGCAAGGAGAATCATGGGAGGCGCGCGCCCTCCGGAAAATGGACTTATAGCTCTTGAAATGCTTCTTTATTTTGGAGTGATGCTTCACAAATTAGTAGCCTAGATCAGTGTTTTATATCTGGGTTCTGCAGAATCACTGCCCTGAATGGTCAGATAACTTGACTAGTCATTTGGGAGAAGGGAAATATTACAGAGCTCATATTCCTTCTCATTTTTGTTTAAGATCCATTTTGTTTAAGATGACGGTTTTATGTACTAAAGAAACAGTCAACTATACATGACCATGTGTATGTGTATGTATGTATATATATATATATATATATATATATATATATATATATATATATATATATATATATATAACCGAGAGAGTTAACTGGTAACTATAAGCTTCCATTACTTGTTAGCCACATTGGGCTGATTGAATACATTTGGAGTAAGGGGGAAATTATGTGATTTTTGGCTAAGCAACTGAAATTAATTCTTTTATTAATTAATTTTTTCTCTTCTTTCAGTGTGAAGATGTTTTACACTTGTGGTCCAAATGAGGCTATGGTGGTGTCAGGTAATGACAAATGCAGTTTTTCAGCAATTATTGTTTGTGTTTGGGAAAAATACAGTTAATAGAGATATGTGTCTAAATACTATACAGAATACTTTCTGACTATTAGGAATACCTTTGCATTCATTTCTTTTCTTTAAGGATTCTGCCGCTCTCCTCCACTGATGATATCTGGAGGCAGAGTGTTTGTGTTTCCTTGTATCCAGCAGATCCAGAGGTATTATTCATCTTTTTGTATATTTTGTGTATTGAAAGAGGGTGAGTTCACAAATCTTTATTCCTCCTCAGGATCTCTCTCAACACTTTAACACTGAATGTGAAGAGTGACAAAGTCTACACTCGTCATGGAGTGCCTATCTCTGTTACTGGCATTGCTCAGGTAAGAACACCAGTGAAATCATGCACATTTTCTAGAGTCTAAAACACTTCACATGTTGATAGAAAGAGAAGAGTAAACTATACACAGAGTATAGTTTTGCTTGCTATTGGCTCACTAACTCAGGGTATGATATATCCTACTCATTCTCATTATTGTATTGTCCCCAAGATGAAGATTCAGGGACAAAACAAGCAGATGTTGGCAGCAGCATGTCAGATGTTCATGGGTAAGTCTGAACCAGAGATTGCGCAGATCGCCCTGGAAACTCTGGAGGGCCATCAACGAGCCATCATCGCCCATTTGACTGTAGAGGTAGGAAACACACTTTATTATTAGGTATCAGTTTCTGTTAATTGTCCCTTAGCTGATCTAAGAAACCAAAGTTACCTCTGATAAGTATCTGTTTTGAAAGGAAATCTACAAAGATCGGAAGAAGTTTTCCGAGCAGGTGTTTAAGGTGGCCTCATCTGACCTTGTCAACATGGGCATCAGTGTGGTCAGCTACACGCTCAAAGATGTTCACGACGACCAGGTGTGTCCATATGTCCTTGTTATATGTAGCTGTTCAAGTAAATATTGCAGGCGTATTGAGTCTATGCTCCCTCCTCTGTCAGGATTACCTGCACTCTCTGGGAAAAGCACGTACAGCTCAGGTGCAGAAGGATGCCCGCATTGGAGAGGCCTTAAACAAAAGAGATGCTGTTATCAGGGTAAGACAGTTCCACCACCCTCTCTACCCACTCCCCCAGCTTATTCTTTGTTCTTGGTTGAGTCATTTGTGTGCCGGCTTGATATTTACTTCCTCACTATGTATACTATATTTCACATGATTTATAGTCTCCTGTTCAATCCATGTTTCTTCCTAAATTAGGGGTATTAAGAGAGAGTTTGTCCCCTCTTCTGAAAAGTCTCTGCAATAGATATTGGGATTTGATTTCATTGCATTCAGCTGCAGAGAGCAGAGAATGTACAACTCCATTTTATGTCAAATAAGTTTCTCTCTAATTAATAAATCACATAAAGCATCATTATAGAAGTGCAGGATAGTCATCCATATCAAGTACATGAATAGTATTTGAATAAATATATATAATGACTAAACCACAAATAAACACGATAAATGCTGTTATACAGGTATACATTCACATTCCAGCGTATGTGTATCAAATATTTTATATTATATCTGAGAAATGTTTTATTATTTGAAATATATATGGCCATTAGGGGCAACATAAGGCTGGTAAAGTTGTGTAATTTGTTGTGTAATGCTGGTGGAACATCTCACAACTAGTTAGGTTAATTGGGAGTAGTTCAGTAACATTAGCAGGTATAAAAAAGCAGCCCAGAGAGGCAGATTCCTTCAGAAGTACAGATGGGGAGGGGTCACCAATCTGTAAAAGACAGCTCCGGCAAATAATCCAGCAGTTCTTTTGAAATCACATTCTGCACCTTTTACAACGGCTTTACAAAATAAGTCCGGGTGCTACACTGACCTGCCTGCAGTCCAGACCAGTCACACACTGTAAAGATTTGCAGCATTATGAAAGGAGGAAAATAGTACACAATAGACCCTGAACTTTTGAGCGGCTCAAATCCAATATGAAGCAAGAATAGAAAACATTTCACATTCAGACATACAGCAAACACTTGCAGTGTTGTTAAAGAAGAGGTGACAAACATCAGCCTGTCTCAACTTTACTGAAACTGATTGCTGGTATCACATTTAAAATCAGAATATATATGTAAAAAAAATCTCAGTTTTAATATTTATTAATATGTTGTCTTTGTACTATTTTCAATTAAATATAGGGTTTAAATGATTTGCACATCATTGTGCTCTGTTTTATTTACATTTTGCACAGTGCCTTTTAGAAAAGGAGCCCAATGCTAAAAAGCTCAATGCCCCTCTAGGCGATGTCACAAGCTAAATGTGAACCCCAGGGGCAGCAATTCTGTACACTAATTAGAAGAGGTGTCTGGATACATTACATCTTAGAGAATATCTGTTCTTCATGCTCAGTGGATATTTGCACATGTAGTTGCTCCACTTTTTAAGGCCATTGGACAGGCATGTTCCTATAAATATAAATATAAATGTTCCTATCCCACTGGCTACAAGCAGTCTTACTTCAAATACGTCTGTGTAGCTCTAGCCTAAAACTATGATCTATACCCTCAAACGGTCCCTCTTCTTAACAACATGCCTCTCTTTCTGTAGGAGGCTCATGCGTTGCAGGAGAAGGTGTCTGCTCAGTACATGAATGAGATACAGATGGCTAAAGCTCAGAGAGACTTTGAGCTGAAGAAAGCTGCCTATGACATTGAGGTCTTCACCAAAAACGCGGAATCTGAAATGGCTTACCAGCTTCAGGTAAATACTACTTCAAGTAGAACAAAGGAAGAAGAACATTACTATTATTAGAAAATCACATGTACACTCTCACATTGAAAGAAGACTGGTTGAATTGTGACTAATACCACCTGGAGAGGAGCCAGGACAAGAGGAAATATTTGTAGAGTCTGTGTAATAGATTTTATTTCCCCAATATTCATGTTCAAAGTTCACAGTGGGGCTTGGGGTATGTGCGGCCATACTTTGCCAGTAAACGCAGGCTGGCCAGGTTGGTGAAGACATTAGAAATATTAGAATAGCTAGAATCACTACAGCTTTGTTTATGGAAAGCAACACACAGTGACCAGAGAGACCACATCAGACGTCAAGGAGAGAGCAGGAGATTCGCTGGAAGTTAGGTAAATGTTGGAGGCTTCGGGAGCCAGGAACTCAGAGGTTGATCAGCTAAAGCTGTAGTAAATGAGGTCAAAGTGTCTGAGAAAGATTGATACATCCCAGACGCAGGAGATTCAGGAAGTGTCACTGGAATTGGAGCTTTTGAGGTAGAAGAGCCTGCAAAGGCTGCAATAATGTGAAAAGCCATTTATGCCACTTGAGTAGGACGGTGGGAACCAGGGCAGAAGACAGCAGACAGAAACAGCTGATGCAGCCTCTTGGCAACTTTTCAATATAAGACATGTTCTCACCACACACAACCTGCTGCATCAGTTTGAGAGTACCAGCACCATTGCTACTGAAAAAGGCATGTCATCTGGAATTCAAAGAGAGATTTTTATGCTTTAGAATATTTGGGGAAATTCTACTCCCATTCTGGCATTGAAGAAAAATCCTAGTCCTTCTGGTTGCTCTTGGTTATGGTCTGTGTGGATATTGTTAGTGGTGATGCTTTGGAGGGAAAGGACTGTATTTGACTGAATTTCAAAACAGCTAGCTTGAGCGACCATCCATCAAAATGGATGACCCTGCTTTTAAGATACAGACAGAGGAATAATGGTGACTGATGTCAGAGGCTAGGGAGCCCTTTAGTATTGACGAGGGTCCAAGAGAGTCTAACTTGCAATGCTGAATTCTCTTGATTGCCTTGTGCATTTTGAGATGCTTGTGGGTGAAGCTGCTGTTATCTGAGGGAACTCAGAAAAGTCGTTTGGGCAGATTATAGAAAAAAAACCTTTAGCACACAGAAGGAGGTCTCAGGCTAAAGAACCGAAGAGTGGGTTCTAGAGTGTTTTTTTGTTTCTGTACAAATAGAAGGCCAGTGTTCATCTCTGCTTCGTCTCTATGTATGTATTTAAGTCCCCGTTCGGCATCCTGGACAGAGTGGCATAGTCCGCCCCAGCTGTTTCCACACCATGTTGTCCTTGCTGTCATTGTTCCTGAGGTAACATAGTGTGTCCTTGAGCTAGCATCTCTGCTTGTAACCTAATCACATTCACTACATCCATGGTGTACAGCTAGGTCTTCTGTAACAAATGGCATCCATAATGAAGTTACTGCAGGCCTGGACTGACATGTAAGAAAATCTAATGCTGAATAAATTAGATGGGGGGAAAAAAGCATAGCTCTTTCCTCCCCAGAACAGGACCTCATAGTTTAGTGCAGTAGTAGGGGTCTGGTGGGGGGACTTGTTGGGGGCTGAAGCTTCTTCCAGCGCTCACTGGTCAGAAGGCAATAAACACCCTGCCAGTTTATCACAGGGTAGTTACGCATATCCACGCAGACCAGAACATGCAGACTCCACACAGAAAGGAATTAAACCCAGGCTAAAGAATCAAACCCAGTAAGTGTGCCGTTGATGGAATGCAACAAATCTATGCAGTGGCTTCTTTTAACTGTTATACAGTTATATCTAACCAATATACAGTATTAATAAGTCTTTTTGAAAACGTCAACAAAAGTCTAATTACATTACACTGTTTTTATGTTCTTTTTTTTATGATGATCTAACTGTACGGATAAATAGATTTGAAATGATTTCCCTGGCTGGCCTTTTGAACAGAACAGGTATGAATAAAATAACACCCTGATAACCGCATCTCCTCAATACGCTCACTGTTTGCTCTAGGTGGCTAAGACAAAGCAGCGTATTGAGGAAGAGAAGATGCAGGTAAAGGTGGTGGAGCGCACCCAGCAGATCACCCTCCAGGAGCAGGAGATTGCACGTAGAGAGAAAGAGCTGGAGGCCAAAGTCAAGAAACCAGCCGAGGCTGAGAGATACCGCCTGGAGAAGCTGGCAGAAGCCGAACGGTAAACCATAGTAGTTTTGGGCTTTAGATTACCATTTCGGTGAATAACAGAGAGCACAATAAAAAGTGATGTGAAGTGGGTTTTTTTTCACTCTGTCTCTCATTCTCCCATCTCTCTCTTTTTTATGACAAATACAGTCTTCAGCTCATCATGGAGGCAGAGGCTGAGGCAGAATCTATTAGAGTGAGTAAACAGTACCTACACTCAGCAGTCCAGCATCACTTAGAAACTTACAGACATTGAAAGTCTCAGGGCTGGTATGTAGTAAGACATGTATTAAGCTCTGTCTTAGCCAACATTCCATGGTACTGGCTTCCTAATGGAGATTTTAAGTATAGTGTTTCTAGTGTACTTAATATGTAGAGGTAGGTCATGTACAGTATAATCGACGTGTACTGTACATGCTCATTTGTGATGTATTAAATAAACACAATGAGTCAAAAGTTTTCCTCCTCTAAGGTGAGAGGAGAGGCTGAGGCATTTGCTGTGGAGGCTAAAGGGCGTGCCGAGGCAGAGCAGATGGCAAAGAAGGCTGAAGCCTTCCAGCAATACAAGGAGGGAGCCATGGTGGACATGCTACTGGAGAAACTGCCCCAGGTGAGACTGTGTATATGTGTTAATGCAGCTGTGCAAAAACATACAGAAGAAGCATATTACATATTACAGGTGATATTTCAGAGATCAGATGTAGTGCTGATAGCACTTAACACAAGGAAACGCTGTAGAGATTTTGGCTTTAATAAGGCTTTTTTTCTACTCTTATATGCTGTACAGTGTATTTTTATTCATTCTTTGTTGGTGTATATGATCAGGAACCACATAAGTTAGTCTGTTTGAAATTACCTATGAATTACACAGTATGATTTTATGTTCACCATGTGTGGTTCTTTCTCCTCTAGGTGGCAGAAGAGATCAGCAAACCTCTGTCAGCTGCCAATAAGGTGACTATGGTTTCAAGTGGTGGCTCAGAAGTGGGTGCAGCCAAGCTGACTGGGGAGGTGCTGGATATCATGACCAGGCTCCCAGAGACCATTGAGAAACTGACTGGAGTCAACATCTCTCAGGTGAGACCCCTGGAATAAAATGCAACACAGAAATTCACAGAAGCATTTTGGCTTTAAGATAAAATTCTGCTGCACTGAGAATCATGGAAAAAAAGCAGACTGACCCCATCATTAGAAACAAATGTAAAACTGATCCTGTATTCTCGCGCTGAGCTACTAAGCAATTTACATGAACATAATAAAACCCCGTCTCTTTTTTTTACAGGTGGCCCGAACCGGATGAACGCAGACTCTATGTTGACACCTTCAGCCTTCAGTGTGCATGTCATGCATGTCAGTCTCCTCCAACGAACGTGTCTTTTCTACACTCATTTTATGACCATATCCGTATGTTCAGTCCTGTTATTCCTCTTTTACCTCTGTCTTGTCCTAAGTGTCTTCTCTTTCTTTCTCTTCCATCACTGCCTGTTCACTTGCCTTGCTGCTGAACCCAAAGTGTATCTTAAGATGCTAGTGAAGCTCAAGTAGTGCAATTAGCTTGTTAATGGAGACACAATTCAGTGACTAAATTCAAGTACGGAGCTTTTAATCAAAGTTACTGAGATGCTGTGTCTTCATGATCATGAGTGTCTGTATAAGCTCATACTGTTACCTAATTGCCTGTTTTCATCCATGCATTTGTAACTGAGATAATGTCATATACCCTAATTCCCTTATTATCTGAATATGGTATGTATCTCTCATGTCTCTATTATTAGTAACAGTAGCGGGTTTAATGCCAAATTTTTGAAAACTGTTCTTAGTAATGATCTCATGGCTAAAAACTGTCAACAGAAGTAGTCTAGTCATGGTGTTTGTCATGGGCCAGTATTTGAATTATTTTTTTCATGTATTTATATATATACACACACCTATAACTGTGTGCATGTTAGCAATACTTTGTTTCTTCTACATTTTAGAGATTATTAGTCAAATGGTTTCCCATGGTTTACACTTGGTTTGGAGAACTAAGATAAATGAGATTGTTGGATTATCCCAGAGTTCACACTTGTGGTTTGTGGTTTTGTTTAGGCGTACACTAGCTTGACCTATTTTCCAGTTCCTTACATGTACACAAGCCATGAGTGTACAGGTAGGTGTTGTATCTTTGTGGGTCAGGTAGATCTCATAGTATTAACCCTTTACTGCCTGCATTATGAGAGTAAAACAGATGTTTTATGTTAATTGCATAAAGTAGTCCAAAAATCAAAAACAATTACAAAAATAATAACACACTGGTGGGTCCTTTTGGGCTATGTTGTTTTGAGGAAACACTGTGTGCTAGTGGAGCGAATTGAAGGTGCTCGGGATGTTGACGCATACGGTGGCAGAAATCTCTGTTGAAAACCTCTGTTGAAAACATAACTGCCCGGTTTTCCCTGTAGGGTATTCTGTCTTACGCAAACATGTGAATGCAGCATTAAAACCATACCAAAAACACACATACACACACACACACACACACACACACACACACACACACACACACACACACACACACACACACAAGAATTTTTAAGAATGTTTGTGCAAGTTTTAAGTAAAACTTTCTAAACATAACTGATGATACTAGTCTGCTACATGACAGATTTTACTCTTATGGGCTTCTAACCATTAATATTAGTTATTACGGTGATTTAAATTAAGATCATCTAAAACAAGCAAAATATTATTCTAGATGCAAAATAAATCTGGTCTCTCAAGTGCCTGCATAAAGTGACACTGTTGCACAATTGCTTACAGGGACATTTACAGAAGACAGTTTGACCTAGTGCAAGCTTTTAATTGGTTTATTCCACTTCTTCGTCTCATTATAAGCCATTTCATTCACATTACAGACTAATCAGATCATTGTAAAGCGAGGAAAACTGGGTTGTTACTTTGAGTTATTATTGTGCAATAGATGGTTAATTAGAACATCTAAAACCTTTGGCTAAGATATGTATATAGCCCTGTACCACTTTAATGTAGTATTTGGGAAATGGTATGTGTGTGTGTGTGTGTGTAGTGTCCACTTAGTCTAGTCTTTCACCCATTTGGACACTAAGCAGGAAACACATTAAATTGCACACAAGTACAGAAAACAAGTGTGAGCTTTGGGACAAATCATGTATGTATATTCCACTATAGGGTTTCCATTTTTCTGAATCTGAAGTAGCGATTTTGTTGCTGCTAGACGATTAGCAGTAAAAATCAACACTAAACTTACTTAGGATTGAGCTCTGCACTCAACGCAGAGGAATTAGAGACGTCTTCTTTAGCATGTCATGACATGGACTTTTTTAAACACATTACGTCACAGGACTTGATCAGGGCCATGATATGAAATATCTGACTGAAAGTGCTCTTGCAGGTTATTTCATACGTCTCGGTCATGTAGATGAATATAGTCATGGCTATCTGTTCACACTGTCTGTGTATGTGACATGGTCACTCATGTAAAATAGATTTCTGTCTATTAAATAAATCACATGAAGCACCATTATAGAAGTGCATATAGGATAGAGTCACCCATGTTAGCCTATGATGGAAATTGTGTGGTGAATATATAAATTTCACTGAATGTTATAATGAATAAACCACTAATAAACATGAATAACACTGGTATACAGGTAGATTCACACTGCAGCATGTGTGTTTCACATATATTAACCAAAAACACTGTACTAAGATCAGCAGATCAAATTATTGAAAGTGAGAAATTTAATGCCAGCAACGCATTTCAAAAAACGGTTTTGACAGGCTGATGTTCACTACTGTGAATCAGGGAGACTTTTGCTGTAGTCATGAAAGTAAAATGGTTTTCATTCTTGCTTGATTTAGGGTTTCAGCTGCTCTACAGTTCGGGTTCTCCTTTGTCCTATGTTTCCTTTTATATTGCTCCCAACGTTTTAATGTGTGAATGGTCAGCATTAATAGCTCCTTCACAGATGTTCATGTCAGCCATGCCATGTGCACTAATATCCTCCCATTCTGTCACAAATGCTGACTTTTCCACGCTGATGACAAGCCGGACGGTCCCTTTTGTCTTTAGCCAGTTTTCCACTTCACCTCAGACTCACCAGCAGGACTCCACTGGTTTCAAGTGGTGGCTCCACTTCACCTCAGACTCACCTCAGCCTATTTTAAAAGCTGGACTGTATTTGTATCTGATATTTTACTTGCATGTTACATTATTTACAGCATACAGAACTTTCACAGTCTGTTGTTGCCCCAGGCTTTTTTGAAACATGTTGCTGGCATCAAATTAAAAATGGGCATATATTTAAAAACAAAACAAAACAAAAAAAATATGATATAAAAATATGATATGTTGCCTTTGTACTGTTTTCAGTCAAATATATAGATGAAATGTCATCAATACATTTTGTGTTTTATTTACACTTTACACAGCATCCTGACTTGTTTTGGAAACAGTTGCAAGTACGTTATTCAAGGTCTCTTGTAACTGAATACTTACATTTTTACTCAGTTACATTGACTTTTTAACCATTTTTTCCATGTTCATTTAGACCTTAAAATACTCATAACAAATATCAAAGTTCATTATATCTCTGTTGTAGTTGTCATGTGTTTGAATTTGTTTTTTTATTAAAATATTCAGTCAAATTCATATCAAAAATTATATTTAAAAAATGTGCTCCCCACTACTTGCCTCACCACACCACCAAGCAAAGAAAACTTTTCATTTATCGTCTAAGGGATTTACTGTTTACTTTTATATACTTGACATCCAATGATGTACATCTTTAGGCTGGAAGGCATGCTACATGAACATGCACCAAACTCAGTAAAGGAACTCTCCGTGAAGAGGGCTGGCTATCACTGTACTAAACTACACGCCAGAATTATGTTGTGAACTTGAGAGTTCTTTAGATTCTCAGTAAGTACACATCTTTAGACTGTCAGCAATCTGTGTTTTCCTATAGCCAGTGCAGGGACTAGACAGATTATGGTCTGTGAGATTACTTTAGAAATCATACTGCCAGTTACCTTACGCGCTAAGCATAAACTGACAGCACTAGCCTTCAATGACCAATGCAGTGTCTCTTCTTTTTTATTGTTCATATAAGGAGAAACAGTTGTTTAGATGACTGAGCATCGTTTATACAGCAAAGTCAGCATAAAAGAGTAGTTAACAAGAGTAGTAGGAGACATTAATTAATAGTGAGACCTGTATTATTTTCCAAAAACACGTAATGAGATACAACAAGGATTACACATGGAAGAACCAGCCAACCAACAGTCTGACTGCAATCAGGTGTAGCAGTATAAAAGACTGTGGTTGGATGGCTTGGAAATACATATTATCATTCGGTACTCTGTTTTCTAATGTTTTAATACTTCTTGTTTTAAATTGCATTTCAACAGGAGCAGAGAGACTATTTTTCCCTTTTTTGTAAATGAAAAAAGTCCTGTCTATGTGTATGTACAGTAATTTCCAATCAATAATGAAGGATAATTATGATAATTGCATAACTAAAAGCAACAATCAGTAATAGTTGGTATTAAAAGTTAAAAACACACTACTAAATAGTACCTGGAAACATAATTTGCACCACTGGTTCACTCCTCATATATCTCTCTCTCTCTCTCACACACACACACTCTCTCTTTCCCTCAATTAAAAAAGAACAAATGTTTTGTGGAGAGGGTCCAGGGAATACATAAAATGACTACACTTAATGATTAAAAAAAAAGGACAATTTCTGGTGTTCTCACACATGAACTTTCTTAGCTTCCTCCTCACTGACGTACTCTTTCAACACATTATATTCACACATTCTCTCATCACACATTCACAAACACACCAAGACAGACAATAGAAAAATACATAAATATGATACATGACTAAAATGTAAATGATGAAAAACAAAACTAAGTTTCATTTAAGTGCTATATCTCAAACAACATTTTGCCTTCCTCTGTTTTAGTGCAGTCTAGAACGTTCTCTCTCTTAGATCATAACTGGTTGTAACAAAAAAAATATATATAACACTTTTACTTGAACTGTCTGTCACTGGCCCCCCTCAGGGCAGCATCCGAACAGATCTCAAGGACACATAACTCGTAAAAGCGGTCATCTTTGTTTTCGTGAACGCTTGAAAATGAGTGCAAGCTACAACACAGCATTTGTTATTTGCATAACATTCAGACAATATAAAGAGCTGAGCAGACACTGCCAAGTGGTCCTGTAAAGACTTTGCCCAGGAAATGCAGTGATTAGATATTGTGCTTGAGTTTTCATTACAAGATAAATTCCCACTTCTACACAGGAATATAACAATATCATATCAGTGTGGTACCTTTCCAAGCCTGGCAGAATCCAATCACCGAATCCATTCTATTGGCCTGCAATGAGATTCAATAATGAAGCAGGTAATATAAACAACTGAAACTGCTGCTCTTTACTTATAACTGCCTATAGCTTGAGGTGAAACATGGGTTGTGTTTGGCATTTACCGGCATTTAAAAACAGGGACTAAAGCATAAATACAAGGTTATTGGGGGAAAAAGATGGACCAAATGATGTTATGAATGCCTGAGACCTTTGTTGAACACTGCTGTGCAGATCAAGACAGACAGTTCATATGTAGTTGCGAGAACAAAGGGACACCACCTGTCCCAAATCTTGGGAGCCACTACTTTAGAAGATAATGTGCTGTCAACAGCACTGCCTGGGCATCTTCTTTCTTTCTTGTGAAAATGTTCACTGGATGCAAAGAAGTATCAAGACAATGACTGAAACCTGCAAATCAGTCAATAAAGTTGAACTAATTCAAACAGTACATTGTAACATTTCCCTATTACTGAAATGTTCCAAATTAAGCTTAAATGTTAAATATCTAGATTAAAAAATAATAATAATTAAAATACCCTACCCATGTAGAAGACCTGACCGAGCTACATTGACCTGGCATGAATTTGACCTGTAATTCATATTATGAGAAAAGATATTTTTCTACATAAAAGAAGTTTTCTAGATAACAGGAAATGATATGGTTTATAAATATTTCAGTAGTAGGGCGGTTACATGATATGCTGTTTAAATAAGCTTAAAAGGAGAGGTCTGATGAGGTTTGTAGGTTTTGGGTTCTTTTGATTTAACACTACTATACCCACCAATCAGCCAGAACATTAAAGCCACCTCCTTGTATTTACAGGGATTGTCCATTTTATCAGCTGCATTTACCATATAGGAGCAATTTATAGTTATAGTGATGTAGTATATAGTTTTAGTGCGTTGTGCTAGTACGTGTGGATCAGACACAGCAGTCCTGCTGGAGTTTTTAAACACTGGGTCCACTCACTGTCCACCCTATTAGACACTACTATCTTGCTGTTCCACCTTGTGGATGTAAAGTCAGAGATGAAAGCTCATCTGCTACTGTACAGTTTGTGTTGGTCTGTAACTGTAGAACTACAAAGTGCTCCTATATGGTCAGTGGAGCTGATAAAATGGACAGAGTGTAGATATAAGAAGGTGGTTTAATGTTTAGACTGGTCTACTATACAAACAAACTTCTGTCAAGCTATAGCATTTCAGTGAAAGTCGAGCACTTCTGAAAACAAAATGGCTAACTTTGGTAGTAATATATGAATATTCTTTACATCCAATAAAGATTTTCACTAATGAACATTGCAGTGACTTTAACATCACCAAAGTAGCTCTGTGATCTGGGCAAAAACTTTTCTTCAGCTGGTTTGACATGGAATGACTGTCATGTACTGCTCCTTTCATCTCTCAGTCTCTCTTTTTTCCTCATTGTGCACCAAACTGTGTATATACAGGGTTTAGCTTCTGTTCCTTCTCCCATCCCAAGGCAGTGTAGTTTCTGTCACTTTTTTTTGTCTAATTTCCTTTTTTTTTCTCTGACTCTCTCTCCCTCCATTTCTCCTTGTTGCTTTATGAGTTCATGTGCTCCACTTGGATGGCAGAGGTGGAGACAGTGAGGCAGAGGTCTTTGTGGGCTGACAGGTCGGCCACACTGACCGGCTTGTACTGGATCTCTCCAGCTGATACAGTTTTGTACTGGTGCAGGTCAAAGGGGCATGGAACTCCCTCTGTGACGGGGTAGCTGGTGGGTGCGTTGGGATTGGGCTGGTTTTGTGCCTGGCCCCCTGCTGCGGCGGCAGCAGCAGCGGCAGCGGCGGCGGCAGCGGCAGCGGCAGCGGCAGCCGCTCCAGCACCCCTGCCTCGGCCACGGCCCCGTCCACCTCCGCTACCTGGGGCCTGAGCTGGATTCTGACCCTGCTGGGCTTGCTGCGCGGCTACGGCCGCAGCTACAGTTAGGGGATCGGGGTTGTGTTTCCGCATGTGTTTCATTAAATACGTCTCCTATGGAGAAAAGAAGGCAACAGATGGTTGGAGATTAATCAAAGGAAATGCATAGAAAACCAAATAATACTGATCTGAACATCCTGTACATCCTGCATTCATGTAAGCAAACCACTCATGTAACCATTCTGCACATTTTTAGTTCATTAGTTAGTAGATAATGTAGGTGTTCACTTATCTAGTTATTTAGTTATCTAGTTAGTTAACTTGTGGGCCGACATGTCCCCGGTTACTGATGTGGTTGTGCAACCGCTAGAAGGGTTAGCACAGCATGGTATAGATTTCCACTGGTTATCAGAGGTGCCAACATATACTGTTTAATATTAGGACATGTAAAATCACATTTACAATCATTTTACTCTTCCATTTATTTGTATATGTAAGTATTACGATTTGAAAAAGCTTGCACAGACGTCTCATTTGCTGTATTAACTTTCTTTTTTTTAAATATTGTAAATATGTCTTGAAGCTAAATGGGAACTCATCTGAAAGAGTGCAAATAGTTTAATTCAGATCAGCTACAGTCTATTTCTCTGCCAGCAGCCAATTACAGCAAACCCCTCTACAGTAGAGTATAGTTCAGTTTAAGTTAGCCAAAGTCAGGTGACTTTACTTTAAAAGCCAATGACGTAAAACAATGGCAAGTAGTCTGAAAATGTCACGACAAGGTGATGGTAACACAATTAATCCAGAAAGAAGACAGCAAACAAGTTTATGGCGTGAGTACTGGCGATGTTTTGAGACAGTCATCTATTATTTATTAATAAATGCTCCAAGAACAAAAAGGAACCCACGAAAACAGAAAAAAAAACCAACTAAACAACAGACGCCTGTACACTTCTTGCTTCAGCAGATGTTGCATTTTATTCTATGCAGCCATCCGGCTTCACTTAATTAACCCTTATTTACTCTACCTAACCTTATGTTCATCTGTTGATTGTAAGACTGCTGCCAGAGAAACAGTGTTCATTTTTTCCTCTTAATTATTGTCCCATTTATTGTTATGAGGTATGATGTTATTTGTTTATCAGAATATTGTGTTCACACATCACTTCAGAGTCATATCTCACAGAGATATCTGTTCTGCAGTAGAACTGAATAATATGGCAAAACGCAACATCAAAATGTAATGTGTCACGATTTGTGAGTTTTGTATAATACACAGTATGTCACATTATTAGTTTTTACATTCAACATTATGAATCTAATTACTTGTATTCAACATTTAACAAACCAAATCAGACTAATTATATGCTTCTTAATCATACACACACTTAGGAAGTGATTTTTAAGTACTGGTGATATCTATGATGTGCTCAAAAAAGAACATTATGACATACTATGACATGTATGTAATTGATCACGATAACATAAATATTGATAATAAATATTGTCCTATCGCCCAGTTCTATTCTGCAGTGCTCACAACAACCACTTAACAGTGAGATTTTACATAAAATTCTATACCAAAATCCACTAGATATGTAACTTTCTGCTACATAATACAGTCAACTTGGTAACTTGGCACCAAAAATGCTAAATCGTAGATGCTGGCACCTCTGTAATTTAATGGGTTTAACATTATGCTGTGAATAAGAAGCTATCTATAAAGGGTCCACTTAGTGAAAAAGATTCAAAGACAACATCTGCACTTGCCATCTAGCCATGTTTCACTTGTTGTGAAAAAAAAAAGAATGCCACTAAAGCAAGACATGACAAGAAAAAAGTCTTACAGAGGTATATGCTCGGTTGCAGAGGCCGCAAGAGTAAAGTTTGGCATGTTTGACTGTGTGTGTAGACAGATGAACCTCCAAACTAGCTGCATCCGTGTAACCACGATTACAGTTGTGGCACTTATAGGGCTTGTCCTTGTTGTGCTGTCTGCGATGAGACTGTTGAAAAAAATCATACAATATTACTACATTGATCTTTAAGCCATCAGTTCCTTCTCATTTATGGCTGTGGGATTACTGGCATTTAAACTCAGAATCCAAGTTGCACCTGTATATCTCATAGACACAGTGTTTTCTGAACCTTTAACCCCCACATCTGTCATAATACAGGCATGATGAATACTGTTCAAGGCTACATTCACACAGCAGGTGAAGGTGGCCTAAATCTGATCTATTTCTTCATATATCAGACAAATGTGTTATCTACGTGGCAGTGTGGACAGCAAAAAAACATCTTAAATCTGACATTTATTTTCAGTTCTGATTTGGGACAGTTTTATATGTGGTATTGAAATCTGATACAAATTTAACATATAGCAATTTGTGCAACTTATAAATGAGTACATGCAGTTCTGCTCCACACTTCATGTTCAAAGAGATTTCAAAAGAAATATCTAAACGCGGCCATAAGAGACTGAAAGCAAAGTTCAAAGAAACCAAGAACGAATGTTTCGTTCTAACGAAAGTACTACAGCTTACACAAGAATGTAACTGCGGCACCATGTAAAACTGAATGGAAATATCCAAAACAAGCTGGCCAACATCAGCACCCACAGAACTGTAAGTTCACTCTGCACATTTTACTTACATTTTGGACAATATCGAGCATACTTTGCTCAGCGTTTGGCACTAAAGAGACTAAAGAGAGGAGGAGCTGCACTTTTATTGCCATCACAACCTCAAAAGCACTCCTGTGACCAGCGCTGCTGTGTGATTTTTAGCACTGTTTGCCGGTTTAAGCAGATCATCATAAACTGAAAGAGTAACAACTTTTGTGTTGATGTCGAGCTTGAAAGCAAGTACTGAGTCTGGGTAAAGTTAAATACTAGCAAGCTGCAAGTAACTAGCATAGCTTATTTACACAGAGGTTCAGTTGATTTTTCTGCCTGTGTCTGTTTCAACATGTTGCTTCTGCATGATCATCACTGGATCTTCCTGTAAACCAGCCTGTCAGAGGACAGCTCATCAAATTATTCAAAACAGCTTGTTTCATTCCATGGCAAAAACATAAGAGTGTACATGGGAGTGCAAACATAAAGTCACATATGTTCTATGCAGACATCAAAGAACAATTTGAAATACTAAACTATAACAGAAGACATGGGATTTGGGCCACTCTTAGGTGCTGTCTGAACGTAACATAAGAGTGTTCCCTCTTATGACACTGAATCCAACACACAAAAGGCTTTGTTAATTAACTAATGAGTTCAAGTGTGGTTAATGAGTAATTGCTCTGCAGTGCTGTGGTGATGTTACCTGGAGGTTGGAGAGCTGCGTGAAGGCTTTCTCACAGCCAGGATGAGAACACTTGTATGGCCGATCACCAGTGTGGATCCTACAAATTAAAACAGCGATGAACTTCAGTACATTCATCGGGAAAGTTCCATTAGCACGGAGTGGAGTGCTGCGTGATGTAGTTATGCTAACTCTAACTCTAGCTTTCCCTGGTCATTACCTGTGGTGCTGCTGTAAGTGACTGAGCTGTCTGAAGGTTTTCTGGCAGTAGGAGCAGGTGTACGGCTTGGCCCCACTGTGGATGCGGATGTGCTGGGACAGGTAGCTGGAGTTGGCAAACGATTTGGAGCAGTGGGGGCACTTGTGCGGTTTGCTCTCTGTGTGGTTTCTAACAAGGGGATTAGGGGAGGGACATAGGGAGAGAGACAGAGAAGGAGAGAAAACACAGAGAGAGAGAGATTTTATAAAAAAAACACTTAAGCTATGTATCAAATCATACGATCACCAAATATGTAGCATGAAATGTGCTTGCAGTTTGTCAGTGTGCTCTGTTCTGTGTCTGAGTTACGAAACGCAGTACACAAACACACACACAAGGCACAATCATTCTGTTCTCTCTCTCATTCTCTATCTCTCCTCTCTCTCTCTCTCTCTCTCTCTCTCTCTCTCTCTCACTCCCTCCACCCTTTGTTCCCTAACTACAATGTGCTATAAGGTCGGGTCAGAGATGTTTCTGGAGCCAAAATGTTATGGAGATTATATGGCTCATTATACAGCAGCAAATAGACCAATAGGACTAGAAAGGGACACAGATGTGAAACAGTTTAAAAATATATTTTCACAGTGACAGTACAAGTAAGCAGTAAACAGAAAACATGCAAGAGGATACAGAAACAGCCATTATGAGACTGACAGAGAGAAGCAGACTTTTAAGCAGATGACAAAAAAATACACAGAGTGAATAATAAGACACGCATGCTGTTTAAGTAAAATGGGAGACAATAAAATCATAAGACAGATAAAATGAGTGGCAAAAAAGTCTGGGAAGTAACAGAAACAGACGTTGCAGGCTGAGAAAGACATGTGACACATAAAGAAAACATGCTGCTAGGGATCTAGCCTATCTTCAATTACTATCAATCTGTCAAGGTTTGTGTGTGTGTGTGTGTGTGTGTGTGTGTGTTTACACTCTGTATACATATATATACACTGTATGTTGTATGTGTGTGTGTGTGTGTACATTCACATTGCAATACAAGCCTTACTGCTCAATTACTGCCCTGACATGACCAGCTTGCACAAACTGAAATGCAATCTAATCAATAACATCACATGAATGATGACCATTAGCTCTACACAACAAGCTGTAAATCATATATAGGGTTGGGTGATAAGGCAAAAAATATCATGAAACTACAATAAAATAAGTTCATAATGCACAAAATGAATTAAAATACTTGGTTTCATAAATAAATCAACCAACCAATCAATCAATCAATCAATCAATCCCGGACTGACAATGGTGCACACATCTGAGTTAGAATGGAATAGAGAAAATTTACGACTTTGTCAAAGTCAGTGGTTTCTAACCTGGGACTTGCAAGGTCTTAAAACTGAAAAAAGGCCTATATTTTGCCATGCATGTTTTTGATGATGATTCTTCTGAAAGTACAGCACAGCACAGCTTGCTGGGTATTTTTACACATTTGCAGCTTCCCGTACATTTTTTTTTACTTCTCTACTATATCACGTTATCTATGTGAAAGCGGACTGGTGGGTGGGTTAAGGTGCAAGCACACACAAAGCAAAAAAAAAAACTAGCACGGTTAAACAGCAGTGCTGACATATTGTGAACCATGAAACACTGTTGTTCCTCCTTCACATACAAATCCTGTGTTTGTAAAAGAGGTCAGAAAAACAGACTGCTTACAAATCCTAGACTTTTACAATCTTGAGTCACCAAAATGATGCCCCCATATTTTACATATGACAACAGATCAAGAGCAATGGCGGATTTTACACGATTGGACAATAACAATGCTTCACACACTGAAGCGAAGAGGCTCACAATTCCACCTTACCTACAGACAAAACTGCAAACTGTTATTTTATTCACTGTTTGCTGGTTGAAGCAGACCATCTTAAACTGTTTCATAGTGAGTAACAACTATAATTTACTTTATGTTAATGCGGAGGTTCATTTTGTTTTCCTACCTGTGTCTGTTTAGACATGTTGCTTCTAAAGACACCAATCAGAGCAGAGCTCATCAAAATATTCATGAGCGCACCACAAAAGGCTAAACAACTTGTTTTATTCTAGGGCCAAATCATAGGGTGTAAATGGGGGTGTAAAACGGCATCAGGGATTTTCAGTTCATACTGCAGGATCTTGAGAGTCCTGTAACCTACACTAGAGCTCTATTTGTGAATTTTAGCTCGGCATTCAATACTACAGCATCAGAGCTCCCACAGGTCAGACTGTCCCAGCTGTCAGTGCCAGACTCCATGTGTTGGTGGATTGATACTTTCATGACAAATCTGAGACAGCAGATGGAGCTAGGTGATCACACATCAGACCCCCAGACCCTCAGTACTTGGTTATGTACTCTAACCCCTTCTATACAATCTCTGCACCAATGACAAGGAACCACTGTAAAGATCCTGAAGTTGGAACAGTGATGAGTCTGCCTACAGAAAGGAAGTGCAGCAGCAACTCAGCACACAAAAGACAGTAGAGCTGGTAGTGTACTTCAGGCACAACACCCCCCATTTCCTACACCCCCCCCCCTCAACTTCAACGGTTATGTGGTTTCTACTGTGGGGTCACTCAAGTTCCTGGGCACCACCATATTCAGGAATCTGAAGTGAGAGAGGAACACATTCTCCTTAACCAAGAATGCGATCACAGAGTCCATCCTTACATCATCCATAACCATCTGGTTTGGTTCCTCCACCCCACAAGAACGTGCCAAACTCCAGTGCGTAATCAGGACAGTAGATCAGATCATTGATGGTAGTCTGCCAACACTTCAAGACATCTACAACAGCAGGTGATGAAGTGTACTTGGACATCACCTCTTCTTCTAAACTAGCACAGGACAAGCTAGCAGCTTTTCCCCCAGAGGCATAACTCATTAACCACAGTGGACACCTTGCACTTTTAAACTGAATCTTACTGCATTAGAGTAACTCCTCTGTAACATAACACTTATTTGTGCAGTGTTTTTATGACATATGTAGTTTTGCTACTCATATGCTAATGAGTATACAAGTACACACATCCCTTTAGCTTCTTTCCAATGGTCTTCTTATTCTGATACTTTATTCTATTAATCTGCACTAGTACACTTTACTGTTTATCCTGTACATTCTGCACTCCTGGACACTTTACCTTACTTAAATACCAATATATGCACATGTTCATTATCTTTTTCAGTATTGTCATTGTCTGCTGATATCTGCGCCCCTTGCACCTTCATTATTATTGCACTGCCTTTTTATCTCCGGTTTTTCACATTGTGTTCTACTGGTTTTTTTTTTCTACAGTTATATTTGTATTTTCATAGACAGACTTTCTTGTACATATTTCTTGCCTTATTATAATAGGTGAGATATATTTATCTATACTGTACTGGACTATTTATAGTTTAATAGTTAATCATTTTGGCTATGCCAGTACCTACCTATTTAGGTTCATTCTGTACAACCTTCCTTGTTTTGTTTTTACTGTGCTGTATTGTGAAAACTGCTACTGGCTGCTAAATTTCCTTCGGGATCAATAAAGTATCTATCTATCTATCTATCTATCTAAATAACTAATGGTATGTTATTGCCTTTTTCCCTTAGTTAAATATTTGTTAAAAGTCTGTGTACTTGTCTGGTTTGTTTGGTATGTTGCATGTCATACATGTGTGCACTCGTGTGTAACATACTTTTTGGAAACAGAGCTGTAAATGCACGTTTTACAATTTAAAACCAGCTAAAGGGAAAGCTTTACCAAAATCACAGTGACTAAAATCTATTAAAGCCACAGTTTTTCATAGTAGATTGTAATAAATTCCATCCACCAAAAACTCAAAAGAAAAGGTCAGTACCGTGTGTGCTGTTGTAAGTGACTGAGCTGTCTGAAGGATTTCTGGCAGTAGGAGCAGGTGTACGGCTTGGCCCCGCTGTGGATGCGGATATGCTGGGCCAGGTAACTGGAGTTGGCAAATGATTTTGAACAGTGGGGGCACTTGTGGGGCTTGGCCTCAGTGTGTGACTTGGCATGGATCTGCATATCCGACTTGCTGAAGAAAGTCACAGCACACATCCGGCATCTGGAGTGACAAGCCAAGTTCAAAAAGAGCATAATTAAGAACTATGTAAACATGATTAAAGCCACAATCAGTGTGTTGTTCAAACTCTACTGAGTGTAAATTAATCTTTGTTATCTACTGCCATCCATATACCCGTGGAAAGATAAGTCGTCATGTCATTATAAAACTGTAAAAACTGACTGAAATGCTTCAGTCTGCATCAGAACAAACTGAAGACAGATTTGTTTAGGGCTGGAATTCAACCTAGTAACACTCACTTTATTACATATCTGTCTTTGTTATTGTGTGACTTAAAGGTTAAAGTTAATGTTAAGTTTCTATTATTTTGTTTACCTCTCTAAAGCACATGGACACATTAGGGTCCGGACAAAAAAGAAGTCACCTGTGACTGAAATGTACCTAATAGCATGCAATACCTCCACGAGCATGAATAACAACTGTAATTTGATTTGGCATGGACTGAACAAGTTTCTGGATGTAATCCACGTTAAGCCACTCTTTCATCAAAGAATTGCACAGTTGGGCCAGATTTCATGGATGCCTTCCCTGCACAATTCTGAGAAGAATTTCCTGCAGATTGGGATTTTTGCCACTGCTGGTAGACCCGTATGACCACACGCTTCCATACACCAGCAGCTACTTCCTTCACACTATGCCCAAATTCAATCACTCCTTTTTGCCAAACATTAACATCTGCTTTTTCACACATCGAATGAGTCATTCACTGCACTGTACCACCTCTTCCCAGTCTATGAATCCCCTCACACACCCTGCAGGTATTTATAGCCCCATCATTCTCACATGGCGCCATCTGCAGGAGTCTGAACTTGCTACCACTTTAAACACGCAAGGTGACTAATTTTTTGTCCTGTGAGCTTATACACTGAACTTTCATGTTCACATGAAAAATATACAGCAGCATGTCGGTTGTGTACCTGTAGGATTTGCTCCCATCTTTGCCTGTATGATCATCCTCATCATTAGATAGGTCATACGGATCTGCAGCATGGTGCTAAAAAGAGACAGCAATGAAACAAATGTTACAAACATAAGTAACTTTCCGTATGTAAAATTTGAGCTACCACAATCTAAAACTGAAAGTCACTTGTTAAAAGTTTATTAATTATTTAAAAATGACTTACACTGCTGTGAAAAAAAGTTTTTGCCCTCACCTGATTTTTTTCTGTTTTTGCTAGTTTGTCACATCAGAATGTTTCAGATCATCCAACTAATTTTAGTATAAGACATGCACAATACAAGTAAACAAAAACGATTAAATGATCACTCCATTTGTTGAAAACCCATATCACTCAGGTAAAAAATAACTTCTAAAGTTGGTAAATCAACTGGTTGTGTCGCCCTTGGCAGTCAAATGTTTGCAGTAACTTGCAATGAATCTTTTGCATCACTGTGAAGGAATTTTTGGTGACACATTTCTGCAGAACTGTTTAAATTTAGCTACGCTGGATAGTTTTCAAGCATGAACTGCCCATTTAAGCATCTAAATGGAAATCAAGTCAGAACTTTGACTTGCTCACAAAACCTGCATATTGTTTCTTTTGAGCTGTTCAGAGGTGTACTTGCTTGTGTGCTTTGGATCATTGTCCTGCTGCATAACCCAAACACACTTTAACTTTAGCAGCCCCAGACCATCAAACTACCACCATCATGCCTGACTGTTCCTATGGTGGAATGCAGTTGTTGGCTTTACGCCAGATGTAATGGCACCCTTATCTTCCAAAAACTTCCACATTTTCACAAAAGTCTTCAAGTCATCTAGATGTTTTTGGCCAAATGCAAGACCAGTCTTTGTGGGGTTTTTTTGGTCAGCAGTGGTTGTGCCTTGCAGTTCTCCCATGGATACCATTATTACACAGCGTCCTTTTATATGTGGAATCGTGTACATTGACCATAACTGAAGCAAGTGAAGCCTGCAGTTCTTTAGATGTTTGTGTGAGTTATTTATTGACCACCTAGATGAGTTGTCGGTGAATTCTTGGTAGGCGGCCACTTGGTTCACCGCTGTTTTTTCCATTTGTGGACAATGGGTCCCACTGTGGCCCGCTGGAGTCCCAGAGTCATAGCAATGGCTTTGTAACCCTTCCAGGCTTGTAGATTTCCATTTTGCATTGTTTCACAGCTATATACGGACCTCTTTGGAACATGGCATCATGTGTTGCTTTTGAGACATTTTAACTGTTTTACGATGCCAGACAGGCTTTTTTTATATGACGTTTAAATTTGCAGGTCTGGCAATAATCTTGCCTGGGTGTGTTTAGTTAAATGTAAATCAGTAGTCAACTGAACTTGTCAACTAACTGGTTGATTTAGTAGCTAAGGAGGCAATTACTTTTCACATAGGGGCAGAAAGGACTGAACAGCATTTTCCTTCAATAAATGAAATCATCATTTTAAACAGCCTTTTGTGTTTACCTAGGTTCTTTTTGAGTATTTGAAATTTCTTCAAGTGTAACAAATATGCAAAAACAAGAAATTAGAAGAGGGGTGAATACTTTTTCACATCACTGTATTAGTAACTAAACATGCCTTCTACTATGGATGCTTCTGGAAAATGAAGATCAACACAATGTCAACATTAAATTTAAAATAATTTACCTCTGCTATGTTTCTCTATAGTGTACAGTCTCAGGTATAAAATCTCTTAAATGGAAAAACCTTTGATTGGTATGGAACCTTCACACAAGCTTCAAAAGACTCTGAAGTCTCACATTTAAAAGGTTCATCACACTCACTCAAAAAACAGCTGTTTAAGGGGATCAAAAGTGGCTCTTCTATGGCATCACTCCGACAATTCCTTTGTGGCACCCAGTTTTTATATGTCGCTTTGCTTAACCATGTGTCTACCACTAATTAAATGTGAGCATTAAACACTCTTGCCTGCCCTCCAGCAGCCAGGTGAGCAAGAATTAATGCATCGCTTCCCGGGGGGAGTGTATGTGTCGTCACAGGACCCGCTCTGGGCATCATAGACTTCTTCTTTCTGCCTCGTTTTGAGGGTGCTGGGATAACAACTGCTGGAGGGACACTGCCATCCTCTTTCTTATCTGGAAAGGGGGGGAAGAGGTAGACAAAAGGACAAAAAGAGGGACAAAACAATTTGCATGAGGAGAGAGTAACTCCTGCTCCAGATGAAAAGAGAGGAAGAAAGGCAGGAGCCTTTTAAAGAAAAGTTAAGGTATAAGGATATTGATTTTGAATCAGTCTGAAAGGTGAACAGCTACACCAGAAATACAATTGTAAATCCATTACAACTTTACAGACATACAGGAACTACGACTACAGACATTCGTTTCACAACAGTAGACCTTCTTCTCACGACTGGCTTTTCTGGGCCCTTTCCTAAATGTGGTGAATTCTGTTACTTCACAGAACATGTGGGTTGAAGTGGCAGTACATAGTACATGATATTTCTTATGTTAAATAAAACAACAGTACATTCTCATGCATGCTAAACTGTGTCAAGTGTGACATATGGAGTGGACATTAATAACAGACATTTAACTGTGAATAACTGTATCTGTGTGAAGGGGACGGCAGCACAAATCCGTAGGCTGGAGAATGGTTCAGAATGCAGTTTTTCTGCTGAACACAAAGTCCAAACTACTTAACTAGTGGTGGTATACTATGCAAAATAAAAATTAATCCACTGTGATCTGGTTGATAGCCTTGTAAGCCGGGTCAGATTGTTTTCAGGAAGTGCTTTAAGCTTACTTTAACAGCAAAGTGACTGACAACCAAAACAACCACAAACCACTGTTTCTGTGTGATGTGCGCACAACAGCAAAACCAAACTTGCATGAAAGCGTTGCACCTTAGGTAAAAGCGGGATTATATCATTTACTTGCAGCATGTATTAAGTCTGTACATGACTCAGATCAAAAAGACAAATCGAATATTTCTAATTTTGTCATTCAATTGTAATATTCAACTATTCATTCATTTATATATATATATATATATATATATATATATATATATATATATATATATATATATATATAAAATCTAGCCATCAGAAAGTAACATGCAACAGAGACATGGGCACATAATTTTGAGCATTTAAAAATCAATATACGGCTGCTGCATGCTGCATGTGGTCAAAGATGTGGTGTCAGGCTACAATACGAAATAGTTAATAGATTAATGAAACAGGCAGCACACATATTTCTGTTTAAATCAAGCTCTTACAGCCTATTCTAATTTTAAATTTGCTAAATTTAAAACAAATTCACAGCATTGCCTGCTGTGAAATAACTGCCATCTCTTTAACAGGATCAGCCTACTTTTTATTTCTCTTAAAAAAAAAAAAAAAAACTCAAATAAATCCAAATTGCCTAATGACATTACTTACGATTGGAATTATTTTCAGATGACAATAAAAACAGCAGTTCTCATCTTCGTCAACATGGGCTTATTAAGCTACTGAAGTTCTCTTTAAACGTAATTTTTCTTAAACAAAACTTTTGGTTTAAAATTTGAACAGTTCAGTTGTCAGTTGTTTGTGTGCATCTCCGAGTGAAGATGGAGTTTGAAGCTCTCTGAGCAGCGGCTCTCCCAAAGGCGACTGGATGTGATCAAACTGATGCTGCCGGGCGATCTTGTCTTGTAAAGAGACTTACTGTCTGCTTTATATGTATATATACTCCTTTAAATCTGCCCAGATAATCACAGAACTGCCCCCGTGTTACATCACAGAGTCCTTCAAAAGTTTAAATACTGCCAGTCTTTAGGTTTCTTCTGAAACCTAGATACCTCTAGCCTAGCTTACCAACCCACAGGTGGGACTCTCCATTTCCAGTTTCATATCAGTGGCTACCCACAAGTGCTTAATGAACGTGGCTAGAATTGTCTACGCGAGCAGACAAGCGACTACGTTTATATTCATTGCAGGAGGTCCCATATGTATATCCCACAGGTCCTGCAGCAGTCTTTAAATTCCATGGGATTTGGGACCAAAAGACCCACCACACCACAACACTGGACACAGCGCCTCACCTGAGCTTGTGAGGTTGCTAACTGGACCCTAGAGGACTGGCAACATATGGCATGGTCCGATGAGTCACAATTATTTCTTGATGATGGTAGGATTTGTGTGTGGCACAAACTCTATGAAGCACTGTGTAAGCTGGTGGTGGTTCCATACTGGCGTGAGGCACGTTCTCATGGTATGGGCTGGGTCTACTGATATGTCTAAATGGTCATTGACCAGTGCCGGGTAGGTTTCACTGTTTGGTGACCATTTGCAGTCCTTCAGGGACTTCAAGTAGGCCCACAATGAAGGGATATTCCAGCAGAACAATGTACCCTGCCATCAGGGCCAAGTTGTCCAGAACTGGTTTGAGGAGCATTCTGAAGAGATCTGGCGAATGATGTTGTCTTCATGTTCACCCAACAAGAGTTATTCCACTACCATACATTTTTCTAACTCTGATTACTGAAGTCGCCTTGCCATGAGTATGCTGGCCAGTGTTCAACCTCACTCACAAGGTGACACCTTACAACTTATACAATCATGAATCGTCCCCTGAGGTAATACCATTCAGTATCAACTGACATACTACTATCCCGTGACTTTTGATATGCCAGTGTATATGCAGTACAATATAAACTGACAACCTTTAAAACCTTTACCTGAATACATTCAAACTTTCAATTGACATCTTGATGCTTTCTTCATTTTAATTTTAAAATTAGTAAAAATTAACCTCTAGCAGCCAACTGTCTGCTCAATTCACTTAACACTCAGTCTTTCAGAGCTATGCATTGTCACTCAAAAGTACAAGGGCTTTGAAGCAGACAAATAATTTTCCAGTGCCCACTGAGCCTTTGTTTACCACTGTTTCACAAAGGTAGCCAAACAGCCCTATACTGGTTCTTGGCCATGTTGAGATACAAATTCCATAAGACTAAGACTAAGGCAACAATCAGAACTTTGTCTTAGCCTATAACTTGGAGATACGGGAGTTATTACATTTCAAAATAATTAATTTCTAAATAAACAATGTATTTAATAGTGTTTGTTTTTAAAACTCAATTACTATGATTCATTACCCATATTTACAAGGCTGTTTGCAAAAAAGTTGGACCACTGTGTAAAATGCACATAATGTAATGATGTGCAAGTCAATAAAACCCTATATTTTATTGAAAACAGTACAAAGGAAACATATAAAATGTTGAAGTTTTATTATTTTATGAGAAATATGTCCATTTTAAATTTGATTCCAGCAACAGGCTTAAAAAAAACTGGTACAGGTGCAACAACAGACTGGTAAAGTGTATTTCTAAAAAACACCTGGTGGAACATCTTGCAACTAATTGGGTTTATTGGCAACAGTCAAGTAATTTTGATTGGTTATAAAAACAGCATCTCAGGGAGGCCAAGTCTTCTTCTAAACTGCTTATCCCTCTGGGTCGCAGCGGGTGCTGAAGCCTATCCCAGCACTCACTGGGTGGAAGGCAGGAAACACCCTGGACAGGCAGCCAAACCACGGCAAGCCGGTCTGATCAATCAAAATATGAAATTCTTTTTGGAAATCATGAACACCACATCCTCCGGGCTCAAGAGCATCAAAAGCAGGCATCCATGATGGAATGAGGGGAAGGGCAATAGTGTAGATGACATGGTGGCTTGCACAGCTGTGAAGGCACCATTAATGCTGAACAATATTTACACAGGTTTTGGAGTGTTGCCATCCTAATGACATCTTTTTCAGGGAAGGTCTCACTTATTTCAGTAAGACAATGAACCACATTATGCACATATTACAACAGCATGGCTCCGTAGTAAAAGGCTCTAGGTGCTAAACTGGTCTGTCTGCAGTCCAGACCAGTCATCCATTAAAAACATTTGGAGCATTATGATAAAGGACACTCTGAACTGTTGAGCAAATGAAATCCGATATCAAGTAAGAATGGAAAACATTTACCTTTTAAAACTACAGCAATCGCCTCCTCAGTTCCCAAAAACAGAGTGTTGTTAAAAGAAGAGGTGACGTAACACAGTGGGAAACATGAACCTGCCACAACATTTTTTAAACATATTGCTGGGATCAAATCCATTTAAACAGATTTGCACATCATTGCAATCTGTTATTCACATTTTTCACTGTATCACAGCCTTTTGGAAACACAGTTATACAAATAAGAATGTGTTGAAGGAATGTGGATTATCTTTAATTGTAATAATACCTCCAGTGTCCTCAACTCCACACATATGTCAGGGCTTTACAGTTGTACTTTTTTTGACTCATTTTAGTTGTAGTACTTTGGAGTCATATTTATGGTTGGGACTATGGTGTATTCATATCCTATTTATTTTGTATTCTTGCTCAAGCCTGGTCGTAGTGTGTTGTAGAATTTGTTATTACAAAGGCGCTTTTTCCTCCATTTTTCTTTAAAACTATATGAGTGTATGACCAACAGGAAGAAAAATGTGTAAACACAAAACATACCACTTTGCCATTAAAAAAAGAATACAACAGAGAACTATTGGCATCCATGGCAAAGATGGATATAAAAGGTCATTTTAAAAATGCAGGTATTTAGCCAAATTCAAATATGGTAACTATTAAACGCATAAAATAAATTTAGTCTAATAAAAAATATGTTGTCGGAATTATTTGCATTCTGCTCAGTTTACATTCTCTTCAGGGTTCTCCGATTCCTCATTAGCTCAGCCCACAGATTTTCAAACGGTGGTCACATAAAAAGAAAGATTCATTTCTACTGTTCTATTCCTCCCCATGTCGATGAATGATTAAAGGAGTTTGTCATATTTATAACCTAGTGAATCAAAAAGTGATGGATGACCACTTAAGACTTCATAAATTACCAAGTGTTGATATTTAAGCTAAAATAAACGTGTTTCAGTTACATTCTGTCCATAAGAATATCTTCTACCAATAATTATGTAAATGGGTTTTTGTGGTTTTATAAAAATTAATTCAATAATATGGAGGTTTTACTTCAATTGAATGTTACATTTTTCTCATATGTTTGGTGTGAAAATGAGCTAATTAACCCAAAGACACCAATCTTCATCAAGGGTGCCCGCATTATGGTACATATGTACACTACACGGCCAAACGTATGTGGACACCTGACCATCACACCTAAGTAAGCTTGTTGGACATCCCATTCCAAAACCCAGGGCATTAACATGGAGCTAAGACTACAGCAGCCTCTACTTGCCTGAAAAGTCTTTATACAGTGTGCGCATTCAGCCAAAAGATCATTTGTGAGTTGTTGGATGAGAAGGCCTGGCTCGCAATCAACAGTCTAATTCATCCTAAAGGTGTTACGGAAGATCCTCCACATTCAACTCATCGAACACAGCTCATCAAATTATATCATTATAGACCTCTCTTAGTGCACAGGGGCACAGTCATGCTGGAACAGGAAAGGTTTTTCCCCATCTGTTGCCACCATGTTAGAAGCATATAATTGTCTAAAATGTCTTTATATGTTGTAGATTTACCATCACCCTTCACTGGAACTAAAGGTCCTACAACCTGAAAAACAGCCCTAGACCACTATCTCCACTCCACAAATCTTTACTTCATTCTGCAAAACAGTAAAGGGCCATTCATCACTCCTGAGTCCGCATTTCCACTGCTCAAGAGTCCAGGGGCAGCATTTCTATGCTAATTGCTTCCAGGGGTAGTTTTGATGTTGCAACAGAGGACAGATACACTACAAGCTTCAGCACTCACTGAACCCGATTTGTTAGTTTGCATGCTCTACCGCTTTATGGCAAAGCTATTGTTGCTCCTAGACACTTCCAATTCATAACAATAGCAATTGCAGTTGGCCTGTGCAGACCAAGCAGAACTAATGACAAAGTGGTATCCTATGGCAGTGACATGTTTCAGAGCTCAGAGTCACAGAGCTCTTCAGTATACGACCCTTTATACCATCAATGTGTGTCTATGGACATAGCATTGCTATATGCTTGATTTTATACATCTGCTAGCACTGGGTGGTGTTAAAATCAATGCATCGTAGCACTGTCCACATAATTTTTGCCACGTAATGTATAATGCTATTTAAAATGAACTGTTTGTGAAACATTTGTGATCAATCTCAAGGTTGATAATTGCTGGTAGTATCTGCTTTTATCTATTAACTATTATACATGGAAGTCTGCAGTGTGTGTACATATATATACTCACTGTGGTTGTGGAGGTAGAAGGAAGGGGGCCGCCTGGCCTCTGACAGAAATCGAGAGAAGAGCAGAACACACTCAACATACAGTGCTCGCTCCCTCCATGCCCTCATCCTTCTTTCCCCTCCCTTCCCTCTCTCTTTAACTTTTCACAATTTGGCTGACTCAAAGTGAGCTGGAGGAAGATCATGCAATGTGTGTATGACAAAGTGAAATGAAATAAGAATGAGGGTGAAAGCTACTTGCATACAATCATTCAGTTATTACAATGTTAGAAAAGATTCTGCATATGCTAATAAGATGGAGTGCAGCCACCAACAATGTGTGTTGTTGTGAAAAAATGAAAACCATATGAAACTATGATCAAACATAACAGGAAAGGACATGGAAAATTCGTGTCCCCTCACTGGTTAGCTTACTATTTTCCAGAGATTCTTATCTTTAAACCTACTGGTAAAACGTGAAACACTATGATTACTTTACGTTTCCTATTACTGGATGATTGTGACAATTCAAATTAAGTTTAGACTGTGAGGAGATAAAAAGTCTACTCAAATGTACCAAAGTTCAAAACATACAGTCTCCTCTTTACGTTAGTGCATTTATAGTTTAACGCACCACATCAGGAAGCATGCGGCCTTATATGCATGTGAGAAAAGTGTATGGGTGGCAGACGGAGAACAAGGTGAAACTGAGAAAGTTGTATCACTGGGTAGTGTTGGGAGTGGGGTGGGGGGGGTTGATGTTTACCTGTGTTTGAGGGGTGCAGTGTGGACACTATCATGGTGGTGGCAGGGGGTCCAGTAACAAAAGACTGAGAGGAGGCGGGAGGAGTGACCAAGGTGCCCTGGGGAGTGGTGATCACTAAACCGGCTGAGAGAGAGAGAGAGACCCATGATCCGACTGATTCAAGTAACACTTACGCAAGAAGATTTCTAGCTCATTGTATCAATTCTGTGAAGCGTTCAGAACATTTTAAGACACTGAGAAAAGCAGACCTAGACTTGCAGCCTCTCATGATATTTTGAGGGGTTATAAGCACACAATAAAAGAGAGATGAGAAGATGTTTAATTTGTGTAAATGATGGAGGAAAAATGGCAGCCCAAAATTAGAAAACATAATGAGAAGAAATGAAAAACAAATCACTCACAACAGACACTTTCTTTATATCTTACTACAACATAACTACCATTATGTATTGTTGGAAGTGAATGACATGACACTCAGTACCCATTCCAAGCCAGCTTCCTACATGCTACTGCTGCTCCAACATGCATTATTTCAGTTCTACTGGTGCCATTTTATTTCATGTTTAATATTGCACATTTATACATATAAACATACACCAATTCCCTGTTACTGAATAGAACACCTTTGCAGGGTGAGTAATACTGTGATATTTATTGTTAATATGATAAATTATAACACAACATACTTTTCTGAGTCTATCGTGGATCATTAGTGCTTTAGCAACACTGACCATCTGCATGTTTAATTGCAGGGAGAGCATAATTTGTCCTGGTTAATTAGATATGGTTCAGGACGGTACATGAAGTGCTGAATAAAATCAATATAGTCATAGTTTTTCGTAGTACTATTTTATGCTGCATTTAACAGCAGATGCCAAGTTGATCCACTCACCTGCTGTCATTATGCCAGTGGAGGGAACTGGCACTACCGTGATGTTCTGTGAGGAATGGGGTGGATGGAGGTGTGCTCCGACAGTGGCCATTTGTGGTCCTCCTGGAGCACCTCCACCTCCTCCTTCCTGCTTGGGCACTCTGGCAGCTGATCCAGCGTCCATGGCGGTGGGGCCAGGCACAGTAAGCACGGCGGTAGGGTAGTGTGTGGACGAAGAGTGGGGGAAGGAGGCAGTCTTTTCTGGCCCCAGCTGCTCTTTCATCTTGTTCAGAAACATGGCGTTCTCAATCTAAAAACCACAGCGGGTAGAGAGGCAGGTGGAAAGGATGGAAAACGGACGAAAGGGAGGGGGAAGGAGTGGACAGGATAAAGAAAAAGAAAGAAGGAACATGAAGTACGAGATCAATGCAGAGGATGAATGGATGGATGGAAGAAAAATGGGAGAAAGAGCAGCAAGGGAAGGATTATTTTCTCTTGGCAGGTGGGTAGTGTAGAGTTTGTCAAACTTTCACAAGGATCAGAGGGAGAGTCTTGTTTTAGCCATCCTGGCCTGTTAGGGAGCATATACATTTTTTTTCTTTTTTACTTAATTTCGCTTTTTAAGCATGGTGTCTCCTAGACACAATGATGTACTGTACAAGAGAGTCCAATAATAAGGTTTCTACCTGTCCTTGCACTGTTGGAACGGGAGACCAAAAGTATGATGAGTTGAAATGGGAATCTTCCATTATTTCTGCAATTGAAAAGCAACATATCTTGTAAACACCCATTCTGCGTTTGTCTACAGATTTGAAACTGACCCCTTGCCCTTTACTGTATGTTTCATGTGTGGCATTTTGGGAGGACTCTTTGCTTGGGTAGAAAGACAGACACCCAAGCAAACTGCACCAGGTGCTTTATTGTGGAAACCTCTGTGGAACTGTGGATGCAAGTTGTGTGTCTTCACATGCATTTCTTCTTTATAATGGCTTTTCACGTTTGGGCAAAGGGACATTCAGATGGTGGATGACCCTATGCTTGCCATAGGACAGGTAAAGAGATGTCTATAATGTTTTAATCTACTGCGTAAGGTCCGTAGTGCATGCATGACTAGGGTGCAAACATATTACGCATGCACAACTTAAATCAAGACAAAATTAACCGGTTACAAGTATGTGTACTAATGCAGTCTGGGCGTCACCTGAGTTACCGACGAAACGTGACAACAGATCATGGGGGAGAGACACGTGCTGTTCTTCTAGATCTTTATTCGCATGAAATTCAGTGATGTTTACTAAGGTACAGACACAGTTGGCTGTACTATTACAGGTATAATAGAAAGAAGATGAGAGCAGTTACTGATGCATCTTAAGTTAATCTACCCTTCTGTTTTACTGCGACTGAGCGACGCCCACTTGCACCGAGGGAGAGAGAGAGAGAGGAGCTTCTGTTACACTATAAATAGGCATCAAAACAAAAGCCAAGCCTGCTAGCCTGCGCCAAAACGTAATAACTTTAAAAAGCGGTTATCTACGTCTATACTGACTAGATTGTCTTTGCATAAAGGCACCTCATCTGTAGGCATGTACTCAACGCTTCTTCGACTTCACAGCAGATACTTTCTTACCAGCCGTCATCAGCCCAGCTAGCAAGTTAGGTTCTTTTTTTATTCGTACAGCAGGACAATAATAATAACAACATCAGGGGAATATTCAGTGCACCAAATGCCAATACTATGAGACTTTAAGCTGGACAGTGTGTTTCTACACAAGAACAGGTACTAGGCAAATCTAATGACTGTATAGATTTGAATGAGCATTGCTGGCCAAAAAACAATACGTACATTAGCTTGCTAACGATATCTGGGCTACCCAGCCAGCCTCCATTAATATTTCAGCTTTTGTTAACTAGCCAAGGAGAAGCACCATTAAAAGCTATGTACAAGTAAACTTCCGCTCCAAACAACATTGTCCCTATGCCTCTATCGGTCTCTCCGGTTAGTCTGACTGTGAAAATAAAAAAAGGAAAAAAAAGCTCGAGGATAAAAAAAAAACGAACGGTGAAAAAAAAACGTCGACGCCAATGCCCCTGTGCGCGAGACGCAGCTTCATGCAGACTTCCGGCTGGCGAGACAGAAGAGAAGCGCCCGAGTGAGTTGCTCAAATTGGGAGAAATAATTAACAATCGAGTCATAACTCTGTATTAATTACCGGTGGTGGCGTTTTCCTCTCAATCCCGGGACTCCTTCGAGCCGGGACAGTTCGGAAACTTCGTCCAAATCCGCCCGAACCCTCAGATTCACCTATTTTTTTCCCTGTTTTTTTTTTTCGATTTTTTTCCCTCTTGTGGGGCTGTCCGACTATTCTCCGCTACACTTCCGGCGAATGAGGTCAAATTATAAAATGGGAACAGAGACACTAAACCGACTTCCGTCAAGTAAGGTCACATGAAATAACATTTTCTACTGTGACTCAATGGACGTAAGTGCTGCAAATCGTAGTTGTCGTAATTAATAAAAGTTTATCTCTATGAGAGTTCGTCTCTCTGTGTACTTTGTTATACAAGTTATACAATTAAGCAATAACGTCACCATTCAACATTCAAGTATATTGATAGCCAGGAAAGTTTAGTAATACAGTATGTAACTTAAAAACCAATACATGAATGCCAAATAGATAAAATAATCTTTATTATTATTATACATAAGGTATATAACAATATAACATACAGCAGGCAATGTGTAATTACATATTAAATAAAGTGTGTGTGTTTTGTAAGGAACCACATGTCCTCACAATGTAAGACAGTATGAAATCTTTGGTAAAGTAAGGACAATTTGCTGTTATTTACAAGTTATTTTCACCAAAAATCTATTTTTTTGGAAAATTGAATAAAGCAGAAAATTATTCGTTTGAATACTGAAGTTAAGGTTAGGGTTAGGTTTAGGGGTATGCGTAGTATTATTTATGTGCAGTTATACAAAGATAAATAGAACTATATGGATGACCTCACAAATATAGTAAAACAAACATGTATGTGTGTGTGTTTAAATTGTGCAATATTCCTTAATCTAATGGAGGAAATTTGCAACTTTGGCTACCATCTCTTCTTATGTACATGATATTTACCCACAACCAATACTGTACAAAAAGTACAGCTCTCTTAATCCTGAGAGCATCACTACAATCTAGCCATACCGCCCTTCGTCACTGGAGTGGGTGGGACACAGCCGCCATTTGTCCACCTGTAGGCGGGATTACGCTCTATTTAACGTCCGTTGGTTTTGATTTGACCAATGAAAAGAAAGCTTGAACAGCGGTAAAAAAAATTTGAAATCCAAACGGCTGTGAAAACAGTCAGACCTGCGCTGGTTCCTGTGTCGATGGTGAGTTCAAAAATGTATTAACGTTACTGTATCTCGTGATTTCTTCACAGCGCCGAAAAAACGCCTGATAAGTGAGATGATAAGATTTACTGAATCCTTTCGCGTAATATACAGCACTAATCTAGGCAACAGTTAACGTTAGCATCACACAGCTAACTGCGTGCTAGCTTGTCTTATATTTCTAGTTGCCTTACCGCATTGTAACTTTAACTGTCTTTGTTTCAAGAACAATTGGACCTGGTAAATGAACAAAGAGGTGAGTATTGATCCCCTGACGTCCACACACTGTCTAACGATAGCTAAATTATTTAACAGTCCTGCTTGAAATAACCGTGTTGCTGTCCGTGCCTTATGAGGCAGAGTCTTTCTGGCTATTCGGTTAGCTAAGTTAGTTGTTGAAATCAGCTAATGGTAATGAACGTTGGCTACGTCCAGTTAATTAAAGCAGGTTCCCTTTAACTGTGGGAATGCGTATACCTATAATGCCCATGCAGATCTGGCCGTCTTGGTTTGACGTATCTTTTTTTGTGCTTTATACCGAAACGGCATGTAATGGCATATGCTGCCTTCAGGTCCTCATCGGAAGGTCCTAATTAACCACGACTTTGGAGGTCGTGTACGAGCTGACTTGGCTGTGGTCGGAAACAAGATAGACGCCCTGGAAATAATGCTTAGTGCTTCTTTGTTTACGTTAGGGATTTTTTAGAGTCTTATTTTAGTTGCATTACTCCAACAGAATGATACGCTGTAGGAAAGGATATTTATGAGATGAGTAAACCTTTTGTCCAGTTAACATGTGTTTAAATATGTTTTCCGTGTGTGGAGTCAGCAGTGTTGATGTGTGGCTGCTAAATAACTTGAAATGCAGTTTACACTAGAACTATCAGCAGCTATCGTTGCTTATTTTTATTTATGTATTTTTATTTATTTTTTTGGACACGCCCCCCAATTAGGAAACTCAGGGTTCACCAGAGAATACTGCAGTGGTGACTTTTTTGTGCGCACTCATCTCGTAAATATGATGGCAGCAATAGTAGAGATATGATGCTCCTGATGTAGATCCTGATGAAGGTGATCTCAATATTTTGGTCACTACTAGTGTTCTGATACTGGTTCCTGGCAAGTAACCATTGTTAACTTTGGTGTATAGCTACGGGTCGCTAAAAAGCCCAAAAGAATGGAGTGAAATGGGACGAATAAGAGTACTTGATAAAATGGCAAGTGACTGTAGGTCCTAGATAGCCTAGTGTACCTAACAACCCAGCAACTCTGGTTTTAGAGAAATCCATGGTTTATGTTTACAAGAATTTTTACCTGTCCTGTGCTTGTTCATACCCTCATGATTATGTATTTGATTATTATGTCTGATTGTTTTATGTCTGTGATTGTCAAAATGTTGTCCTACACTCTCATGGAGTGTAATGTAAGGTAATCTCCTTCACAGCTTTATCTTGTTTGAACCTTCTTATATATGGGATACATTCAATGTAGATAGGTTTTTTCACTAATCCTCAGTTGCATCTGTGGCTAAGATGTACTAGCCTTGTAATTAGGGGTGAAACAATGCGTTGTGAAATTGTGATACTGCAATGCAAAACTGTGACAGTGTGTTGTGAAGAATGGACATTTTATTAATTGTCATCTTATGCAACTGTGTTAGTTGCTGCACAAAGTTTTTTAGCGATCTGCAGTCATTAAAGTTGTGCAACAACGTGAGCATAATTTTAAGTTTTCTTCAATCAAGTTTTGCACAACACCTCAAATACTGAATCATAGCCAGAGTATAATGAATCACAATGTGACACAAGTAAGCCATTGTATGTAACATGTAACACATACTAGTATGATGTAATTGGTACTTGTATACTTTTAAAATTCACTATTTATTTATGTAAACCGTATTTATATGATTGTTCCAGTGTTAATGACAACTGTTTCCTCTGCAGAATACAATGTCCCGTTTACCGGTCATGTCCGGAAAACGGCCTCACTCCAGCACCACCGATGGGGAGCATCAGCAGCCTGCATTGGTATGGCTTTGTGTCCACTCATGTTTATGTAAACAAGCAGTTATTTAAGTTCTTGAGGTTTTGATTGTAATTTAATTTTATCTGTATTTAGAAGAAGATACGTAAAGTTGACATAGAGACTTCTCAGAAGCTCAGACCTGCTGCCAGTGTGGTGCCCCCTAGACGTCCTGTACCAGCCAAAGCAGCGAGTAAGTGATGAGTCAACAAGCCTTGATGAAAGAATCAGCTTTTAAAAAAAAATGTGCATACTCTTATGCTTTCAGTAATGTGTAATGTAGTAATCTGTGGATTTTAATCTTTGTTTTGCAATGCTGTCATGTTTAAAAAATTGGCAACAGAAATTGTCTTTGTCACTGTAAGCAGTCCCACATCCTGCTCCATACCTTCAAGTGTAGAATTTTTAGTCTTTGTTTACTGACTGACCGACGTACTTTTTGTACTCACAGCTAAACCTCTTCGTCCAACTGGAGCAGCAACTGTGGCAGCAGCCCCCTCAAGAGGTTGGTTTGTCTTGCTTATTTCTGTAAACGATGTTGTATTTCGGATGTAAAACATTCCAGAATTTGTGAATGTAATACCATTATATTAAGGTACCACATTATCATTGTTTTTCAGTTTTAGTATACCAATTGTTAACGAGCAATATATTAATGACCTTCAGTTTAAAAAAAAAAAATAATAATGCATACTGGAATTATACTTTTCATTGAAACAGAAGTTCAGCATTTCAAAGTACAATCAATATGCATCAGGTTTTGGTTGCTTTGTAATTCGCATTATGTCAAGATGACAAACCATCAGGCGTGTGTTTGTGGTTTTTCATGGCACGTAGGCAAGAAAATGTAGCAGAGCTGACCTGCCCCTGTGATTGATTTGATTGTTTTAATTGTTAGGTGACATTAAAAAAAAGCCGTCTGCACCTGCACCAGCTGCTAAAGGTAGGACCCTTCTTTGAACTTTGAACATACTTGTAAGGTACTGGTAGCATCAACTTTCTAGTGATTTTGTAATTGTAAGTGTGACCGATTAGGCTAAAACTTGTAGTAAAACTTGAGATGTAGTAAGCCTAACGTTCATTACTCTTGCTTTGTCTTTGTGACCTCCCATTCCTTATCCACAGTTGTGGGAGGATCCAGAAGACCAGGATGGGACTTGAAAGGCAAAGTCAGCGACATGGAGAACAAAATTCATAACTACCAAAGCCGAGTGAAGTCTGTTAACCAGGAAAATGAGAGTCTCAAAGATTGGATTGCAAAAGTGCAAAAAAACGAGGCTGAGTGTCAAGAGGAAAACAAGACTTTAAAGAAACGTCTTGGGTATTGAGTACATTTAAAATTCATTTCATCATAGACATTTGCAATGTGGTTATCAGAGGAATGATACATTTGCCCTCCCCCCCCGAATGTCTACTTTGCAGGGAGCTTGAGGAGGAACTGAATAAATTGGCAACAGTGAAAGATGACCTGGAGAATACTTCTAAGGAGAGAGATGGCCTGCAGAAAGACCTGCAGAAGCTATCAGATGATCATGGGGCTCTGCAGAGGCTCCGACATGACCTAGAAACAGAGCTCCGCAATGTGCAGGCATGTCTCTGTGGTCCTCAAACCACCAACACACTATAGAATGCAGAGTAATATCCATTTCCTAGGAGATGTATTCCTGTGTTCGAGTTAAGAGTGGTTGATATTCGTTCATCAGTTCGGTCTCCAGCGCTTGGAAACATAGTGGGTCTCTGTGTAGAGTGGGTCTCTGTGAAAATTTGCTAGAAGTTGAGAAATTAACTTCTGACAATGAAAATGGAGTTTATGTATCTTATATGCAAAGTGTATATTCTGAGATTTGCTGCTTTTTATTTTTATTTATTTATTTTTTTTTCACATTCCTGTTTGCATTTCTTTCTTTTTCAGAGCCAGCTCTCGATTCAGACCTCTGCTCTAGGCCGCTGTCAGGACAGTCTGCGAGAGAGTCAGGAAACTGTAAAAAGCTTGGAGCAGACAGTGACTCGGCAGCAAGATGACCTCCACTATGCGGAAATGGAACGCAGGAAACTACACAACACCATTCAAGAGTTGAAGGTAAGATAATGGACAGCCAACTACAGAAGGAGTCCTAGAACATGTGTGGGAATTAAAGCTCACCCCGATCCTGATCATGGTTTTAACCAAAAAATTAGGAGTACATTTTATTGATGAAATTGGTAGAACTTGTCAGGCACCCTAGTAGGCCTAGTAGTGAAACACCCATCATTGTGTTTTTCAGCTAACAGTGGTCTTTGTTTTTGACCAACACGATCCTTTTGAGAAATATAATACAGTAGTTTAAATGTGTAATGAATGTTAATGCCAGATTAAGACCTTTTTTCCTGCTTGTACCCCCCTTTTTTTTTTTTTTTTTTTTTTTTTAAATTTATTTATTCATTTTTAAATCATGTTTTCTTTTCAGGGCAACATCAGAGTTTTCTGCAGGGTCCGGCCGCTGCTTTCCAACAAGGAAGCAATTGTCACGCACATTCAACTGCCTTCACATGACAACAAAGCCTTAACACTTGCAAAAGTGGAAGAGGTAATTTTAATAAAACATTCTTGTGTAGATAAATGCTTTTTAGGACCAAATACGCTTAAAAGTAAGTACCTCCGGAATTAAGTGCTTTTAGATCATATATTTCCTTAAGGTTGCCTTGAAGCTTTTGGAAAGGGGGAGCGGGTTTAAAGTTCCCTATTTAAAGTGCAACGTTTGTCTCTCAGTCCCACGTAGGGCGCACCACTGACACTCAGAAAAGCTACAACTTCAGCTTTGACCGGGTGTTTGGGCCACACAGTTCACAGGGCGATGTCTTTGAGGAAATTTCCCTTCTGGTGCAGTCAGCTCTGGACGGCTACAATGTCTGCTGCTTTGCGTATGGCCAGACGGGCAGCGGCAAAACTTTTACCATGGAAGGAGGGGACATGGACGAAATGCGAGGAGTCATACCCCGAGCTGTTCAGCAGATTTTCAAGTCTGCCAAGGTGCTTGGTGAACAAGGCTGGCAGGTAATTGTGCAAGCATGTTTAGGTGATGTTGGCTTGTTTAAATCCACAAAATGCTTTCATTTTATCCCAAACCTGCGAGTCTGCACTCAGGACTGTTCTGCTTTCACTAGTGCTGCCTGCTATACCAATACTGATACCCTTTTAAAAATTGTATGAAAGCCGCAGTTCACGCTCCATTCCAGCACTAGCATTCAAGGGCCTGACCCCTTAATATGGAGTTCCTCCACAAATTCAAGTTCCCCCCTGATAAATCAGTCATGGGTGGTGCAGTCATGCAGCACTGAAACAACAGAGTACAGAACAGAGATTTTTATTTGTGTATTTATTTTTTAAACATTCCATAGTGGCAGTGTTTGGTGCGGATTTCTTGCCACTCCTGTAAACTTGAATGGTGAAGAGCAACGTGAATTTGAGGGCAACAATCTTGAGCAACAAGATATTCCAATGTGTTGAACCTCTGTGTTTTAGAAGGAATGATTGACACCATTTTTGCCAATTTTGGCATCCCTGTTGCTTACAGTCCATGGCTTGTGGATAAAGCAAAGTGAAGAAAGTGTATTTTCCATAAACGCGCAATAGTTGGGGCAAGCTTACTGATACAGCAAGACCTGCCCACACAACATGTTTAAGCATCTCGCTGATAGACATGCAAATATGATGGAGAACATAATTATATCAAGTGTTAATCCTTTTATTTATTTTACAACTGACACACTGACCGGCATTATTAACTGTAATTCATCTTATGTGCTGCTCCTGAGAGTCTTGATCTAAATGTATTGCCCTTGTCTATTTGCAGTACACCTTTACAGCCAGCTTTGTTGAAATTTACAACGAAACCCTGCGGGACCTGCTTTACACAGGCAAACCCAACAAGAGGCCAGAGCATGAGATCAGGAAGACCTCAAACAATGAGGTTACTGTCACCAACCTGACTTACCAAAGAGTCAACACAGAGGATCAGGTACTGTCTTATCTTAAAGATGATATCTGGCGGGGGGGGGGGGGGGTTATTATATCTAAAAATAAAATTGATTGAAGGAAGACTAAACTTCGTTCAGGAAATTACCGTGGTCAAATTCCTTGGTTTCCTTGGCAGTGCTCTGCAGTAGAGAATTCTGTTAATATTCTAGTGTATCTATGCTGTAGGAGCTGTTGAGTTGGAATAGTTTTTACTGTCCTGTAAGTGTTATTGATGTATGAAACAAATTCAAATCACGGACAGATTTTGAAAGTAACTGTATAACAGCGATCAAATGATTTTAAGATGCAGTCTCGATGTATGTTCTTGTAAATAAGTTTGTTTTGTTGTTGTTTTTTAATTTCTTTTAAATCTCAGGTTTGCAACTTGATCATCTTGGCAAACCAGAACAGGTCCACTGCCCGGACAAACATGAATGACCATTCCTCTCGCTCCCATTCCATTTTCCAGCTGGACATTGAGGGAGAAAACGTTGGCCGAGGCACCAAGTGCAAGTGTAAGAATTTTAGGGCTGCCTTCTAGAAGTCGACGAGTCGAATCGTCAGTCGGAGACCCTTTAAGTCGACTGAGAACCTTCATGTCGACTGACAACAGTAACGAGTTGTGGTTTTTTTTTTTTTCCCGTAAAACAGACAAAAGCTTACAAAATGCACAAGAACTTTAAGAATTTAAAAAGACATGTTAATAATTATTAAAAGGGGAATAATAAATATATATTTAAGTTCTAACTGGGCTATGATGCATGCTTGCTAAAAAATTAAATCCACGTGACAACGTGCGCTGGCGGTTCACCGTGAAGGAAGCTAAAGCTGTAAAGCTGAGAAACGCGGGTGGAACGATGTCTCAGAAAAAGTCTGGAGGAGCTTTTGAAGAAGAGAATCCGAACAAATTAAAGCTAATTCTGCTCGTCATTTAGTCAGACATCCAACACTGCTTCAAACCAGTGAGCTGACTTTCGTTTTAGACATAATGGCTGTTTGCGGTGAAGGAAAAACGGACCGAAGACGTTTGTTTTATTATAATTCCATTATTTTAGAACCTAAATTACAGATATTTTTATTTATTCGTTTACAGCTAAGATTATTTTTATTTAAAGATAAGTACAGTCACTTAATATGCCTGCCGATAAACGAGGAATAATTATTTCAGCGCAGGTGATATAATAATTAAACGGTTTCAGGTCTACCGTTCTCCTTTTCATCTAAAAATAATTTAAATATTGACTAATTTGGTTTTATTTAGGAGTTCATTATTTATGAGAGATGAAAGACGAAGGGTCATCCTACTGAAGAAGCTGTTAAAAGTGAAATTATAAAGACAGGCTAGAAGCGCTAATTTTTAGCATAAATACGTGCTCGCTGCCCGACGCTATATTCTGTAATTAAATCAGGCTCCAGATCGTTCATCATATGCCACGTCTCTTTTAGTTCAGTAATATGATCCTGTGACTCTGCTGACTTTCTAAATGAGGACATCAGATCTGAAACGTATGCAAATTGATTTACTGATTACTAGATAATGTATATGGAGAAAAAACATGAACGAATAGTCGAATCGTCGGCCAGGACGGGCGAATCCGATTCGACTGACAAAATTCTGAGTCGGGTACGGCCCTAAAGAATTTAAACTAAACATCCCATGAGAAAATACTCAATGATAAATTTCAACCCATCCATAATAAACCCAACTATTTGTGGAGGCAAAAGAAAATGAGTATTTAGAATTTTGTTACAATTTTAAATCGAAATGTATAGATTTTCTTTAGTAACAGTTCCATGATCAGTACAGTTTAAAAAAAAAAAAAAAAAAAGAAAGGGGGGAAAAAGGCGCACATTGAGAGAGTACATTTAACAGGGCAACATTTCGCTATAAGAGTTACTTGTGCCGGTGCCTCCACACACAGATTCGTTGGTCGTCTCCACCAAGACACAAGCGGGACTGGTCACTGAAGATGACCCCCTGCCATTGTAAATCACTGCATGGTAGTCTGGCACGACACCATTGCAGTCTTTGGTGATGTTGATATGGTGTTAGGGACAGTCATCGTAATGGTCTGTGTGCATGTAGTCCTGTGTCATGAAGCTGTCTGCCAGTGTTGCTGGCACTAACAGGATGACTCATGGAGGGCATGAGTGCTGGATGTCCGCAATTGTGGCTGTTGGGTCAGTCAGGTACAGCAATAAGGCCTTTGCTGAAGTCACATGTGCAGCTGAGCATGAATATTGAGTCTTTTGCATGTCTCACCATGTTTCATTCCTGCTGGTTGATTTCTTCTTCCTTCTGGTTGTGAAAATGTTTTTTTGGATGAGTGTATTCCTTATTGATATGGTTTAGAATATGCTCTTGTATGCTATCTGAGCTGTTTCAAAATAAAGCTTGACCTTTAGCTGGTGGCTTGTGTTACAGCCTCCCTGTGTCTGGTGGACTTGGCTGGGAGTGAAAGGGTCCAGAAGAGCCAGTCTAACGGAGAACGGTTTAAGGAGATGACAGCCATAAACTCCTCTCTCACCAATTTGGGTATCGTGATCACTGCTCTGGCCAACAAGGTCAGCTTGAGAAACTTCAGTGTTATTTATTTTTCTTTCAGATACAAGTGATCAGAGCACAGAACTAACCTGTTCCTTTTGGTTTTCTATAGGAGAGTTTTGTGCCATATCGCAACTCTAAGCTGACCTACCTTCTTCAGGGATGTCTTGGTGGAAACAGCAAGACGTGAGTTATGAAACCTTGATGGAGCACAACTAAATATTTAAGCAATATGGAATGAAGATGTAAATATAGCAACAGCATGTCAAACCCAGTAATGTCATAATTATAGATGTAGTGTTTTTATTTGTGCTGTCAAACGATCTTAGAGACTTCTAAGAACTTCATCTGACTGCTGTTTACTTTACTTTGTCTAGTTTGATGTTTGTAAACATTTCACCAGAAGAAGACAGCTTCAGTGAATCATTGAATTCACTTCGCTTTGCCAGCAAGGTCAGTGTTGATATAAAATGGCTCTTATTCAAAGTTATTTATTTGGTGGGTTTCCTCCATCACGATGTTCTAAATGATTGATGGCAAAGGTCTGGATATTTGCTGATGCCAGTGCAGTAACTTCCTTTATATAACCGTTTTGTTAATGGTTTCTATGTACTTCTACAGGTGAATGACTGTGTTATCGGGACGGCCACTGCCAATCGAAAGTAGCGCCTTTTAACTTCTGCACTTCATCATAATCAACTTGTGCAAACATTCTTTTTATTTTGCAATCATTTTAATGTTCATCTTGCATTGTAAAGATTGTCTTAGATGTTAAAAACTGCATATTAAGAATGTCCAATGTTTTTTATTCCATTTTCTCACTATAGCATGTGGATACTTTTTATTTTTTTTAAAGCATATTAAAGTTTTTAGTGTAGTTTTTATTTGTAGCCTGTGTTTGTTGGTATGTGGAAGTACCCCTGGGGAAATTCAACCGTTCGAATTCAACCATTGTTGTATTATTACTATTATTATTAATTATATTGTATTACAGCTGGGTTTAATGGTATCCTGCTTTCTGTTTTCAGCTGCATAAACTCAGTTTAATCAGTGTGCCTGTTCAGTAATGATTCATTCAAATATACTAAAAACTTAAGATGAAGCATCAAATGAATTGAAATGCTTCTTGGATTCCTGTGTCCCACCTGGAATTTATTTTATTTTGTGGTAATTTCAGTGATGCATCTGACTCTATTCCCCCTTAAATTCCTGTTCACCTTGACAAATTAAGTCCTTGGATGTGTGCATTAATTGAAAACCTCGACACCTAGGGATGGCAGAAAATAAGTGTTAATACTACGCAATCTTTCATAGTTTTATTACTGACTGCTTTTCTTGAACTTTTGCTTGCTGTAGCTCTGGTGTTGCCATTGATTTTTGTTCAGTATGCTGCATAACTCGATTTGTGAAGGGGCTCGTGCACTTGAGGAGGAACTGAACTGGATGCAACATCTTGAATTCAGGGGTGGTTATTGTACTCATGGAAATAAACACAGTGTCTGATGCCTTGCTGCCTGCAGAGTTCTTCTTTGTCAGTGCTCTTCTCTTTCAGTGCTCGTGTTTTCTGCTCCATGTTTGCTAACAGAATTGGTGCTGGTGCAGAGTATTATGGAATTTGTAAGGCAGTGAAGGATACATCTACAATGCTTTCATAAAACGGAGAAAGCTCAGCAGGCAGTGTTTTACACAGACACTAGACCGAGACATGACTGGCTGCCTTGCTACACAACAATACTGTATAAGTAAGCGGCATATATGAGGTTTCGGGTCACGGCAGTCTAAACATAACGTTAAGCGTGCCAGTTTAGGACCTGCTTAGAAACAGCCGCTACATCCATGCCTTGCATTAAAGTGCGTTAAGAAAATGCATAAACGGCAAAATACGGCACTTCCTGAGAAGCTGAGTATTCGCACTGGTTTTCCTGATGACCCGTAAAACATTATGACCACTACTACCTGGGGTTAAATACGGTACACTAATACGCACATTTCAGTGCATGTTATTTTTTGGGCCCAGCAACTTCTCCCAGTCCTTTTAAAGTCTCGGCTCCATCACTGTTGCCATGACAATAGTACCAGACGGACAGTTTCCTCGCGTTGCATTTTCAGTCGGCCAAGTCTGTTCAGGCTGTCTGGGATCTCTTAAAGGTAACGCGCAGCGTTCGTCTCTCTGGAGGTAAAAGCGAGCTAATCCAACAGTTCATTCTACCCTTCCACCATTTTCTTCTAACGTCACACAGACCGCAAGTAAATGGAGATCGTTCTGTGTGAATATCCTCGTTTCGGTGCCTGAAAGATATTTTTTCGGGGGTAAGACTTGTCACCCAACCCGACGTTTGATTTGTATACCAGAAGCAGAGTAGCTAACTCGTAGCTTGCTAGCTTCGCACACAAGCATGGTTGATGGGTCCAACTTGCATGAATCGATGTTTGCATGCAGAAGGGAGACGCTACACATCGCGGGTTCTGAACCCCAGTATCACTAGCTGAAGTAAAGCGGTGCTTTTATGTAGCTTTGTGGCCTTTTGTATTCTAGCCTCGACTGTGTTAACCGTGTCAGTGGAGTGTTCAGTATTCTAAGTAGCTCTCTGGTCGACTACGTAGCTAGTTACGAAGCAAGCTGGTATACATTAGAATGCATGCTTGTATGTAATATATGGGCATAATTTACCAGCTCCCGGGCTGGAGAGGTAGCTATGCACACTACACATCTGCAGTACGTTAATTACAGCTCATTGTCTTTTTTTGTACCAGTGTATTTGATTATGGTTTCCACTATATAGATCAACTTTGATTCTAATAAATGATTTGTGGAGTGGGGTACATGTTGTCTACCTGGGGGCTTTGCACCTGATAATCTAGGCTGCTTGAATGCAGATTATTATCACCTAGCAGGCCATAAAAAGTGATAAGATATCGTTCCTGAGCTGCTGCTGCTGCTGCTGCTTCTGTCGCCAGTATCTGTGTCCTATAGGATGAAAAGCAGGAGTGTCACCATAGTGTATAGACATAGAGCAACATCAGTATGCCGTTCAGGCTTTATGCAGTTATGAAATTATCCACTCCAAATGATTATGCCTAAAAGTTATTTACTTTAAGCAGCTGAACTCGCTAATAAGGAACTTTAACTGACAATACTATCCCCCAAAGATGAGAAACGCACCTACCCTCTTTGCTGTTGTATATTTAAATTTAAATGGTTTCAGTGAAGTTGTAGATGCATCAGATTTTAGTGAATACAACAAAGGCATTTTAATTTAGCCCAGCATAATAGCAATATAGGCCACAGTAAGAGTAGCAGAACCACAGCAGGCAGGCATATTTTTTCAGTTTTACTTTATAAGATGTGTATTAAAGCAATATACCCACTGGCCACTTCATTTATGTAAGTGTATGCAACTGTGGTTCAGGGTTTCATGGGGTCTGCACCACACACAAATCCTACCATCAGCCAGAAACAACTGGTACTGTGATTCAGCAGACCGTGTCACACAATGTCAGACCTCAAGGGTCCAGTTAGCAGTTTCACAAGCCCAGATGAGGCGCTGTGTCCACTGTTGTGGTGTTAACATTCACTCTGGAGGGTCTTCGACTCCCATATCCCATGGAAGCTAAAGAAATCTATACTGACCTCTGGGATATGCGTGTGCGGCCTTCTGCATTGAATGTGGATGTGATTTCTGATGTGAAGAGTCATTTGTCTGTTTGTACAGACAGTTCTAGCCAGATGCAGCCAATCATTAAGCACCCATGGGCAGCCACTGTGCAATATGTTCTCGGTACGCGTGTGGCACTGGATCGAGGAATGTTAAATGCCTGCACAACTTTGGAAATGGAATGTTCCATCCGTCTCGCACCCGCTATCATGCCTCTTTCAGACTGTGATAATTCACTTCGCCTTGCCATGAGCATACCTGTCAGTGTACAGCCTCATTCACAAGATAACACCTCACAACTTATACAGGTGTGGACGTTCTCTGGCCATCTTCGGAGGAAAAGCCACTTCATAATCAGTTAACATACTGCTGTCCAATGACTTTTGGTATGTCAGTGTATATGATGAGTATAGCTCATAAAATGGATATAAGTGTGGATATGGATAATGAGTGTAGATACAAGGAGGTGTATTTAATGAAGTGGTTGCTGAGTGTATATACTGTACATCTGATGCTCATATACCTTCAGACCTGATTGAGCAAACGTTTAAATATGTGGCTTAGCTTGGTGTTGAAACTGGTGGAGTTACAAAGAAGAGTCTCAACCTGTGAGAGTTGGGGGATCTGCTAAGCAGATTCCAGTGCCGTCAAAGGAACATTTTGTACATAGCATCAGATATGGGTGTATAAAATTGTACTACACTTTTAAACGTGATTAACAGACCTAAAAATTTTATTATGCTTCACAATTCTGGAATTAGTCCAATTGGTAGACTAGTTTTTGATACTGCAGTCGTGTCAAAATGCTATAAATTTAGAAACAAAGGTACATGACTGCACCCATTGAAACATACAGGATGTTTCTTATGTTTTCAGTGCTCTCTATTATCAAATGCAATGTGTTCACTTTCTTTAGAAAATGTGCATATTATTTCGCTAGAACTTTTTGTGCCTTTTGTAGGTATGCAGTCAACAACAGGGGAGAACAGTTGTGATGGCACCTCTGGGGTGTCTGTTGGGTCAGTGGTGCAAGTGTGCTTCCCCACTGTGCAAGCATCTGTGTTGGACAGCCTTAACCGACAGCGTGAGGATGGACAGCTCTGTGACCTCTCCATACATGTGCAGGGCCAGGTGTTCAAAGCCCACCGCTGTGTATTAGCTGCATCCTCACCTTACTTCCATGACCAGGTGTGTCTTTTTCATGTGTTCGTGTTAAAAGTACATTAACCCTGATCCTGAAGAGCCAGCATCCACTGTGATGACTGTGCTGTAACTTAACTTGGTAGTAATGTTTTTGAGTTGCTGTGCCTTTGGAGCTGAATGAAACAGAAAAGGGTAGTTTATATCTAGCGTTAACATCTGTTTCACATCTTGATCGTGCCCAAATAAAGTCTGGTATATTCCAGATTTCAGAGTAAATATATGCTCTTTACACTTGTCACAACAAAGCACATTTGCACTGTGACCTAATGGGATCTAATTTTAAGTGTTAAAAGAACATCCACACATGCATCATTTCTGTCGTATTTCCATGTAGGCTTTCCCTCCGTTACCATAAATATTGAGAAGTTTGTTTTGGACTCTTTGATCTGCACAGAATGCAAGAATGCAGGTGGTTTCAGGATACCTTCAGCCTTATATACCCTCCATCTGCGTTTCTTTGTTTATCCTCTCAACTGCTAGTCACCACTCATTCTGCATATATAATTAAATGGTAATATAGAAATGTCATTACAATGTTGAATGTAAGGTTGTATCACAGACTTCATGTGAATGAGGTCTGATTGTTCCTGGCTATGTTTACACCTGTTTTTTTTGGGGGGGGGTTCTTATAGTCAAGTGAAATCTGATTCTAATGCAGTTACTAAAAATGCATGTTGGTGCAAAGTGTAAACAGCCTCTCTAGATAAAGCAGCCTTAATACTAGATTAAGCAAATGCAGCCTGAATATTAACAGTGTGTCTGTGCTTGATAGGTGCTACTGAAGAATATGTCCACAGTGTCCATCCCAGCTGTCATGGACCCACTAGCTTTTGAGAGTGTGCTCAGCTGTGCCTACACTGGGCAGCTGCGAATGCTGCGTGAAGACATTGTTAACTACCTCACTGTAGGGAGTGTGCTCCAGATGTGGCACATTGTGGACAAATGCACAGAACTACTCAAAGAGGGCAGGGGAGGGTCTAGTGGGCCGCAGGGTGTTAGTGCTGCCCCAGAGAACACTGGATGCAGCAGCAGTGCTAACAAGGATGCCTATGGAGATGAAGGAGACACTCCATCTATGGTTCCACCTCCTAACCGTCAATCGCTGAGTGAAAGTCAGTCTCCTAGCAGCACAAATTACTTCAGTCCCAAAGATGCTAGTTTTGGTGGGGCTGTGGTGACTACTGGCACAGCAGGAGATGGAGGCATGCATTCCACTCCTAACTACTGCATGCCATCCAGTCGTGAGGAGACTTTCCTAATTGAGGAGGAGGATGAGGAAGACGATGATGAGCTTTTATACCCCAGAAAACAGGAACGGGGGAGCAGCAGGAGGAAGAAGTCCATCCCTGTCTCTGACCAGGAAATGGGAGAGAGTGACAGCTTTGGGGTCTCATCTTTCCAAGATGGAGAATCATCTCCACCTCAAAAGCGCCCCACGTATAGTCAGCCAAGCATCATGCCTCGGAAGCAGTGGGTGGTGGTAAAAACTGAGCGCTCCAGGGACGATGACCTCATTGTAGTTTCGGGAGAAGAAGGAGGGGACGAAGAAGAAGAGAGGGAGTTAGAGATTGCCAAGGAGAGAGAAAGAGAGAGGACATTTAATATTTCTAACGTCAGGACCCTCTCAGCAGACCTCAGCAGCAGGGAAGAAATGGAAACACATGTAAGTTCTCAAAGTTTGCATTTACTTCGCTTAACCATTTTATCCATCGATTCTAATAGCTGATGATTTCACAGGTTGACTTCTGCCAGTCCTCTGAAGACTACCTCAAGTTTGAAAGTGGTTTAATGGACCAGACATCATCGCAACACCCTCTTGAAAACCCCAGCCAGAATAGCAATCGGGCAGTTTCTGCCTTTCTGGGCTCAGTTCAGTCAGCTGCTGCCAGAGCCCAACTCTTTCCACTGGACATGCAAGGCAATCAGATTCTTCTGTATAACCAGGCTACTCTTGACTCTTCTCCTCCATTAGGGGTTTCCGGAGGTTTGCCTGGAGTGTCTTTGAAAGGAAATGTAGAGCATGGAGCAGTCCACTTGTCAGGGCAGGGCGGAATAGATGGTGGATTAGACGGCTTAGATGGCAATGGAACTGGCACCCCAGGCAAAGTCTTCATGTGCCATTGTGGCAAAAGGTTTACCCACAAGAGCATGCGAGACCGTCATATCAACATGCATTTGGATCTGCGGCCTTTCCACTGTCCAGTCTGTGCTAAGAAGTTCAAGATGAAGCATCACCTAACAGAGCACATGAAGACTCATACGGGCTTGAAGCCCTACGACTGCAATGGCTGTGGAAAGAAGTTCATGTGGCGGGATAGCTTCATGAGGCACCGCTCCCACTGCGAGAGGCGCAATGGGATCAGCGGCACTAGTGAGGCACGAGGATCAGAAGGGTCCGTCATCTCCCCTCCACATCACCTTCAGCACCAGCCATCGGGCAATGAAGGTTCTCAAGGAAATGTTGCTGGTAGAAGTGGAATCCCAGTTTTGTCTCCACACCACTCGAGTACTGGTACTAGTGGAGTACCTTGTTTGACCATGGCTGTACCTGGTCCTCTTTTAGGGCTTAATCCCCAAAGTGGGGTGTATGGTCTTGGTTCTGGTGTTCTTGGGTTGGGGGTAAGTCAAAGTGGATGTGGGGAGGAGGTTAGTGAAGTTAGTGTTGGCGAAAGCAGCGTCACCTAGGCTACTACATCAGACAATGTTGAGCAATTTCTCACATCTCCATTCCTTCAAAAGTTGTAATTCTCAACTAATTCAAAGGGACCATGTACAGTTGTCTGATTGTTCTCACACTGACAGTTTCGTGTGTTCTATTGCATGTGCCATATGATGAGATTTGGAAAGAAGTCTTATCAAGTAACCATTTTTAGAGCACTTAAATTCACATAGTAAGAGATGTTTAAAGTAGGCTGCTATAATGATTGCCAGAATTCAGAAGAACCTTATTCTGATCCAGACTATGTCAGCCACTGTCGCACACGATCTGCCTCAAAAGTACAGGATGTTTGTCCATACTCATTTCAAAGTGCCATACATCCCAGTAGCTGGTGTTATGATGACATATATATATATATATAGTTGGTAAATTGGTATTTTTCCACCATAAAATTTTTACAGACAAAATGTTGGCCATTAATTTCGTCTAGGACTTTCTCTTTCCAGTTTGCCTAAGCTGTGTTAAAGACTGCCTCTTAAACAGTTGCTATCGCACAGAAATGTGCAACTTGTATATTTGGATAGGTACTTGTTAAATGTTAAAGAAACTAATGAGTTTATCATCCCAAACGTTCTTGAAGGATGCACCTAGCCGTACCCTGTGTTTATTCAATATCCTCAGAGTTACTAAGGTGCGTTAAATGTTTATTTTTTTGATCTTGTGTGTGTGTGCATTTTTATTGAATTAGAAAATATAAGATCATGAATGATATTGTATTTAAATATGTTGGATTTAAATGACTCATTTTTGGTCTTTTGAAGAGAATCATTCTATGCTTTTTTCTGTGCCAAAACCTCAGCCCTTCAGCCTCTCATGATGTTTATTGAAACCAAACAAGGCTAAAAACAGTTTAAGTACGGGTTAAGTTATGATTGAGCAAGTTATTCTTACTCAGTAAAGCACAACATCATACATGCAAACTATGCAATATTGCAAATCACTGCAGAGAACTGAAATGTATCAGCAGAAGAAAGGCAAGCTGACTAGCTAATGGGAAATGTAGACAATTGTTGCAGTTCAGTTCCCGGTTTCTGTTGTTTAGTGGATCAAGGTGAAGAGCTTGTTTTCCACATTAGGTTGTATTCTGTAAGAGGTGAACTCTGACTGTGGAAATGAATTCACCTAATACAAAGGAAGACATGGCTCACTGAAAGCTAGTCTTTATACAACTCTTCAAACACCCTGACTCTATCCTCAGAATAGCACTAGCCTAATTTAAGATTATGCTACCATGATGATCACATGGATTTAACTGGAAGGAACAAGTTAATGCTCAAAAGGAGATCTATGGCATACATCTATTTAAAGACAAGGTTCTGTTTTTGTAGCTTGATTTTAACGCCTCCCCTTCAACATATTCAACTTTGGTTTAATAATCATATGTATTAAAGTTGCTTTGCTTGCTAAACATTAGGGTTTGCAAGCCAATTAGCCGTTACATTATAAAACCAATTACTTTTCATTTTGAGATGTTAAGCATTAAAGGTACACAAGATATTTTGCACAATGTCAAAAGACACCTTGCATTTCAAATCTTGTTTGAGTTAGGTTTTATAACTGAGGGAATATGGTGACTAAACAATAAAAAACCAGTATGTCCAAAATAAGTTTGGAACCATCAAGTTGACGTAGTGGATCCTCAGCTGTTTAAATGTTTTAATATTTTGACTACAAGTGTTGCCTTCCGTGAAGGCTATAGAAAAGATTTGCCATGTTTCGTAATGGATTTGTAGAGCTTAGCTAATAAAGGAATCTGGAGCAAGTATGGTTCCTCATAGGTGCGTTTGGAATGTTTCAATCAAAAAGGTCCACAAAATTTATTTAAAATTTCAAGGAGATTTGTAACCAAGATCCGTTATACGTGAGAGATTAATAAGGGCACCCTGGACCTTTTGGAATGGAAATGTCAAAATGTAATCATGGGACTATTTTTCTAAGCGTGAACTGAAGTTCCTCTTAAAATAAATAAAGAGATTTTAAAGGTCGGCACTGGGAGTCGCACTGAACTGATTTTCAGTCCCAGGCTTGTGGACTGAACATGCTTGTGATCAGACTGCCCCTCCTCTTACCTGGATGAAGTTAAAATGTTCTGATGCTGACGTGTCACCGGTTCATATTAAAGTGAACAATGTCGGCCACAAAGACTAGATACCTCAAAATTCATGTCACCTTTTTTCCTGCTGTAGCTGTGTTTAAGTTACAGTTGTTGTGATTTAATCTGAATTGCTCACAGAACATGAATTTTGTTATGCACTTGATTTGTAAACATGCTATTAGTAGCACACTGATCTGCTCATTTCTAATTTAGACTCAGTAGATCAATGTTGTCAGTCAAATCTACATGAAAAGACAGTATTAAACATTATCTGTTGCAGTGACCTCAAGTTATAGCTGTCCTGTTTTCTGTTTAACTATATATATGTGTATATATATATATATATATATATATATATATATATATATATATATGTAAAAAGCCGGACAAAAAATGAGTCACCTTGCGTGTTTAAGATGGTAGTAACTTCAGGCTCCTGCTGTTGCCATTCCACAAGGATGATAAATACCAGCAGTGGCAAAAATCTCCGTCTACAGGACATTCTCGTCCAAATTGTGTCAAGGAAGGCATCCACCAAATATGGCTGAACTGCACAATGCTTTGATGTAAGAGTGGCTGATCATTGATGTGGCCTACATCCAGAAACATCCAGTCCATGCCAAATCAAATCGCAACTGTTATTCATGCTTGCAGAGTTATTACAAGACATTAGGTAGGTTTCAGTTACAGGTGACTAATTTTTTGTCCAGTGAGCTTATAATGTATGTTTGTGTGTCTGTATGTGTGTATACCACATGTTACACAACACATTCTCCCGAGTCATTTTCCCTCAAACAGCTTTGATTATGGTGAAGAGTGCTGTCTAACACCTCAGTCCATAGCCACAGCATAGTCCATATTTATTATGGTAACTTTCATCGCAGACTTGACGGGCTAGAATAAGAGTTACATGGGACGAAGTTGATCAGTTACAATAACTTTGTATTGATTTGCAGGGCCTATAACAGCATTGACCAGCCAAGTGTGCCAAAGAAAATATTCCCCACCATTATACCACCACCCGCAGCCTGGACAGTTGACATGAGGCAGTTTGGGTCCATGGATTTATGCTGTTACAGTAAATTCATAACCTAAACTTCCTGGTCCATATCTGCTTGATTTTATGCACTGCACTGTTGCCACACCATTGGCTGATCATTGCATCAATGAGTGGGTGTACAGGCGTCCCTAATAAAGTGAGTTTCTAATTACTTACTACTGAGTTCAGGTGTTTCATAGGGTGCCACCATTGCCAAGTCAGCTTGTAAAATGTCTGCCCTGCAGCATCTGCTCTGGTCAGCTGCAAGTGCCATTATTGTGAAACAGAAGCATCCAGTAGTGTTAACAAACTGAATGCTGAAGTGCATGGTGTGTAAAAATCACCTATCTTCTGTTGCAGTATTATAGTTCCAAAGCAACATCAGCACAAGAACTGTGCACCAGGCGCTTCAATTAAATGCATTTCCATGATCTAAAAGCAGCTGCACACTATGCACAATCCCACACGTCGGCTGGAGCGGCGTAAAGCGGTGGAAACGTGTTCTCTGGAGTGATGAATTATGCTTCACTATCTTCTAGTCTGATGGATGAATCTGGGTTTGGTAGATGCCAGGAGAACATACTGTGCCAACAGTGAAGTTTTAACACCAGGTGCCTGCACCTGACCTCAACTCCACATTACTACAAGCCAGGTCTTCTTGTACAGCATCAGTGCATGAAATTTGTTGTTGCTGTGAGCAGCTAGGAAATTAAAAGATTCACATTCACAAAACATTTCTTTAATGTTTAAAATAACAGAAAAGGAAAAAAAGTTTTCTTGTTCCTTCAGACCTCCACCATTTGTGTTAACTGAAAATTATTAATTACATTACAAACAGAGTTGAGGGTTATAATGTTCAGCATTCTGGGCAGCTGCCTAGGGGAGGCCATAGATGTTGATTGATGGGGCACGCTTTGAGGAGTCAGAGTGTTTATAATGCTTTGAGATTTGAATCATTGGCTCTGTCCTAATGATGACTGAACAGGCCACAGTCCTAAAAAGCAAGTTTGCATGGTGCTCCTTTCCTTCATTTCAATCTGAAATTGACAAGCAAAAATAATTAACTATTTGCATTCAATATGTGTGTGCATACGTTTGGACAGTCTTTTAGACAGTACAGTAAGAAGTGAAGAAATATGCATATTATTACTAAGAAATAAAATTACTAGAATAGCTTTTCTACATTTACGCAATATTGCGAAACTCAGAAATGCACTGTCCCTACAGGATGCAGAAAAGCTAGTTCACGCCTTTATTACTTCGAGGCTGGATTATTGTAATACCCTGCTTTCTGGTTGTTCCAGTTCAATTAGTCCAAAACGCTGCAGCCAGAGTCCTTAAAATAACTAGAAAGTTTGACCATATCAGCCCAGTCTTATCTAACTTGGTTGCCAGTTAAATTCCGCATTGAGTATAAAGCTCTGAACGGCCTCGCTCCTCCACGTGGCCACCATCACGTGACCTTAGTTCGCAAAGTGCGCGCTCTCAATCAGTGCCTAGAAGTAACACAGTTACATCGGGGGCAGAGCCTTTTCATACAAGACCCCCTTGCTTTGGAATAACCTACAAGTCAGTGTTCTTGACTCGGACTCAGCCTCAATCTTTACGTCCAGGCTTAAACCCTACCTGTTCAGTGGAGCGTTTGGTAATTCGTTTTTCTGCTAGATAAAAGGTGCAGGTCTAGGGGTCCACTGACAGAGAGTGTTTTGGTAAGCTGGGAATGTTGGTGCTGTCGCCCCGCTGCTCTTCATGCTCACTCAGGTTTGTTGACGGTGGAGCAGAGGGGCGCTGACTTCTCAGGGAGCCCTAATGCCTTTGTTACCTTCTGGCTCTCCCTTTTAGTTATGCTGTAATAGCCAGGCCTGCTGGAGTCACTGCTGCACCCTGTTAACACCATATAGTGCGTTCAGATCTTCTGTCAGAGCTAACGATCTGTATGTTCTCTTTGCCTCAGCTGAACTGCTGCCCATCCTGCGCAGTCTGATGCTGTTGCTACATCTGGTTTGACTGGGTGCCACTGCTTGCCTTTAACCAACACGGAGCTCCTGGTTGTCCTGCACTGGCCTGCGTCCTGCTGACCCATCTGATGACCCAGCTATTTAATTACAGACTAATCAGACATTTATTCCTCTACCTTACAAAACACTGAACGCTCCTTTCATTTGCTTGTCTTATCTGGTGTTGACCCGAGGAGGATGGGTTCCTCTTTTGAGTCTTGGTTCCTCTCAAGGTTTCTTTTGAACAGAGGCTGTTTTTCCTTGCCTCTGTCACCTTTGGCGTGCTCACTGGGGGCTTGGACACCAGATTCTTTGTAAAGCTGATTTGTGACAACAACTGTTGTAAAAGGCGCTATATAAATAAATGTGGACTTGACTTGCATAGGTCTTGCAAGCAGAGCATGTTTGAGATGTAACCAAAACAGTTCTATAACATTCAAGTCTGGATGGGGGTATTTTGTTTTCAGTGTTTTGAACCATTGTTTTCTTACAGCTCTAGACTTCACTTTCTTACTGACTGCCATACAACCCCAGATCAACCCATGCTAATGGGTTACCAAGGCAAAATTCTCATGAAATTGCAGCCAGAGTTCAATTACGGTTTTATACAACACTGTTCAAAACTGGCCCGAATTGTCCAGAATTGTTTCGAAAAAAAGCATTTTGGAGGACTGTGTAAACATTCACCTGCCATGAGCCCAATCAAGCATTTATGGACCCCTCAACTTTTACAACATAAACATATATTTTTGTTCTAATTTTAAGGATGAGTTGAGTCTGTTCTACTACTCTACAGTGACCAACCACACACCGCTAATTTGACATCATGTTTTGTTTTTTTGGTTTTTTTTTTTTATCAGCGATTCTTCCCAAGACATAACATCTTCCAAGTTTTGAAATAAACTTGCCTGTTTGATCACACGCACCTGATGTTCTTCAAGACAAATTCATAAAGTCAGAAACAAAAGCTAGCAGAGTTGGCCATGTTATTTTAATGGCTATAGTTTCTATTTCATAAGATACATCACATGCATAACCTTAGTATCTGCTTTACAATGTAACAGAAAGGAAATGCCAGTCAAATAATTTACAAAATATTGTTTTTATTAAGTTTGTAAAGGAACCCACCAAAATATAGGCCTTGCCTCTAATTTTGTCCCAGTACACTGTTCCTGAAGCTAAAATTTGACCTGATCGCTCTAGCTTTCAAAAAAGGATATCCAAATACAATAGTCTTTTACAATTAAAACAATACTAAAAAACACTTAGAAGACCCTGATTCTCTGCTGCAGTTGCACCTGGGCAGTGCAATGTTTAACAGTATTAACAGATACTGGTACGGTAGAGTGGTGGCAAAGGTTAAGCTCAATGCTAAGGTGCTTCTCCATTAAGCTCTGTTTCTCTGCTCCAACAGGAGTTCTCATTGGCAGGCACAGGCACAGCCAGACCAAGAAAGAGGTATGCGGATGGATGCTCCTGTCCTATGATGTAGCAGTGAAGACAGGTCAGTCAGAATCAGAGAGAACGATCACCTCTTCTGGATCACACTGCGTTGCCACATTCACCTGTAGATTGAATTATAGTAAAATGCATTAATCTTTCTGAGCAACTCATTGTGCATCTGCTAATCCTCAAAAAAAGCAATGTTATCTGCATAACACAACCCGGAGCTTCTCTCCTAAATATGATCTTTGTTGAAACTTCAGGTTTCAAATGTTGTTGTCAGTTTTCATACTCTGCATGCCAATGTAATAATTATATTATCATTTACACTTGGTACAAGTAGGAATTCACCATCTTGCACAGCCAATACTGGACATCAAGTGTCTGCTAATACTGGACTCTTATTACCACTGATTTCTATTCATTGCACAGCTGCATGTGTAAATAAATGTCTGTTTCTAAACTGGTCTGGCAGGTAAGCTATTCATCTTCATTTTTGGTGAAAAATAAATATTTCTCAGGTATGAGTGACTTGGGATATGATCTACAATGCACATGTTAAAAGTTGCAAAGAGGCTATGGTGATGGAGAAGATCTCCTGTGGAACTGCAGTCTCATTCAACCCTAAAAATGACCCTAAGAATTAATTTTTATTATATCTACTCAGCTTCACAATGCAAGGTCAGCTCTTAGTTTTAAGAACTTTGAGAAACATTTGAAACTTGTTTTGCACTGTGCCCCTTAAACACTAGGCAAATGGATTCAATTTCTGATCAGGACTTTTGCGTAGAAAGTGTACAAAAAACAACAACAGGTGAACAATGGCCGTGTCCACACTCAAGCAGTTTAAATTTTAACAGACTCTTGTCAACTTGGCCCACCTCATTTTCCTAATGTTGTCTAAAGAGTACGTTTTTTTTAGATGACCCCTTGGAGCAGCAAGGTCAACAGAAGTGCTGACTTCAGTAGCAGAACTTGCTAGAATTTGAAAGTCATGGGATAGCAGTATGTAAATTGATTATGAAGTAGCATTACCTTGGGAACGCCCACACATCTATATAAGAGTTGTAAAGTGTTATCTTGGGAGTGAGGTTGAACACTGGCAAGGTGCCAAGAATTATCAGAGTTCAAACGAGGCATCATACCGGATGCGAGATGGATGGTACATTCCGCTCACTAACTTGTGTGGGCATTAAGCATTCCTCGATTCACAGTGTTGTGTGTACTGGGAATTTGACATAGAAAGCATTGCCACAAACAGTGGGCAGTGCAGCAGCCACCCACGAGTGCTTAATGACTGTGACTGGCAACGTATGGCTAGAATTGTCCGCGTGAACAGACAAGTGACTCTGGGGGAATTCACATCCACATTCAATGCAGGAAGTCCCACATATCTCACAGGTCAGTGCAGCGTCCTTTAGCTTCCATGGGATATGGAAGCAGAAGACCCATCAGACTGCCTCTGCTAACACCACAACACTGGACACAGTGTCTGTCTCATTCTGGACTTGTGAGGTTGCTAACTGAACTCTAGAGGAACATCAGAGCACGCTGGCCAGTGTTCAACCTAACTCAAAAGACAACATCTCAAACTGTACCGGTGTGGGTGTTCTCAGGCCATCCCCTGAGTAAACGGCACATCACAATCCATTTACATACTGTTATGCCAAGAGATATGGTATGTCAGTGTATAATGCACTTACCTTTTAAAACATGGGACAGAGCAATAAAATACTTCAAAATAATTAATATTCAAAAACTTATTATCGATTTGCCACTAGTCAGTAGCACAGGAGGATAGAAAGTCATGACTCTGCTCTGCTAGCTTGCTAGTTAGCAAACTAAAGACCATTCAGCTAGCAACAACAAAACAGGAAGATCAAAACCAAAGTCTATCACGTACTAACCTTGTTCCTTTTAGGGGGAGGTGTGGAGTGAGAGCTGCTGACCATGTCCTGAGTTGGTGTGTCAGCCCGTGTGGAGTCTGCTCGTACTGGGCTGCAAGTCACTCCCATATCCAGTGGAATATCAACATCACTAAAGAAAATGAGAACAACTACAATCAGAACTGAGAAAGTAGTGATACATACAGATAAAAAAGATAATAATAATGATTACTAAACATTAAAGAATTCTGACATTGTGAATGAGAATTCTAACAGAGAGTAAAGCAGACTGATTTGCTTATTTCCTTCCATGCTCAGCTCACTGTTTCAAAAGAAAGTATACTTCATGCAGCTTCATGTTCTCCTCAGTAAGCATGTTCAACACTAAAGTGTGTATCAACTGTACCTCGCACTGTCCCGTCTGATGTTGCCATTTTGTACAGTCATATGTTTTGTCTTTGATCCACGTTTTCTCTTCTTGCTGTTACATGTTGTGTCAGTTACATCAGGGCTGCGTGGCAAAGGACTGCAACTGGCTGACACTGTTATTAGGGTGGGCACTGAGTTCTCATTGGTTGACACAATCTCTGCGTCACCGATGCTTTCAGACACAGCTGCCAGATGATTACGAGAACCAGATTTGGTCACATAAGATGGAGGTTTCGTGACTGCTGAGGGGCTGGGGCTCTCTGTAGAAGATGGACTTTCAGCAGCAGGCTTGCTATCGAGTGATGAGCCATCAGTGGTTATACTCCTACATGCCTCACTGACAGACTGTAAGACGTCATCGCCACATTCTGCTTCATCTTCATCTTCTGCTTCTTGGCCAGACAGCCTGACTGATGGTGATGACCCTTCATTACTTGGCTGTTCATCATCACAGTTGTTCAGCTGCTCCTCCTCATTGTCTTCATCATCTGAAATGTTTCATAAAAATAATTTACAATCAATTTCTTATGCACTTTTAATTCGGGATAAGAAATATGACATTCTCTGTGAGAATAATTTGGCATGTTTCATTGGATTAATATAGCATATTGTGAATGTGAATTGTGAAGTGATGAATAACAAGACTAGGCTTTGCTGGACGACCACACTGCAGGCTCTCTTCTCTGCAACTTTTGGTAAATAATGCCAAGGCTATAGCTACCATTTTAAAAGTGAGGGGGAAACAGTTGTCAGTACAGGACACCCCTGCCCATGAAGCCAATGTGAAGCAGCAACATACAAACACCACCACAGAAAATTTAACCAGCTCACGAACATATGGTCCAACATTAGACTTTCAAATATTTTAGTTAAGACAAACAGATGACCCATCAGTGATCAATGGTGGGGTAGTTACTAAAAGAAATATTCCATTACAAATTGCTACTTCTCTCAAACATACAAAGATATGTTTTCTTGTTGATATTCAAATACTTTCTGTTTACAGATTTGAACATTAGAATAACAAATGCCCATCCCTACAGATGAAACTCTTCTTTTTTCCACTGAATGTCTGTTCTTTTTCAAACTTCAGAAAAACTAAATATTGTGATGCATATTATGCCATATTTTTTTACATGTTTAATGTTAGAAGTGATGTGTTTATAAAAGGGGTGTATAAATTAAATTTTGTCGTTTTGAAGTTTATCAATTTATTAATAATTCATCAGTAATCAATAGAAAAAAACCAGGTGTAATTCACCATTTAAGCAGTATTTAGCCAGTCAACTAAACCACTCTCCTCTAAAATAATTTTTAGCATTGTATATGTCTCACTTAACAGAAAGGATGTTCACCAGAAAAAATACAGTTCAGTCTTTTTCGGAAATCATTTTCCAGAACCTTTGCAGAAGATTACCTATAGCTGTTTCTCAAAGACAGTAATATCAGATAATAAACAGTGAGTGTGTTTACATGCACTTAATAATCTGATAACTGCAGAAAATAAGATTTTAGTTATCAGAAAACAATAACGAAACTCAGGATTTACATGAGTCAGGCAGTAATCGGATCATACAATAAACTCGCAGATTAAGACATGCCATTTTTAAAGTGTTCTGTTGCCACCTAATGCTTGCTGAGTTAAACGCTGCATGTTTATTTCTGGTACCGCAGTCTGTTTTCACACATGCATGGACTGAGAAATCTGAAAGAAACCAGAGTAAGCCGTATACATGCACTGAGAAATCCTTCTGCGTTAAAATCCAGCTCTCTTTATCAGACTTCTAGGCCTTAATCCAATCTGGGAAATTGGAGTATGAAAAACTGGAGTTTTCCAGGACGTGTGGGAACCCTAACAAATGTTCAGTACTGTAAGCAGAGTACTTAATATGTACTAGGTACTCAGTGTTGAACTGTTACCCTTCAAATGTGAAGGAAAGCAGAACTGTGGCTAAATACAGCTGAGAAACAGCTACCTTAGATATTTGTTTTCTATCGTTTCTATGTTTTTTTTTACCTGTTCATATTGATTTCTCACCTGACCCCACTTGTGCCTCACTGGCCTGAATCTCCTCCTCAATGTCAGGGTCTGAAGAATCTTCCTCTTCCTCCTCTTCCTCTGGTTCCTCATCCTCTGGTTCCTCCTCTTCTGGTTCCTCCTCCTCTTCTTGCTCATTTTCATCCTTCTCATTCTCTTGTGCTTTTGTGACGGTCTGCTTGCCAAGTTTTGAGGAAAGCAAAAGTAGTTGAGTCATACTGGAGGGTTTTATAAGAATAGTAGCAAAACCTTTTTACAATAATTAGCCCAATTAATTAGCTACCATAAGTCTCCACTCAGCTAAGTCATACACACCCTAAATACCCTTAAAGCCAAATAAAACCTGATATCTTTCTGTTTGAGTTTGACCTGGCCTACAGCATAGAGGCTGAGTAACAACCTGTCCCAAATCTTATCATTACCCAAAGTGCCAAATAAAACCTGGAAAGATCGCAGCAGTAAAATGACTGCATTCTTACTAGGGCCGTACCCGACTCAGAATTTTGTCAGTCGAATCGGATTCGCCCGTCCTGGCCGACGATTCGACTATTCGTTCATGTTTTTTCTCCATATACATTATCTAGTAATCAGTAAATCTATTGGCATACGTTTCAGATCTGATGTCCTCATTTAGAAAGTCAGCAGAGTCACAGGAACATATTTTTGAACTAAAAGAGATGTGGCATATGATGAACGTTCTGGAGCCTGATTTAATTACAGAATATAGCGTCCGGCAGCAAGCAGGTATTTATACTAGAAATTAGCGCTTATAGCCTGTCTTTTTAATTTCACTTTTAACAGCTTCTTCAGTAGGATGACCCTTCGTCTTTCATCTCTCGTAAATAAAACCAAATTAGTCAATATTTAAATTATTTTTAGATGAAAAGGAGAACGGTAGACCTGAACCGTTTAATTATTATATCACCTGTGCTGAAATAATTATTTCTCGTTTATCAGCAGGCATATTAAGTGACTGTACTTATTTTTAAATAAAAATAATATTAGCTGTAAATGAATAAATAAAAATATCTGTAATTTAGGTTCTAAAATAATGGAATTATAATAAAACAAACGTCTTCGGTCCATTTTTCCTTCACCGCAAACAGCCATTATGTCTAAAATAAAAGTCAACTCACTGGTTTGAAGCAGTGTTGATGTCTGACTAAATGACGAGCAGAATTAGCTTTAATTTGTTCAGATTCTCTTCTTCAAAAGCTCCTCCAGACATTTTCTGAGACATCGTTCCACCCGTGTTTCTCAGCTTCACAGCTTTAGCTTCCTTCACGGTGAACCGCCAGCGCACGTTGTCACGTGGATTTAATTTTTTGGCACGCATGCGTCATAGCACAGTTAGAACTTAAATATATATTTATTATTCCCCTTTTAATAATTATTAACATGTCTTTTTAAATTCTTAAAGTTCTTGTGCATTTTGTAAGCTTTTATCTGTTTTACGGGAAAAAAAAAAAAAACTTGTCACTGTTGTCAGTCGACTTAAAGGGTCTCCGACTGACGATTCAACTCGTCGACTTCTAGAGGGCAGCCCTAACTGTTACAATAACAGCAGTCTTTAGATCCAGAGTAAAAGTAATATGATAAACTAGTCAGCTGTTCATACGTGAAGTATGAATTCTGCTTTTACAAAATTACTTATCGGGCAACACTTGGAACATCTCAGAGTCTAGGTGTGTTTTCCATATGGTACTGTTATTTTGCTGTGTAGTGCTTATGTTAGCCTACAGTTAATGAGTCCTACAAAACATATAGAACATTTGGTTTGCATATACTACAGTGAACATAATAAATGTAAACTACGTGTGAATCCACTAAACTGTACTCCCCCCAGATTTATTGTTCTATTCATCTGCATAGCCCTAGCCATGTTGTCAAGAGAACAAGTAGGTGGACTCCAGTAGGCCAGACTGAAAATGTTTTAAGGTAATGAAAGTAGGGAGGCAAAATAAAGCAGGTGAAATTTGAAAATTGGGGTGCACTGTGAGAACTAGAACATAAAATCTGATCCCAGCCTGAGCCAGAAATTACATCCTGACTAAACGTAAGCAGTCACATGCTACCAGGTTTGGGATGGACGAAAGGTAAGACAAAATTTGAAACACTTTATTTATTAAAAAAAATAAAAACACTCAAAACATTCTCGCAAACCTTTTTACAGCCTCACCTCTCCTGTTAATTTCTCACCTCCTTCTTCTGTTTCTCTTTCTCCTGACGTTTCCGCCTGTCCTCTTCTTCTGCGTCATCCTGTTTATGGGCGTATTTATTGATGACATCCTCCAGACTGGTGAGGGCTACTTCTCTGTTGGCACGCAGCTTCTGGGTCAACGCTGAGTTAGAGAGGGCAGGGTCTGAGGCTGGACAAATAAGAGACACAGGCTTTAACACTGCATGAGAGGAGGCCAAGGGAAACTGTCTTAATTTATGTAGAGTGCCAGACATGCTGCAACTTTTGAGTACATCAGAGCAGTACTAGAAATGTGTGTCACAAATTCGTAGCTTGATATATATAATCAACAAGAAGCAATAATAATATAATAAGAATACATTTTATTTGTGACACACTTCTCAAATCTCAAAGTGCTAAGGGTGCAGTAGACTGACATCATTTTATTTACATGTAAGTTTTAAGTCTTTGCCAGAATCTAAACAGACCCTGCTGATAGCCATTTTACAGAGGTGAGAATTCCTGTGCATAATCCTACTTATAAATTGCTAATGTATAAAAAGTAAATTACTGGGCTTGTAGAAATCTGTTAGATGAGAGCCGAAGTTGTAGACCATGTCTAGGTGCCGCCTCTCTTGCAGCTTGTTCCCCGTCTCACGGAACGCCTCCTGCGCAATCTGTATCTGTTGTTTGCGACTGAGCAAGAGATTGTGGCGCTCATTGGTACGCTTCACCACTTGTAAGATATCAGTGTAGTCTGGAGGGTTTTGCTGGGACTCTGGTTTGTTTATGAATCGCTCAATCTGAGCAAAGTGTTGAGGAGAAAGAGGAAGGCCAAGGTAGAAAGAGAAAAGAGAAGTAAGATATACAAATAGAAAACGGAGTGAATGTTCTACAGGTGCTAGATTATTACTGAGAACAACACATCTAGTACTTTGCCATCTGCACCACGGTTTGCAAACTGCTGTCCAGGAAGCCTAGCTGCACTGAACAGTTTCATGTTCTTCATGCTTTACCGCAACTGATTCTGTTTAAAATGAACCTCATTTAGTGCACTACTCTAAAACAGAGCAGAAAACGGTATACCTTCTTGTTGATCTCTGGGTAGCGTGTGCCACTGTAAAGGATTCTCTGCTCTATTACTCTGCCAGTCAGTGTGGTGCAGCCCTTCAGCTCACACAGTTTGTCATAGATCTTCATCATCTAGAAAAAACAAGATCAGAGTGAAAATAGGACAATAGCTCAGTCACAACACTGGGGATTACAGTAATCTCCAGGTTTTTATTTTGTTTTATTTTAGATATTCATTGCAGCAGGTAGTATGTGGTATGGTGCTGCATATACTAAACTTTAATTACAAACTCAAGTTTTCTACCAAAAAGAACTTATGGTCATCACTCACCATGCATTACTGCATTCTCATTTGGCTATTCATGGTACGATTAGAAGCCAGAAAGATATGCACGATTGTGTTTAGCTCCAGTCCAATTTATATTGTTTCTTTGGAAGTTTAGGCTTTACATGTTTAACGCAATTTGGATTTTGATGAGGGTATAGAGAGATAGAACATTTTAGGAAATAGGTTTTAAAAAGGAATTACATTCAAGCAATCACTGCAATACTGGTGAGGTAAGCTTTACTTCCACTGCAATTAGTGATGGGCACTTTAAATTTATTATACAGGAATGGCAGAAACACTAACTTTGCGTTTGAGCTTGTGCTCCTGAATATAAGCAGAGTCCTCCTTCTCCAGATCCTCCAAACTCAAGTCCCCTTCCTGTATCCTTTTGATTTCATCATTATAAACTTTGAGCAGGTTCTCCAGATATGCTATCTGAAAGTGAGCATTAATATGAGAGGGAAAGAGAAAAGTCATGTGAGTGAGATCATGTGAAATGATAGTAGTAGTAATAATAGTAACAATAATAAACTTTATTTTTATAGCAACTTTCATTCACTTAAAATACAGCTCATATAATCAAGTAAAATTAAAACACGCATCAAATAAAAAATATATATATTTGAGAGGATTTGTTGTTTCTGAGAAGAAGTCCGTAAAACATTTCCATTACACAGAAACTTGTATCACCCTGCATACACCGTACCTATACACTCACCATCAAAAGAATAGTTGCACCCAGAAGGAAGTGTCAGATTGCAATGCTACTGGGAACGAAGATAAAGGTTTTCAGGAACAATAAATGATGGAAATTGTAAACCGATATGGCAATACTTATTGAGCTACATATACAGAAGTTGCGTCTCTCAGTATGGTGTCAGGCCGCAACACGGCTCGGTATATAGTTGTAGAGGTTTCTAATGATGTCCTGAGATGATTCATCCCATGCAGCTTGAATATTCTCACGGAGCTCCTGCAGACTTTGTGGTAGGGGTAGAGGTGGAGTGGCACCAGGCCTTCTGGACACATGACGCGTGACAACAAACCGTTCATTTTGGCACTGTAGGGAATGAGCCGCTGCCATTCTGAGCCACTTCGTGACAGTCTGGCACACCACCATTGCAGTCTTTGGCAACGTCAACGTGGTGTTAAGGGCAGTCTTTATAACAGTCTGCGTGCATGTAGTCCTGCGTCATGCAGCCATCTGCCAATGGTGCTGGCACCAACAAAATGAATTCACTGCTCACTGAATGTGTGTAATCGTGGATGATGGGTCAGTCAGGTGCAGCGATAAGGCCCATCCTTGTTTCATTCCTGTCGGGCGATTCGTTTTGGGCAGAACTATTTAAGAAGCAATTTTTTGATGCTGAGTGTATTATGGTTCCAATTATGGACATTGTTTTTTTCTAGATTATACTGACAGGGAAAAGTAAACCTGTTATTCCTTGTACCCAACATCAAAATAACCAGGTGTGGACCCCTCTTATAGACACTGTGGCCACATGCAAGAGTCATTTTTAAAAAAGTAATTCTACAGGTAGGAACCAAACATAAGTTTATCTATACCTGTCTCCTTGACGCTCTTTTGGTTTTTCTTTCCTCCACCACCTCTTCTGTCTGATTTGATGTAGAAGGGTCATTTTCCTCCAAGTTCCCTTTCGCTCCTTTGTCTTTGCTCTCCTTCTTGGGATCCGGGGGCTGGATGAAGGCCCTCCTTTTGGCGGAGTGCTGTTTAAGAAGGGTGCACAGCTCGTTGATGTAAACGAAAGTTTTGGCGGTGTTGGCCTGGGCTCGTGTTAGGCAACGACCGAGAGCGTTCCGGAACTCTGCTGACATCAGGAAGTCAGGGGAGGCCTTTGAGTACTTTGTCTGCAAGAAGGTCACAACCTCTGGATGGTCTTGGGTGTGCACTGTGCAGTGTGCCACAAACTAGGTGAAGATCAGATAAGTAGAGAACCAGTGAGTAATGGCGAATGTGCCGATTTCACTTGCTGCACCAAAAAGCAATCAGTAACAGCCAAACAGTTAACCATCACTCGCCATCACTTTTCCCGTTAATGCGCCTAAGCAAACTAACATTTGTTTGACAAGAATTTTAAGACCTTACAACTATTACCAGGCACAGTAGTACAGACAATGGCAGCCAAGCTGCTCCTTCTAGATGCCTGAAGGAGCAGTCTGGCTGCATTACTGTGCCTGGTGTGGCAAAATGTGGCAAAAGCACAGTCAGCATGGTTCTTTATGCTCAACAACCAAAGACAATCATTCTAACATCAGTAATGAGGAGACACACAATTTGGAGGAAAAGGAAGAAGTGGAGAAAGGTCCTGAGAGGAAAGATCAGTAATTGATAGAGGGGTTTTATAGGGCGATGGGCAATCTAAAGTTTTTCCTGGATCAATGTTGCCCTTAAAAATGTTCCCTTTTTTTAGGAGTTCTGCCTTCCTCTGCTCAACCCCCTCCTACCAAATAAAGAATTGTTTAAAAAAAAAAAAAACTAACTGCAGCATAGTGGCTGAAAGCTGCCTCAACTTTTTTTGTTTTGGTCCTAGAATGTTAACAGGTCAGACTCCACTGATCTGAGTTGTATAATAGGTCTGTATTTTTCCAGCATATTATTACTAAAAGCAGAACCAAACCCATTAAATGATTTGTATACATCAAGCAGTATTTTAAAATCTATCCAGTGTAACAGTCTGAGCACTGGAGTGAAGTGTTCATACCTGGTTGTCTTTGTTAATACTCCGGCAGCAGCATTCTGAATAAGCTGCAGTCGTCTAACAGATTTTTTTTTGCCGCAGCCAGTATAGGGGGCCATTACGATAATCTAGCGTGCTAGACACAAACCTACAAATGGGGTTTTCTATATCTTCTGCTCTCATAAGAATCTGAATTTAGCTATGCTTTCCAGTTAATAAAAGACTGACTTTGGTGCAGACTTATTACGGCTGTTATGGCTGTTAAGAGTTCTAAGTCAGTAGGGACTCTTAGGTTTTTCACTTGTGTTTAACCATGTATGTCCTTAGAACTAAGAAGATAATAACAGGCCTTGAATGATTAAAGATTAACTTTGATAATGATAGAGCTAATAGCAATATGCTTGCTAATTATCAGGTTGAGTATCTGACCACTGTTGTGTATGGGTTGATTTACATGACAAGAAAGCCCACAAGTGTGAAGTGCAACAAGAAATTCATTAGCATTTGTCTGTCTCCTAAAAGGTTGGCTCCCTTTCTCTGTGTATATTTCAAGCTACATCTGATCCACTGTGTCTTTGTGTCTTGACATGGCTTTCATTTGATGTCGTAAAGCCTTTCACTTGGTTAAGTGAATACAGTGTTCCCCTTAAGGAACCTTTGCTTTTCAGAAATACGCACACACACCCACCTCTTCAAAGAGCTTTTCGTTCTCTACTTTCAGGACATGGCCTGCCTTCTTCGCAGTGCCAAAAGGCGATTGTGTGATGTGGGTTGGCTTAGACTCTTGGACCTTAGCCGGGCTGGATACAGGAGGTGTCGTTCGAAGATGTGACATAGACGAGGATGGCTCTTGGGTTTCATCATCATCTAGGATCACAATGCTGTCCATCATTTTTGTGACACCTGGCATCAATGAGGATGTCTGCTGAGTAGTGGAAGGAAAAACAGCATCAGAACATGATCAAAACTAAACAGTCCTGCGCTTCAGCCATAGGCATGCTAAACTACTGTACGGTACTACTAAACAATACAGTACTACTGTCTGCAACACCTTTGTCTTACTCCTCTATCTACCTCCTGACTCCTTCAGCCAACATTAAGAGAATTAAACAATGTGTTTTATTCAAGATACAAAATATTCATATAAAAAACACAATTAATTCAACAATTAGACTGAGGTGTCCTTTGAACACATTTTGTGACATCAAAGGTAATGTTCTTTATACTTCACAGAAAAATAAATATTCAGGATATTACACACATACCAAACCAACACATTCTGTCAAGTATTGAGATGTTTAACATTAAGATTAAGATGTTTGTTTTTTCCTAGACTAACCTATCAAGACTGTCAGCTGTTGACAGCCATGCCTACAGCACTGTGTGTTAGAAAGATATCATAAGGAAAGTAACTTTGCTGGTGCTTTCACTAATAAACATGATAAATACATGTAAATCCAGCGTGTGTGCCTTGAATTGATGTCACACAAATGAATGGTTAGCGCACTAGCGGCTACTAACCAGGTACCATGCGTGCTGTGCCTTTATAACCACAGAACACAAAAGAAAAACATCCGGGGTTCACAATTTCAGCTATGAGCGAGATATTAGCTACCAAAATGTCGGTACGAAACATTTAGTATACATTATCTTAATACACGTTTGCTATTTGCATTTTCTAGCTAGCTTAAACAAAATAAACAGTGTTTAAACTCAACTTACACTGTTACCGCGATTAGCTTCCTTGTTGTAGGCTAGCTAGTTTACTAGCTTCCAAGCTAGCTGGTCTGATGACTAATCACTGAACTACACGGTTAGCAGGTACTCTGTGTTGTAGATACTTAAGCCGTGTGGTCCGTCCTCATCACCTCTATATAGATGTTCATATTTTCATGATCTAATGGTTGGCTTATACGAAAGCACGGCAAACAAAAAACAACTTGCGCGCTCGACTCGACAAACCAAATTGTGAATTTAATAACTCCCAAGGTTGCCAGGTCTGAATTAAAACCCCGTCTATAGCGTGTCATACAGCGTACTGAAAACTGTAAACTGCGTTATACAATAAAGCCGAATCCCATACAGGAGGCAATGGTCTTTATTCTATTTCTGTATCTGACTGTTCTACATACAGTGGCATTGAAACGCAGAGAGAAGACGTTCATTCCTGTATCCGTATTAACAGAAAATCCACACGAAAAACACGGTCAAGGCAACCCACTCCACGCTTAATCAAAGCGAGTTTTGATTCGCTGCGCTGCAGTAATCTCGTAGATGATTGGTTAGGTCATCTTCCTCGCCGTTTTGTCCTGTAGGTTGGCGCTCATTGTTGCCATCTGGAAGTAACGTTTCTCAAAACCATTGTATTCTACTTTTCCCTCTGCTTTCTCGGTGTGTTTTCGTGCCATGGCAGGCAAGGAGAGGAAAGGGGAAGGGGGATATTCGTCAGTATTATGATGAAATAAAATAAATGCCTAGATAAATAAAGGAGAGCATAAATTAACTCTGATGAAACAACAATAGTCAAATAATAAGCTTTACAAATTGTTGATTCTGATTTATTCATGTGAAGTTTTGCTAGAAATAACAATCACACTTTATTGTGGAAAATAACATACAGAAATGTTAAAATCTCTGAATCTTTCGATTGTTTCATCTGGCTTTAAAGAGTTTTTGGCTTTTGATTTCACTTTAGTTCAAGATTTAGTTTTATTTGGCAGCTTTTGTTTAGGGTTATAGTTTAACAGGGTTATTGTTTAGGTTTTAGTTTAATATTAGTAGTGGTAATAGTTATTGGTAATAGGCTAAACAGTTCAAAATGTATAATTTCCATACAAACTGCACAATTATTAACTTTAACCGGGATTCCAAAACAATTCTTACACACCATATACCGACAGGAATTCAACAATATAGAGTGTCGGAAAGCCCTAAAAGGCCTCACACAGGACACAAGACACAATATGGATGTTATTATTCCCTTTTTTCATTACTTTTAGCATTACTCTCTTCCTGTCTACTTTCACTGTCATACACATCAGAACTCTGTAATCAATGCAAAGTCAAATTTGTCTGCAGTTTAACACAGGTGAGGCTCGGCTGCACAATTAGGTTGCAAGTTTTCTCTTAAATACAAGACCAAAGACAAAAGGGATCCGCTTGCAAACTATCATCCGTGTTCACTTTCAGTGCGGCTTAAAAACGTACAAACAGTTCATAGGTTTGTGGTCATTCTCCATCTTATATAATTGGCATCTTTGTCCAAGCTATAACTACGCTTAGATTATAAATTAGTAACAAACACAAATATTTACAGAGTTTTTTTTTTTTATTTCAAATCTTTTTTTTATCACAATCAGAAACACACACACACACACACACATTTCAAATCAAACCTACAGGTAAACTAAAGTCAAGTTAGATTGTGTACAATCATTCTGGTGGTATTATGTACACTGCCAACAAGCAGATAAAAGCTAATTAATAATCATAGAATCTTAACACCTTTATCTACGTAGTAATGGGACAGTTCAAAGCAACCCTAAAGCACAATAAAAGAAATGTGGAAAAGCAGAAATTAAAAAGTAAATAAAAAAAATAAATTAAAGAAATTAAAAGCAGTAGTAGTTATACTAAACCAGTGCTCAATAACAAAACGACAACCAGTACTAAAAAAAGAAAATAAATACAATCACAAAAAAATGGCAATAAGAATACACATAACCGCTTCCAATTGTAAAAACTATAAAAGGCAATGTTGGAAAACTGTGTTTTAATTGTGATTTAAAAGAGGCTGTAGATCTAAAACAGGAGATGAGATAAGGGAAAAAACAGAATAGTTTTGAGGCGGTAATTTAAAGGCGTGGCTCCTTCCAGCATCTGCAGACCCAGTCAGTGTAATTGGGACATCCAGGAATTTGAGGGATCTTGATTATTTTTCCTTCTAAAAAGTCAAAAAGAAATAAATAAGCACAGACATTTGGCTGCTTAGACAGAAGCTGTAAAAGCTGTATGAATTGCACTAGATGAGGAACGAACAAACAGATTATGCAGTGTAACATAATTGTGTGAAAATGAAAAAGTAATTACCTTTTCCTTTGAGGCTGGTTCATTAGCACCTAGTGAAATTGGCACAGGAACAAAAAGTAAAACACTGCACAGGTACTACATTGCAGTACATGCCAATACACTGTGAGGAATGTGAGGTAATAATGTTCTGGATTTTCTGGATTTCTGAATCAGCTCCATTCCTAATGCAACTGATCAGTTAATTAGAAATCCTATCCTGAGTAGAAGGGGATGTGTTAGCACAGGGAAACACTGAAATGTGCAGGAAATGGTACTGAACATCCTGTACAATGATCCACCTTAAATGCTGGCACAATTATATTTGCTGAGTTTAATATATTGAAAAGAAATAAAATAATTAAAATACTATTTGTGTTTTATTTTTTTCCAAAATGCTAAATTCAGCACATAAACAATAATTATGCAACTAAAAGCTGCTCAAAGTTTTGCATACAACTTACAATAGCAATAACAAAATTACTAATAACAGCAAATAATAATAACATTTTATTTATTTCATATTTAAACAACATTTTACAGTCATTTAAGCCATTAACACAAAAAACAGGTGAACCCTTATGTTTAGTATCCAGTGAAACCTTGCTTGAATGGTTTCAGATCAAACCACAACATTTAAATCTCAGCTATTCTAAAATTCTGATTTTTTTTGTGTTTAAGCCAATAATGTATCTTTGATACTTTGATGTAGAATTTTTAGACAAAACCTGAAATTCATCACCGTGTCAATAATTGCAAGACTAGATGACAATCTACATTCTTCTAGGGTGAATCTCCTCTGTGAAGCCTTATCATGAAGGGCCTCAATCACATTTTAGAAGCCATTCATGCAGAAATCCAGATTCCCAGGATTTGAAAATGTCTTAATATCCTGTATAAAGTTATTCCTGTGTACCACTTTGCAGGGAAGTGCAGCTTACCTGTCTTCTGCTCTTTTCTGAAGGTCCAGAAAAAAAACTTGATTACACCATACAGCAAAAGTGCTACAGCAACCATTGCCATTGAGTCCTCTATGGACGGAGCACTGACACCTGAAACAACAACAAAAAAAAGCACTTTTAAAGAAATCTATAACTGCAAAGATAATTACTTCCTGCCTCAGGCAGATATATTCAATTTTAACAACAAAGAAATCATGACCACAATGTGGTTACAACCCCCAAACACACCATCCCAATTCACAGCCCTTCTTCTCTTTTATCTCTCTTCATCTCCCTTGTAAACAGATCACCAGTCACAGAAATAACATCATGATTAACATGAAGGCAATCATCAGATCACTTACCAATGATGTTCAATGTCACACTAGCCCGTCTAGATCCTCCCTGGTGATTGGCCACGCAGCTGACTTCACCGCCCCGGCCAAGCCCCTGCCTGGTGGAGTCCAGCTCAAGACGAGTGCTCTGGCTGTAGGTACCATCAGTGGCCTGTCTGTGGCCTGTCACACTACCTTGTCCAAGGGATCGTTTCTTACCATCAGCGTCCGTGAACTCCCAGCTCAGGTCCAGAGAAAGAGGCGCAAAACCAGAAGCCTCACACTGGACTAAAACCACCTGCCCAGGTGCGGCAAGGGGAAGTGGGGACGGATAGATGGCAAGAGATGGAGGCTCTGTGAGAAGAAATGGAAGGCAAAGACACAATCATCAACAGACTCATTATCATACTCTCAAACTGCTTACTCCAGCTAGGGCTGCAGTTGCAATACAGAAAGCAGAGAAGCCCAGACGGCTGTGTCCCCCGCAACTTCCTTCAGGTCATTCTGGGTGATAATTCCTCCAGCAGCTCCAAGGACAAACTCTGGGGGTCCAGTTAAAGCGACCTGTCTCTGATGTGCAGTCACAAAATGCCAAAACAACTTACCAACTATCTCCAGTTCCATGGCCACCTGGGCCAGAAGATGTGGCAGATAAATGGTGCAGATGTAGGTCCCGGAGTGCCTGACTTGGGCCTCTTCCAGTACCAGTGATGCATTTCCTGAGTCATAAAGGGCATTGATATCCAAATCAGCACCCGTCTCTGATGTCTCAGCAAAGCGATCACTCTTGCCATCATAGGCCATAATCAGCCTCCCTTCACCCCGGAACTGGTAGCGCCACTCCACAGCAAAGCCAGCACCATGAAGTAGTGAGGATGGATCTACCCAGAAGCCACAGTCTAGAAGAACTGGCTCCCCAAGTCTAGAGCGGACTGAGGCAGTTTTACTGGAAACACTAAGGATTACTAAGAGAGAGAGGTAGCGAGAGAGATAGAGAGAGAGATTAAAGATTAATTTAACTTGCGTCCAAGGATCAACAGCTGATCTGTGCAGTTCTTCCTGATTCGACACATGAACTCAGGTATGGTGAACATTACTAAGCGATACAGAATTTTAAATGCATGTAGAAAGACTGAATAAAATCTTATTCTCTATTCAAATGAACCCTGTGCATACTAGCCTAGGCAAAATACACAAAACCTCCCTACCACTCGGCTCCCTAGAAGCAGACGAAGCTCGCATCACATTGGACATAGTCAGCCGTCCATCAAGGCCCTGTGCTGCCACAGAAAACCAATCGGCATCCAGGTAGGTGGGGCTCTGGGCTGTCTCAGTGAGTGCTGCGGCCCATTTGACCATAGATGCTTGAGGAGTGAATGGGTTTATCTCACACTGAGGTCTGGTCAGAGAGCCTTCAGGTGGATGGAGGGCAGAATTGCAGAAAGTGGCAGCAGGATCTAAGAGAAAAGTACACATACTAGTTTGGTGAAAAGTGTCAACAAGTGCCGAGACCTTTTTTATGATACGCTACATTTAGTTCTTGCATGTCTTGCAAAAGTGACAAATGCCAAGTCAAATCACAGACCGAACCACAACCAAAAAATACACACCAGAATGTTTAAATTAGCCAAGTGACCAACATTGTTGATGTACAGGTTACTCACCGGTGACATGGTAAACTCTGGAGTGGTCGACATCTGATGGAGGTTTCTGTTGGGTCTTCTCACCTTCTGGGTCTGTTCTGATGTACATCACAGATTTCTCCTGGCTCATTGCAGCAGAGAAGCCCCCTCCACGGCCTGGTTTCTCCTGCACGAACCAGCACTCCAACACCGAACATCCAGAACTACAGGCTGACACCAGAACACAACATGGCCTTTAGTTGTCACTTATATTTACATAAAGGCATACTTAACCAGCAACAGAGTAGAAAAGTGAATCCTGCACAGGTTTACACTAAAGACCAGCATTTAAAAGGTGGTTTACTGTAAGTGTAAAACCATGATTAAACATCACATATGTCATTAAAAATAATAATACAATGTTTTATCTGTAGACATACTTCTCCTAAGGTGTTTTTACTAAAGTTCCACGATTTAGCGACGCCTGTCTCCATTTACATTGCAGTATTTATCAGTAAGCCTGTTTCTGCTGCGTGTAGAGCTGCTGAGTCTGGTAGGCTATATACTTACCACCGCCGAACAGTGCGAAGGCGATTACAGAGATCTTGTAAATGGCCGAAAAATTAGACATGTTCTGAAGTATATTCAGACTGCTTGTATGGGTTTTCGTGTAGCTAAAAGACACACAGACTTCTCCGAAAGAACCCCGACACACACAACTACATTCAGTTTCGTTTATACTTTGGACTGCGCATGCGCGCCTGTCACTCCCCTGCAGATCTAGGGCCAGTTCTGCTACTGGTTCTATAACTGCGCGAAACTGCGGGATTATGTTTATGTCCGGGCATTAGTAGTTTTAGGAACATTTTCAGCTGAATGGAACCAGAAAGGAAGCTATTAAAAACAAACTAAAAATGACTGTGTGTTCCTTATATGCTCACCATATTGCCACCAGAGGGCGCACTGAAGCAACTGATTTTAGGCCTTTTCTGTTTAATCACATGATTTTTCTTAAAGTTTCGAGTACAAGTATTTTATCTTGAATGGTTCTTTAGTGTTCACGGCTTCTTTGCTAAAGAACTATGTCATGTTTTAACACTGTTACAGTACAGTCCTAGCACAGCTTGGTCATGTAGGTTGATAGCAGCATCAAAACACAATATATGCTGGTTATGCTGGTGAATGACCATGCTGGTCTATGCTGACTTTTCTTGCAGGGAACAGCTACACCATTTTAATATTACACTTTCACATCAGAACCATAATTTAATAATTTCTGTACACAAAAAAGTTTTGAAGCTGGTATACTGGTCAGTATTCACCTCATGAAGTGCCACCTGGATGGAGGATGACACCACGATAGTCTAGGACAGTAGGAGTGATGGGGTCCAAAAAAATGAACTAAGAAATAATGTGGACATGTTTTTATCGTGCACCATCAAAACATGAATAGGGTTTTAAAAGCTTTATAGTTTTTAAAGCTTTATACAGAGATGTGTTTATACTTTTGTTCTGGACAAAAAGGCTGTTGGTTTGATAAAATTAGATTCATTTACTGAATTGCATTGACATAGGCTCTATGTTATACTCAGATTCATATATGATCTTGCACTTGCATTTTGCTACTATATATGACCTAAACGTGATACTAAACTACATGCAGATTGAGGTCCAAAAAAAAAGCCAAACTCAACTCAACTAACATAATAACAATGTCTTCATCAGCTCCCACTTGGTTCCAGTGTTAGTTCATTCTGCATGACTATGGCCATGACAATTTAGGTTCCATTTTTCAACAATCTGACTGGCTGCTGCTCAGTTTAGTAGCATAAAGTTGGCTCATAATGAGAGAATAGAGAGAGGAGGCTCATCATTAATGACCCATACATATGTCGTCATCTCTCGCCTATTTGTAGAGCCAATTCTAGAACTCTGAAAATTCATTCTAGAACTAACTGGCCATTGTTTGTGTTTCCTCAGCCTGTACTGGCACTTTGGGCTTGCACTTTTATGTTTGTGTTTGTGATGTAATTTGTAGATACTCCCTTACCTCACAATAGTGCCAAGCTGCAAAGCACAGAAATCAACATGAGGGCACTCATTTCATATGAAAACTGTTACTTATTTCTCAGAAGATTATGGGAGTGAGAGATTTTAATGTCTTAGTCTTGATTTATGTCCTAAGCAGGATTTACAGTTAGGCGAAGAGACATTTATGTAGGAACTAATGAGAATGAAATTGCTGCTGGATTAAGTAAAAGTGGTATAAAACCAGGATAAATACCTGTAAGTGTAATGGAACTCAGCATTACATGCATCCCACTACTACTGTTAGACTGTTAGAAGTTTCTCAGGAACTTTGCAGTAAATGCAAACAGCTCATGATGCACTGATGGAAATTTCATTTATTGCAAATGTGAATACAGGTATCATACTGACATAGATCTTACAAAGCTGTTATGACAAGGTGTGATGTCAAGCCACAGACTGTTGAGGTGATTCAACAGAGAATGTGGATTCAGGGAGCTGTGATGAGTACAAACTTCCAAAGGCTGAAAAGACTTCCTGCAACCAAATGCCTAAATACCCTATACTGTATCTAAATGAAATACACCACAAAGTCGGTATAAACCCAGAAATACAGAAGCTAAAACCACCAAACCTGGTTACATCCCAAATTAGATCCTAAGCTGTTTTGTGGTTTCTGTCAAAATGCTTAGTTCTCTAACTGAGCCAACTGTAAGACATGCTCCTCACTGTACGGAATACTAGATTATTTGTTGGTGCCTGTCGGTTCTTTTATCAGTGTTTTATTCCCACTAACAAAACCCTTCATAGTACCTACTAAGAACATTTAGAATATCAGGCACAATGTTAACACATACCACCTTAACATCAGAAACCCTGCAGCAGATACAGTTGGCTGTGCCACCTAACTATGTTATAGTTACCATAATTATTAATTATTAGGCCTAGGTTAATCACTCTACTGTTCAGCTGCACCTTTTTGTCCTTTGCAAAGAGTCTACAGATGGGCAAGGTTGCCAGGTCCCACAAACTCCATGCCCAGGTTTGTCTAAAAAGCGCCCACCAGGAGCTGAAACTTTTATCATTTTTATTTGCAAGTGCATTTTCAATCTATGCCAATTTGGTATGAGGATAGTCTTCTAAAGATGATAAATCTTAAGAGTGAAAGAATGTTAATACATATAAGACTCTAATGGCTACAAGCCCCTCCCTTATGTCAAAACGCAATCTGTACCTTAAGCCCTTTAAGCTTTAAGTACGGTTTGGATTGACCCCGCCGTCCTAAAAAGACACATGGAAGACAAGCGTCAAGACTCGTCTCTGTCCTGGAGCCCAGATAGTGGAATGAACTTCCAGTGGCTGTGCGAACAACAGACTCTCCCATGGCCTTTTTCTTTCTCATGGTCTTTTTGAAGCAATTAGGTGAGCACTCCTGAAGTCCCTCCTGAAACGCATTGTGTTGCACTATTGTTCTTCCTAGGTGTCCACACAAGCTGTTTTGTCCCTTGTTCTGGCAGTGTTTGAGCTCAGAGGTAGTTCAAACTACCTATCTGTACTAGTTAGGGTACACACTCTGACTGGACACAAAGAGCTGGATAAGACTATCTCTGCTAAATGCAGGGCAGCGGTATTCCAGGACCTGAACAGAGAACCACTGATCTACACCAGGGGTTCTCAACCTTTCAACTTCATGGCCCACCTGTTTGTAAATAGAAAGCATGATGGTCCACAATACTCAATTCTTTATGTAAAATTGTTCATCTTTTATTTCTCAGATGTTAACATCAGTTGACTTGTCTTGTGGCACATATCTATGACAGGCAGCAGCACCAAGAGCTTAGGAGGTAGCTAGGAGGTAACTAGCTTTCAGGGCACACTTGGACTGTGATGTTATGGTTTTAGCGCTTCATTTGGAAGAGTCAAGCCACAGTCCACACACTGAGCTTTTGGGTTAGCATAATCACTGACCCACTACAGACTACTGCCTTCCCCCTGAGGATGGGCCTGCGGACCACTAGAGGGTGCTTCACAGTACACGGTATCCCTTGGCCCACAGGTTGAGAAACCTTGCTCTATAATACTTATTAACATGTCTCTGACTCCCACTGGCCATTTTTGGGCCTAATCCTTTTTTTATACAAGATCAATAAACCAGCTTATTAAGAAAGCCTCATAGTAGGGGGTCAGATCACTCCTAATAATTTAAAAGGAATAACATGGACTAACATGGGCTTTCCATAGCTTGAAAAGAAATACAAGTTCAAAACGCTTTCAAAAGCATCTTTATTTTGAATTATATCAGGTGAAGTCACTAAACAGTAACCGTTTTTCTGTGTCAGCATACACATTGGTCTGGGATCAAAACATTCCCTTCCTGTATTGGTGGATTAGCTCAGACACATCTTCCTTGCAAACCTTGATCCAGCCATCTTCTCTCATGTGATACACTAGGAAGAGAGAAGAACAAACAGAAGTAAACTAACATTCAAAATTTTGATAAGGGTTGTTTTGTGGTAATTGCTTGACATCAAAGTAAACAGAATAAAGTGAACAAAAATTTGACTCTAAATTGAACATAAATGTAATTCACTGAATAAGTATGTATAAGTGACAGCTCTAGAGGTACTTAAATCCTCACTAAGAGAATTCAGTCTCTGATGCTCAGACAAACTTAGTATGTTATGAATGGATATCCCTTACGGTTGACGACTCCACCAGAGTAGGCATCTCTGTGTGTGGCGTGAGCAATACCACGGCGGCCCAGTTCATACGCTTCTTCCACTGACATATCCTCACGGTAGCCGCTGTCTATTACCCCGTACGCATAGCTGTTCCCACAGCCCGTGGAAAACATTCGACCTGAGAGACGTGTGCCATCTGAATCCACGTAATACAGACCTGGACCCTGGGTGGTAAAGCCAGATATGCACATTAAGCCAGACGTACACACAGACCACCTTCACACTAGTTACTAGTAGTTTAATACTGGAACTGGAACCTACTAGAAGTATAGACAGACACCAACAGCAATGGAAAAAAGCAATAAAATGAAACAAAACAACATACAGTACAAATATGAAAAACTGCACTTCTTAAAATGAAAGAATGGCAATTCCAGTTAACTATTCGGGTTCTTTTTCAGTACACTCTTGGAAATAAAGTGCAACAAGGGGGCTTTGAGTGACATCATAGAAGAATCACTTCTGACTCCCTAAAGAATGGCATTAGCAAAAAAATCTCTGAGTGTGAAGAACTTCTAAAAGGTATTTTCTATACTCTTAATATGAATTACTGAATTACTTATTACTTAAGTTTGAGGACACATGATTAGGAAATACCCTGTCCAGGGTGTTTCCTGCCTTCCGACCAGTGAGTGCTGGGAAAGGCTCCAGCATCCCTCGAGATCCAGAAGGACAAGTGAGTGATTAGGAAATAGTGACTGGAGGAAGTAAATGTTACTAGTCAGTGATAAGGTATTTCTGACACACACAAAGAACATATCATACCTTCTTGTCCCAGCCACAGATCATGCTACCCACGGAAAGGCCCATGCCTCTGTAATTTAGCATCATGTTGGACAGCAACTTAGAAGCTGCAGACACCGAGATCCTTTGCTTATTGCGTAGCTTGTAAAGCCTGAAGACACAAAACACAAAACACACATACAATGACCACTTATTGTGAAACATGTGTCAATATCCTGAAAGTTGTGCACAGACATGCACAGAAGTTGAACAGCAGATGTAAATTATTCCAAGTCTACATCTCTATGCAGGTTATAGGATGGGTGGATCGTCTGTGGCTGAAACTACATTCTGATGGAAATCTTCGGTACGCCTTTGACATAATGTAATGCTTTCAGTCACAGCAGAAGTTTCCAGGCTCTAAAACACACAGCACTACAGCTCAGGTTGGCCTGAAGAATAGCCATTTTTTAATAGCACTGGTTCGGCAAAAAAACTTGCGCCAGATGTAGATGACAAATCTGATATTTAAATTTTGCTTCTTTAGGTTAACATTGCTACCAGACACAGGGGATCTATAGTCACCAAAATGTTTTCCATAAATGCCAATGTCCAAAACTTTTCCAAACCTGCACCCAGGTCTTCAGCAAGGTGAAGCACAGTGAGGTTAAGAGAATGAACAGACAGCTTGTTTAGACAACAGGTGTTGTGTCGAGTTGTTCTTTTAAGGCTCAATCACAAATGCATCACTTTTTTTCCCCTATCAGAAAAAAATTGATGAAAGTATAAAACTGACACATACTGCACTGGATACCTGGACACAGCAATCACGCACACACACAGACACACACAAGCATACTGAGTGGTAACTTTATATGTGTGCACCCCTTCCATCCCCAAAACGCACCCTTCAGATTCATGTTCAGACAAACCTGCACTCCTTAGCCAGAAGTCTTTCCCAGTACTGACAGTCTGCTGCACTGCCGGACATGGTGCCCAGCAGGTAAGGGTTGATCTCAATCACCTTGTTTGCCTCCTTTGATGCTGTCCAAAGCAGAAACATTGTGGATTTGCATGAAAATGAATGTGATGTGCATTTTACAATCACATGTGACTTGTTGCTGTTACAACTTGTAACGATGTGACTTTGGCATGTGCAAATGTGTTTTATCTGTATGAAGTGATCCGAGTTTGCTTACCAATGTAGCTTCCAGCTGAGGCTCTAGAGTCAACTGCCACAATTACTCCGTGGCGGAACTTGAAGGCCAGAGTAGTGGTTCCATGGTTCATGTCTATTGTTATGCCGTCCTCACAACTGCATGACTTCAGGAAGTTGGAGGGCTGAAGAAAGATTAACAAGAGGCCTATTTACCTTTGCAATAACTATGCTGTAATGCTTGGAGGGTAGAGAGTACATTTCAGCTTGCTTTCACATTTGAGGCCAATGCTTCCTGATGTGTCACTGTCTTCATTTTAGCATGTTAGCTACCCTCCTATTCAGTTCAGAATTCGAAGATATTTTTCACACATTACATGTCAGACCTGTAAACTATTCTACGTCATGAGCAATACGTGCTAAGCCAGCAGGTAGGCCAACAGTAGATCTTCAATCTAAATCCCAACAAAAAAGTCCCAGTAAAACGACTTCATGTGCTTTGCTGATGGTTTTCAGGACATTATTCAAACACTGGCACCGATATTAATATGTAATACTCATCACTTACGTCAACTCCAACTGGAACAGCAAATTCTTGACATTTCGCCCCAAAATTGTAGTGATTCGGACGGTCCACGATCTGTGAGTTCCCTGAACCGAACTGATGTCCGTATCCGGAAAAGGATGAAAATCCACTTACGTCTAAAAGTGCCATGATCTGCTGAGAACAAGGAGTATAATCGGGCTTTATAAACGCTAAATAACCGAGTTCTTTCTCACACCGGTGAAATCTGATCTACCACAGCATGACAACACTATAGTTTCGAAAGTGAAAGACTGAAATGCTGTTTTTTAGTTTCGGTTATGGAAACTTCTTACCGTCCTTCTGAAAACATTCAAAACGCTTTATAAGAGCATGGAAAACTAGACTCACTTCTATTAACGAGCTGTATTCTTTCTTAAATAAAGAAAACAAAAAGATTTTACGGAACAGAAAAACGCTCACCACCCGGGACAAGTTTCCGCGCACGGCTGTCCAATCAGAGCGCTCGCCTTTCTGCGTCATTAGTTCACAGGAAAAACACCTGCCTACAGGTTGCGCAGCATCTGCTGCTAGTTCGCTGAAGTGCTGGTCTGATGTTAGACTTGAATAAATGTTATTTACTTATTTAAATTATTAAATCATTAATAAACTGCATCACCTTACTGTAATGAGCAGGTGCCTCTTTAATGGTGCAGTCTAATGACGTATGTACAACCAAGGAAGAGTGTCAGCCTGTAGTATAGCTTTGGCTTCCTCATTCAGAATCTTTGCTCAGAACAGTTCACAAACGTATTGTTGAAATATGTACCCTCTCTTAATGCTTTACAGTTTTATCAGACCATTATGGTAATACAAGGCATTTTACTTAAAACCAGCCAAAGAAACAGAAGACACACTCATATGCCATCATGTCATTTATTACAATGTCATTACACGCACAACAACCTGTCAGCAAGTGACCGTTCTCTTTGTGTTTCATTTGCTCATGATGTTTCCATCGTGTGAACCGTCTCTTCCACCACCTCCAGCTCCAAGCGAGACACTTTCTCGGCCAAAACAGGAGTTGTGCCTGGTTTATATTTATACTTTTGTTGCCTGATAGAGAGAATGAGAGAAAGAGAGAGAGAAAAGAGCATATTACCAACAGGTACTCAGGTGTTTGCTAATTGACAACCCCTAAGCAGGACTGGAACACAACACGTTCTCTGCCTTATAAGACAGGGCTGTTCAGTAAAGTTGTGTTATAGTAGAGTTTACAGGTTAACATGTAAGAAACAGAAAAAACTGCATCAGCCTTTTGTACCCCACAATCCACAGGACCACACAACCGATCTATACATAATGAAATGATACTTGTAGGTTCCTTGTAGCATGGCGAAAAGTGCCTGCATATGTAACTGTGTCAGACATTTTGTATGTTAATGCAGTGGTCTCACCTGTTCTCCTTGTATTTCGATTCCTCATAGGGTCTTATGTAATCCACCCCTTTACTGGTGATGACACAAATGTCTATATTGTTCCCTGAACCCAGGTCACTCATGATACCTGCATGGATGGCATCACGTACTAACGTCTTGGCCTCCCCTAGCTGGAGGACAGGATGAATGTGAGAGTAGGTTGATCTTTAAAGCCAAATTTGTGGCATTACTGTAGAATGTTATTTGTATTGTCTTACACTTCATTTGAATTCAAATAAATAACAATAAAAAAAAGTACCTCCATTTTGGGTTTGAACCGGTCCTCCAGTACACCCATAGCAGCTAAATCACCAGATCCTAATCAAAACCATTAAATTACCCATGAAGTACTCAGTCACGTTTCACTTTAAAAGCTAATTTACTATTAAATAGAAATATATTTGCGCCTACTGGCTAACACTTGCTTACCCATGGCAAGATATGGAAGCTCGTCCATGCTCCCATAGGGCCCCACTGTGTAGAGGTGACTCCCAGTGCAGTCCACCCCTCCGAGAATGAGATTTGCTCCAATCCCACCTCGATACCTGAGAAATGACAGCATGCAATACTGAGTGAACAACGAAACAGCAACAACTTAATCATGCACTTAATCACAGTGTTCTTAGCTCGGAAGGGCTTGACTATTGTTTTTATATTGAGTTTTTCTTGGACATTAACTCAAACTTCACACACATGCCAGAACTCACCTAAAGAGCATATTCTGTAGAATGTAAGCAGCCATGACTACTCTGGGGTTCCTGCCACTGTTCATGGAGAAAATGGTGAGGTTGGAGGAGAGCAGCTCTGTAGTTTTCTCTGTGTCTGCCGCCGTCCCTGCTCCGCAACAACTAAAACACATATAGGTTGTTTAGTCTACAGATGTATGAGACACATCTTACACTTTATTGCTTCTCTAGAAAAGAAATCCTATATGATAATGAAGCATTGTCTGCAATCTCAGCAAAACAAGGTGCAATAATGTATCAGTGAGTTTGATGACTTGTTCTACATAGAAATACATATGTTTTTAAAATGAAAGAAGCATATACAGTCAGTTTAACCATCCAAAGAACCTCGAGAACCTCCAAGAGTCATTACCAGTTGACAACAACAACAACAACAACAACAACAACAACAACAACAGCATTTGTCATTAAAAGTCATGCAGGGTGAAGGTGCCTTTCAGGTGAAGCACTTACTAAATGTTTGGGGCAATGTAGTGAATTTTGGCACACATTTTGTCTGCTACCACTTCACTGGAGGTGGCCCTTGTGTCTGCTCCCAAGACCACACCATCCTATACACAGAGAGAGAGAGAGAGAGAGAAATACACAATGAAAGACCTTTGTGGTTGTTTAACTATCCTGCATATGTGACCATAAGACCTTAATACCTTAAATATCACTCCGGCGATAGTGGTGCCAGTCTTCATAGGTTTGGGCGCCTTGGTTCTCTCCTCACCCAGGGCAGTCTCCAAAATAGTATTTCTGAGCGACAAAGAAGCAGATGAACTTCAGTAGTGGCTAAAAGACGTGTCACGCCAGAATATGGCAGATTGTTTCCTGATGCTTCCCCGAACACAAACTTCACCATTGTTTGCTAACATTTCACGTTGGGCCACGTTCTGCTTCACTTTAGCTTCATTCATATATGAATATATACACGTTTATGAACTAAAGAACAGACTCTTTACCGAATCACGATGTGGCAAACATCACACTTTCGCTTTTGGTGTCTGGTGTCTGGTGTCTGTAGTAAAGCCATGACTGCGCACTTCCCTCGCACTAACACACCGCGCCGAATATTCAGTTGAAGAGATCTGAACTTACCTCGTCGAGTTCTCGAAATTAAAACCTGGTGCAGGTAGCGCAAAGACATGCTGGAGCGCCATGTCCACAGAGAACTGCTGTTTGCTTGACGTGCTCGGAGAGAGGCTGGTGGGAAGCGCTCCCTATTTCTGCGTTTCCGTGTCCAGTGGGTGTCGCCATCGTTCAACAGTCCGGCACAACGAGGAAAAGTTCTTTCTGTATGGACTGAAACGACTCCAGCCGAAGGTCTCGATCGCTCAGTTACCATCCTTCCACACCGAACCATGGACAGGCACACGAAGCAGCCGTGTAAAGGTGTCAGCACCGGGGTAAGTACAGCTCACAGAGCCAGAGCCTGTAGACTCGGTAAGTTTATCTGGATAGGGCTAGCCTGTTGACTGAAGCGGCCGTGTTTCGTTGCCGGTGTAGAAACGATGGGCTTTATCTGGTAAAGGTTACACTGACTGCATAACTAGTAATGTGTTACTTTACTCTCCCTGTAATATTTCAGTGGTCATAAGTTAAAGAATCGACAAGTGATCAGTCCTTCGTCGTGTTCAGAGTTACTTTCACTTTCATCTCGTGCCGCTGTTAGAGCTGCAGTAACCTGTAAACGGCTTGTCTGCTGATACATAAGACTAACACGTTAGCATCTTTAGTCATGTAATGCTGATCAGATATTCGGCATCAGTGGGAAGATTACTATATAGATACTAACATTATAGCATCACTGTAAGCATAAACAGTAGAAAAACTGCAGTCCCTATAGAGGAGGTCCGCATTGTTATCTAGATACAGAAACGATTTCCTGATGATTTCCTATTGAAATTCCTATCGATCATCCAGAAGGCCAGGTGAAAGAAAATGGTGGCATCCAATCATTAATAAACCCAACTGCAGAATGTGTACATTAAAGTATTTGATCCCTAGAATATAAAAGTGTATTTGTATTTTAAAATACAAAAGAGATCCATCCGGTAGAACCAAGATTTGGCAACATCCAGCCACATATCATTCTCATATTATGAGGAGAATCATAGAAACAACATAAGCGTGATGTTGTCTGCAATGACGTCAGCATCTGGAGCTGTAGAGTGTGTATGATGCCTTAATCACTTGGACATTGAAGATGGTAGCTGTTGATTTAATAGTCCCACTCCCTTTCTTTAAAGACCACCATCCTTGCAGTAAAGTTCAATGGAGGGGTCATCATTGGTTCTGACTCCAGGGCCTCAATCGGTGGGTGAGTATCAACAGTAATGCACAGTATACACACCAATCATTAATTTTGCATACTGCTCTCAGGTAAGTCTAGAGCTGGGCAATATAGCAAATCATGTTATGATATGTCAGGAAGCTTTTATATACATGATTTGTCATGATATTTGTTTTTATGATATCTGTTAAGTTAGAACAGACAAAGCAACACATTTTTACAAATATTACTTGTATTTAAGAGCTGAAGTGCTCTCCTGATAACACGATTTTCACGAAAACAGATTTTACAGGTACACATATACACAAGTACTTCATTTTCACTCTCTGTTGTGTTTCTGAATCCATAGGTCTTATGTATCATCTAAAGTCATTAACAAGCTGATCCAGATCCATGACCGGATATTCTGTTGCATTGCGGGCTCGTTGGCAGATGCACAAGCCGTAACAAAAATGGCCAAGTTCCAGCTCGCTTTCCACAGGTATACCTGCTTATTTATTCACCTATAAAACAGGAATTGCATTCCCAAAGAATCTCAGAGTCACCCTACTAATCTGGGATCAGGTTCAGTTGTCAGTATCAGTCATCATGAACATAAAATTGAACACATTCTGTAATAATATTCTGTAAAATTCTAAATGTATTCTAGTATTGATTCTGACCCTGCTGCATTAAGCTGTTCTGTTCAGAGCTGGCAAATTTGGACAATTTCTGTTGGTCAATTCATCACAAAATGCCCAGGCCATGAAAAGTCTGCTGGTATGTTTAACTGTTTTGGAGTGACAACTATGACAGGCCTTATAGAAGTGAATTACACAACATGACAACGGAAAAAACAACATGAAGTGTGTACAAGTGGCCAGAACAGCTTCTATTTGCCTTGGCAAAATTGTACAGATCTCTAGAACTGTACTGCAGGGATGTAACACCATTCTTGAAAACCTCAGCTGGTGTTTTGATGATAGTAGTGGAGGGCTTGATATTGGGGTGAGATCTGAAACCATTCAGTGACCCCTGTGCCCTGGATGACGACATGGTGCCGGTGCCAAAATCTCAAACAGCTTTACGCTTTTCCACTGCACATTCCGCCATGTTATTTTTATGTGTTGTCCGTCGACTACTGCTTCTGGACTAAGGACCGCCCACATCCAGATACGTAATCGCTTGGCTCTCAAACCAGTGGAAAAGGGGACCCATTCTTAACGGGTTCAATTGATCCTGGGGGCCAGCACCACCCTGGCAAGAGCACTGGCACTTTGTTGGTGGAAAAGAGTTATGACATTCTGGAAAAGACCACTCAGGACTGTTTTATCAAAGTATAAAAGTAACTTTGTAGTGGTTTGCGGACTGATTTTCAGTAACCTTCACTGTAAAGGTTTAAGTAAAACAAACCATGCCAGCAAAATTCCCTCACAGCTTTACAGAGCCGCCATATCCCCACACCATAGGGTTTAAGCGTTCAGGCATGTACAGATCATTCAGTATATGCCACCCATGCAGTCACGTTTCTGTGCAGTCTCTATTTTGTTTTTTCTCGATTTATTTTTGGTTCCGCTGAACCCTCAGCTGTTCATCAGTCTTTGTAATAAGGAGTTTATGCACTGAAACCTACTATTTTATCTCTGCCTACGTAGATGTGGATGGATGGTTTTTGATATCACAGTCCCAGCTGCTTTTGACCGACAGTTTGACCCCCTCCCTCCAACACAGTTGTTGTTACACTGGGACACTTTCACACTATAAATGTCAGGTGGCCATATGTGCCCCGACCATCTACGAAGGAGGTTTCAGTGGTGAGATCACACTGCGTCTCTGAGACATATTGATTCAGACCTGTCCATGGTGCTGTCCACTAATGGTGGGATCACCCAAGGTGCAAACGCTAGGTGTGAGTGGGGCCTGAGATCTTTTACGTTTGCCATCTTGATCCAGACTCATTTTTATCCATGAATCTGTTTTTCAAAAAAAGTACCCTGGCTATTTAGAGCTTTATAGGAGCTGAGCTCAGAGGACATTGGTATTTTTAGTACAATAGCCTAATATACCATAGCGGATAAGACATTTTAGTAGGATCCTGGGACTATTCAGTTTGTATTCTCCATGAGTGTATTGCTGCTGAAAATGAAAACGTGTAAAAAGCAGTATTGTCGCAGTGGAATAGTTGTAAGGATATGCTTGTGTGGGTTTATTGCTACTGATCATGTACTTGCATGTTTAAAATTGCGTCCTTAGTAAAGTTGTTGTGTACACTAACTAAGCAGTAACCCAAGTGAGGGTCATGAATCATTATAAACATTTCATATGCAAATGCAATTGCATAAAAACAGAGAACCTGTTCCATGTGGCAACAGTTTGCTCTGTAGTATGAAATGTCCATCATGATTGCTTCTTTAACCAGTATACAGATGGAGGCTCCTCCCTTGGTGAAAGCTGCTGCATCTGTACTAAAGGAGCTTTGCTACAGCAATAGGGAGGACCTGCAGGCCGGGTTCATCACGGCAGGTTGGGACAGGAAAAGTGGGGCACAGGTACGACACTGACTTACATTAAATACAGAGCACAGATGAACCGAAGGCTGATATTAAATTAGACCGATTTTAGATAACTTACATCTGCTATATAGTGTGCTCATAGGCTGACTCTGTATCACAGATGCAGGGCCCGTTTGGAGGATCAACTGTGCAGAGATAACATAGGAAATGATTTATGCATAGCAAACACACAAATGATTGTTACATGTTGTTAAATCTAGCACCTTTACCAAGATGTAATAAATAGCATTGCCTGCAAGCTTTCACATTCTCTTCTTGTATGTTGTGTGTGTGTCTCTTCAGGTATACACAGTATCAATGGGAGGCATGTTGATTAGTCAGCCTTTTACTATCGGTGGTTCCGGTAGCACCTATATATATGGCTATGCAGATGCTAAATACAAGCCTGATATGACCCGAGAGGAGTGCATTCAGTTCACTACAAATGGTACAGTGGAATTTTAAGTGAACTTTAAAAAACACAACTGAAAAGAGCCACAGATCAGATTTGAGTGCAGCAGTTAATGGCAGCATGTGAAGTCAACTGACCAGGCACAATACTTGTCATTCTCCATTAGTATATTTCATTAATTTCCCACAGAAAAGTAGATCATATAACAGCAACTGGTCATGTACGATATGGCAGCATTTCAGGTATACTTGCAAAGCAGGCATCCCTGATGTTTAGTACCATATTATTGTTTAAAATGCATATGATCTGTGATAAAAACAGTCTCACTTTCCTCTTTGTTTTCCTCAGCGTTGGCCCTGGCTATAGGCAGAGATAATGTCAGCGGGGGCGTGGTCCACTTGGTGGTGATTACCGAAGATGAAGTGGAACATGTGGTCGTTCCTGGCGATAAACTGCCTAAGTTCCATGATGAGTAGAACACCTCTATAATAGTGGTTCTCAGTGCTGGTCCTGGAGAGCAACTGTCCAGCATGCTTGACTGCTCTAACACACCTGGTTCACTTTACTAAGTTCTAGTTCATTAGGTGCATCAGTCGAGGTACTCTGGGTGCCAGGGCAGGGTACTCCAGGACCAAGACTTAGAACCACTGCTGTAGAACATAACAACCATGACATTCTTAAATAGTGTGAGCAGTTCTGTTGAAACTATTAACTAATTAAAAATATTCATTCTTTCTGTGCTGAAAATCTTTGTGTTTATTCGAGCAATCCACTGTGCAACAACCTCTTGATAGTCTGAAATTATATAATCTCATGTTTGTGAATACATGCAAGCATTCAAAAAACATACCTGAGGCAGGCCCTGAATTCAAGGGTTTCTTATAATGCCATCTATTACCTGATTTGCCACAGTACTCAAATCCACCTTTGCATTATTTAGTGGATGTTATAGACAGGTCACCAGAACATACCTTGTGGTCACTCTTATGCTGCTAATGTCAATAAGTACATAAAGCTTAAAATCACTTATTCTAATTGTATTCTGTTTTAGCATATATACAGTTTACACATCTGTAAGATGGACACCAGGAGGTATTCAGATGTTTTATGGAATATTTTGTGTTCATGTGAACACCAAAAATGTATTAAGCTGTAAATTATGTATAATCTTATTTATTCATAGCAATTATAATTACCTGCCTGAGACTAGAATATATGAAGTATTCTGGGTGCATTCATTCAGCTTCTTCAGTTCTTAAGGAATCATCTACAGATCTGTTCTAACATGTTTTCTTTTTTCCACGGCTTCCTACTAATTAGTTTGCGACGGTGCAGAGCTGTAGCATCATAATACAATCATTTCATAAGTTTATTTTGATTTTTTTATATATATGTAAAACAGTGTTTTGTATGGTAGTCAAAGGGTTAATATGTCAGTCCGAGTGGTTTGGGGTGAAATGGTTTATTTGCAGAGAAGCAGGCTCAGACTTCTTTACAGTGATGATGATGGAGACCTATGCAAAACCACTGAACCTGGATTAGTCTTCTGACTTCTTCATATTTAACATTGATGATGGTAACATAGTGATAAGTCTAAAGAAAACCTTTCTTTGGGGACCATTTTACTGTAGAACACCCCTAATGTATCCCTCCACCATAAACAGACTAAATTAAATACACTAAAATAGATTTTAGACTAATATTTTATTACAGTATATACAGTATTTATTACATAACCATGTCCTATTAATACCTTTCTGTGGGAGACATTTTAAAGGGGAGGATGTCTGGTTCCTATTACCGTCACTGTGAACAATTGAATCCGACTGGGTAAGTGTCTCTCGAATGGAGCATTTTACACCAGACCTCTCCGAATGACTTTGTTGACATGTTAACCTTTTGATACATGCAGTTTCCCTTTAAATCATAACGTTTCATTCAGTCATACAATATAAGCGTTCACATAAAATAAGGAATAAAGGAAAAGTCAGTTCTTATTAGATGTTGCTTCGTGTATTGATATGTAGGTCTCTCGTCCTCCCCTGTGGCTGCGCGAGGCTCGCCGGAGGGAGCGTAAGAAGGCTGGAGTTAGTTTCGTTTTCAGTTTGAGGAAAGAGGGGAAATGATGTGAACACTAGGCCTGGACGTCGGACCTGACCTTATAACGCCTTTAATTTGTTTTAGCTTTAAACCTGAAGCTCGTTAGCAGCTTCGCTTCGTATCGAGTTCCAAGCTGTTCTGATCTGTTAGGCACGCATTGTGGGGCCGCGCTTTGCTCGAGCTACACTAGACAAACTAATCCTCGCAAGCAGCGTGAGCTCTCATACTTCATAATGCTGGAGGAACCGTGCACACAACCCGAATGGCTCTCCGAAGAGGTCAAAACTGGGGTAAGCTGGATGTGAAGTAGTTTAATTAGGAAATTGAGCCATTAAATATCCTACAATCATAGTGTGAATGCACTTTGGTAAACGGCAAATGGAACAGTGCGTACAGTTCCTGCTGGAAACATGGCGCCTTTCAGACGCCTTTTACGTTCAGATGGATGTGGTATCGTACGGTGATGACATTAGCAGTTCTGCTACTCTTTTTCCTTTTCAGACTACAATCATAGCCATAGCGTTTGAAGGGGGGGTCGTCCTTGGCTCCGACTCACGCGTGTCCGCCGGGTAAGAGGCTGATTCCAGCTTTGTGTACAGCTCGGCTCCCATTGTGTCTTAAAGGGGAATTCCACCGATTTTCCAAAATATCTTAGTAATTCAGTCCTTGATGTGTAAACAGCGTCGTTCTGAGTGGTTTAATGTGAAATGGTTCCTAGTAGACAAACACACACACTTTTAGTTTCTTCATAGTGGTGGTGATAGTAACCAGGGGTCACCATGTCTACAACACAAAGTACAGTCATTTTATTCACGATCCACAACCAGCAGTAAGCCTACACGTCTGTTCTGAGGTTATGTAAAGTAATGTGATGATGGTAAAGTAATCATCCATCTAAAAATAAAGCCTTTTGCTTGGGGACTATATTTTGCCTTTGTGTATCCCACCACCATGACCAGATTAAAATGAATTGATTGAAATACATGAAATACATTTTAAGCCAAAACCTTATCACAAAACTGTCACAAAACAATGTCTCAGGCATCAGGCTGAGTGTTCACAACCATTTCATGTAATATCTTTACACCTCTTTAAAGGTGAACGTCTGGTTCCTATAACCACCACTGTGAACTTCTTCTGGAATGGAGCGTTTCACTCCGAACCACTCCGAATGACTAATAAGACATGAAGGGAAAAAATACACTTGCAAAGGTTTGGGGACACTGTACTCAGTGATAGAATATTAGATAAATGATATTCTGCAGCTTCACCTGATTAGTGGGAAGCAGTGAAAAAGAGAAAGAATGTGACGAGAATCATGAACAGAGCTTTAGATGATTCCTGAAGAACTGAAAAAACATTGAAAATGAAGTCCTAATAAAATTTATATGTAGAATGACTTGTTTCTGAAACGTACTATAAATAAAATATATATATATAGCATCTAATACATTGTTTGTATTCACACAAACACAAAGCATAAAATAAACCACTAAACATCTAGACTGCTAGTGTCTAGATTGCACTATTATACTTTACACTGTATAGGGGTTAAAACTGGAAAAAAATAGCAGCCATTATTTATTGAATAAGTGATTCCAAACCTTTGAATGCGAGTGTTTGTTTCCCCAAATCAAAGTCTTTCAGGTGAAAATGTTACGCAGTTTAAACTTTTGTGCACATTCTTTCTGTGGTTTATTCCTGAAGCATCACATATGCAATTCCCTTTCGCAGAGCATCAGTGGTGAATCGGGTCATGAATAAGCTCTCCCCACTCCATGATAAGATTTACTGTGCTCTGTCCGGATCCGCTGCTGATGCTCAGACCATCGCTGAGGTAGTCAACTATCAACTTGACGTGCACAGGTACTGTACCTTTATGAACTAGCAAGGCAGATATGAAACTAGATAACATTAATGGATCTGGTCAGATCGACAACATCAGTGATCTGCACTGTAGGATCCATCTGTAGTATTTTTACTTAAGCACCTTTATGAAGATCTGGCCACAGTTTAGCTCTATTTTAGTTCCTAGAACTTTTGTTCAATGATATTTTGGGATAGATGGTGGTTAAGTCGTTGAAGCATGATGTTATCAAGTGACATAGCCAAAGATTGTTGTCAAGACCGGAAAAAGTTGTTTGTTTTTTTATGTATTTTAAAGTTAACGAGAGTTCAAGAATTGGGCCTTATAGAAGAAATTATATTTACAAGATATGCCAACGTATGTGGTAGAGTCAGTAGCCAAAATCCACAAAACATACATTATTTTTATGCATTTTTTAACATTCTAATGTAAATAAAACGTTATGTTACTGTGGCAGTTAAAACACCCAGTACCCATGGGTACAAATCAGAGAGAAGCCCTACATGCAAAAATGGACAGTAGAGGAGCAATCTGCATTTCATGTTATGTTGGAATCAAATAGAGATAAGGTATCATATCTGTTTATGTAAACAAACCATTCCTGCAAGATGCTCAGCAGTTGGTCTCGTTTGGCAGTTGAGAAAGCGCGCTGACTGTACAAGGCAGTTTGGCCAGGTTTTTCTGTTGTTATAGCACCCCTTGCTGTAATGCTCATAATGCAGCTCACGCTTACATTGTGCTATAAATTATGTTGTGAAACATTTTTAAACGCAGCTCAACATACATGTACCATATAGGTGCGCTTATTATAGGTATTAGGAAATGGTTAGGACTGATGTTACCCTTGTAATTTAAGTGTTTCAACCAAGCCCTCTGAACTTGAAGGGGATGCCAGTAATGGTGGATATAAAACATCATAAACGCAGCCCACCCTGATTTTGAACTCCTGTGTAAATTATTCATGGCAATTCGTAGTACACTGTGTTGGCTTTTGGTTTTTATGATTCATACTAATTTTGCATGTGTATATGTTCATGATAGCACTGAAGTGGGAGAAGACCCTCTAGTTCGCTCAGCTGCTACATTAGTGAAGAACATCTCCTACAAGTACAAAGAGGAACTTTCAGCACATCTCATTGTTGCAGGCTGGGACAGGAGAGATGGTGGACAGGTTAGTGACTGCCTAGTTATAGAAATCTCGGCACTGCATTGATTGTGTGAATGTTGTCCATGGTTTTTGTCCACATTACCTGCAGTATTTTCTGAATTTGTGTTCATATGTTACAGGTGTATGTGACATTGGATGGCATCCTGGCTAGGCAGCCCTTTGCTGTTGGTGGCTCAGGCAGTTCATACATCTACGGGTTTGTAGATGCAGAGTACCGGAAAGGAATGACAAAGAAAGAATGTCAGAAGTTTGTTGTGAATGGTATGAATGTTTACCTGTGTTTAGAGAATATATTCATGATAGGAAAAGAGAACATGACTGATAAAACATATTCTTCTTCTTCTTCCTGGTTCTTTCTTTCTAGCACTTACTTTGGCAATGGGCAGAGATGGTTCTAGTGGAGGTGTTGCTTACCTTGTTACCATTGACCAGGACGGGGCTGAGGAGCGCTGCATTCTTGGAAATGAACTACCTACGTTTTTTGACCAGTGAAAGAAGAGGACTTTTATCTGCACTAGAAATGGCATTTGTAGTACCAAGTGTCCCAGTCCTAGTCATAAAGATAAAGCACATCCATGTTAGGAAAAACCCAAAAGCCACTGTCGGATTTTCAGCATTTCCAACACTGAAACAATGTGCTATGTTTTTTATTGGAAACTAAGGAAAACACAGTGTATAAAAAACAAATAAAAACAGTTTGAACCTCTTGGTTGTTTATTCTACTTCGGTCTACATTTGTTACAGAGTAAATTCTTTAAAAAATGATTCTTTTAAAAAAACACATTTTTCATGTGAAGGTGCAGTTAAATCTGTAAAATGTGCAAAAAGCTCACCAGGGAAAAAAAAGTACCTTCCAACTCCTGCAGATTGCAATGCACAAGGATGATGGGGCTGTAAATACTTGCGGGGATTCATAGATTGGGAAAAGATGGTACAGTGCAGTAAATGCTATGCATAGTGTCTCGTTGGATATGTGTAAAATGGGTCCAAAGCAGATGTTAATGACTGGCATAAAGGAGTGATTGCATTTGGGCGTGCCAAAAACCATACTGTAAGTCGTTGATGTATGGAAGTGTACAGTCATACGGATCTACCGCCAGTGGCTATCCTAGTCTACAGGAAAAGGAAAAGGCATCCACCAAATCTGGCCCTACTGTGCAATTCTTTGATGCAAGAGTGGCTGAATATTGATGTGGCCCACATCCAGAAACTTGTCCATGCCAAATTGAATCACAGCTGTTACTCATGCTTGTGGAAGTAGTACACACTATTAGGTATGTTTCAGTCACAACTGACTAATGTTTGTCTGGTGAGCTCATTTGTTCACCTTTTATCAGAGCCCTGAAAAGTCAAGTCATTTAATGGTCAAAGTGTGGTAAATGTAAAGTTTCCTCTGAGCAATATTTCTACTTGTAATGTCCTGTATCAGTTTTTAAATAGTGCATTTAAGGCTAAAACATTCATCAAAACTCGGGTGTCACACTGTAGATAGATGACCATTTCTTGTAATCACATGTAAGGTTGCCTTGCAAAACATGCTTAAACTCCACAGATGTCTGATTCCTAACAGTGAACTGTTCTGACCCGGTCAGTTTCTGTAGAACAGAACATTTCACATCTAATATACAAAATATAGCAAAGATTGTTGGAGTTCCCCTTTAAGTATGACTCATCAGTTGTTAGGTTTGCCTGAAATAAAGAGATGTTAGAAGACCACCTCAGTGACTGAGAAAAGGGAATACAGAAGAAAAGCGACTCAGAGAATCGCGGTATAGAATCGACATGCTATAGATGACGTCAAATGCAAATACAACATAACAGTGTATTACATTAACACAGCTTGGTCTTTTAGTGCACTTTGGCGTGATCCTGTGTAGGTCGGTCACACCACCTTTCCAAAAACAGTTACGTCAAAATCGTGCAGAAACGGAGCTTTAGCTAAATGTACACTTCCGGGCATTTAACTGGTGCTAATAATTTACAGGTTTGTGCTGTTCATAGCTGGTAAGTGCCAAGTGCCAAGAAGACTTGTGGGCTGTGCGCCCTGACGAAGGAAAACCCCTACAACGCCGGAGACAGAGACAATGAAAATGAAACCGAAACGACCTTAAAATCAGTCACCGACCTCGGAGAAACGCCAGAGAGAACACGTTATCCGCGTTTAATTAGCCGCGAGATTAGAGAAATACGCATAGCCAGCTTTGTCTGGGNTTTGACTGGCCTGTTACAGAACATCTATGACACACACTACCAGGTAGTGACCAAACAAACTTCTGGAGATCCAGCACTTCTGTACTAAATATGAAGCTTTAGTTTGATGTCTCATGTACTTTTGAACGGTGAACTTGCATGAAGAGGAGTGATGACAACATTGCAGAGTGCTAGCCACTCTTACCATCATAGCACTGATTCCTGGAAATAAACCCGATAACATTCGCCTTTGGTGATTCAGGGTGATTATGCCTGCTATAGAAGTTGGTGGCATGTTTGGTTTTTAGAGCACTGAACCACCTCTAAAATAAGAGTTTACTTTGTCTGAGACTTTGCATAGAATGTATGGTGAAAGAGGTATAAAATCCTTTGACTGATAATTACTTTGGATGGTAGGATGCAACTTTGTGGTTAAATAGGTTAATGAAAACTCAAACTGCTGAATTTCAGTTTACACACCTCAATTCAAAGTGTTAATAAAAACAGAAGGCGATTCTGTAAATTTGCTTTGTCGGTTCAGCTTAAAAATGAGTTAAACTTGATTAAACTGGTTTAGTTCAGTTTTTTTAATTGAATAAAACCAGTTAACTCACTTTGTACCTGTGCTACTTTTTTTGTTTTGATACGCTCATTCCAAATTTGATAGACGCAACATCTCACCAAGTTGCGACAAGAGCATGCTTACCACTGTTTAACATCAGCTTTCCATTTAATAATACTAATCATTTGAGGACTGAAGTCAACAATTAAACTAGTTTTGAAAGTGGATTTTTTAAACATTTATCTGTAATTCATTTTCATTAGGAGAGGCAGGCCACTCGTAACAAGTATGCTCCCTGATTTTGCACCCATGCTGCTTGCAAAGTTGTGGCTTTGACATTTGCATCTTGACAAGCATCCTTAAAAAAACCTCTACGAAGCAGCAAAATGTTCCCCCAAAATGTGTATACATGTTTCAGTGTTAATGAAACACTTTCACATGGCTTTTGAGTCCCATTTCCATGAGACAGTCTAAATGTTTGACTCACAATACATGCTTCTACAGTGCATCAATCCATTTCAGATAAGTTCAAGCCAAGAGACATTGGTACATTTCTGGACCATGTTGGCATCCACTGTGCATAGTATAGTCTTAACTTGTGTTTGTGGTCAACTATTTTAGAGGTGTAACAAAATATAAAATTCTAAATATGATTTGATACGATATGGTGGTGTCTCATTTCAATACTGTAGCTCCTCAAGTGTTACCATGTGAGGAGGCACGCTAGAGATAGGGGTGACATTTGAGGCAGCAGATATTCTGGTTTTATTTTCAGGCATAGACCTTTCAGGGAGGCAGGGCTCAGACACCATAGTCCCTTCATCGTCTCTCTTAGCGTTTAGTCTCCTCCCATCAACTAGGCTCTTTAAGCAATAGAGACATTGCTCTGGATTCCCTGAAAACATTGCTGATATTAACCACTATAAAGAGATCCCTAATATGCTTGGATTCATTCAGTCAGGAATGTCGTTCTTAAACTGTTTTCTTATGCACATCTATGCGGTTGAATATAGCTTAGAGTAGATTTACAAATCACTCCTCTTTTTATATGCATTTCACATTTTGCTTTTTGGAATTGAGGTTAGTATTTTTCTGTCATTACTGAAGACTACTTCTTGACCAGATTGCCATATTAACAGTGACGCAGTGACGATTAACAGTGGTGAAGAGTCACATGACTTCATTTATCATTTAACACGTTAACAATAATTAGTTATCAGACTGCAAACACTTCATGGGAATAATATTCATGGGAATATTATTATTGCTATGTGCTGCATGCCTCCCATGCTTTTAAAGTACCAGAGAGTTCATAATTTTGGGACCACAGCCAGTAGGGTGAAAGCCTAGCTGTTGATGCCTTTATGATTTAATTTGCAGCTGCTGCTGCACATCTCTGAACCTTTAGCTAAGTGTTCTGTAGCGTAAACAATACACACTGCATTCTGCTGAATGGCAGATTCAAAACTCCTTTTCTAAGCTTTCAAGACCAGCTAAGAAACAGCAGAAAATTGCTTGTTTGTGTTCATTGCAGAGACTCTCCAAGGAGGTGCAGGACTCCATGGCAAGAGCCAACGATGCTGCAGGAGAGACGGTGTCAGGCATCCGGACAGTAAAGAGCTTTAATGCAGAGCAGAATGAGTCACGTCATTATGACGATCAGTTGATGGACACCCATAATCTAAAGACTCGACGGGACACAGTCAGGGCAGTTTACCTGCTGGTGAGACGGGTGAGTGTGGACTTATGCACTTCCACTGTTTTAGTAATTTTGTTCTTTTAATGTTTATTTAATGTGGGATTTCTGCATAATCTAAACATTGAAGTCATTCAGAGCAGTTTGACGTGAAATTTGACATTCTGGTCAGATCAGATCAAGTCAGAATTGTTTGCAGTAGTGGTAATAGGAAACAGGCCTCGGAAGTGTTTAATGCTGCTTAAAGTTACCACATAACAAACATAATGCCTAGTGGCAGAGTCATTAAATGTTATTTATTTTTTGTTTAATTAAAAGTGTTTTGAGGTAAACAGTATCTGAAGAAAGCTTACATTTTCTGTTTTAACATTATTTCACCATCATCACATATACAACTCAGAAGACACATGAAGATTCACAGGTCATTTTGGATAGAAGTTAAAATGGTTATACACAAATCATTAAAAATATAGTTGCACCCAGAAGGAAGTGTCCGATTGCAATGCTATTGGGAAGGAAGATAAAGGCCACCAGGAACAATAAATGATGATACATTTAGACTGATATGGGCAATATTTATTGAGCTACACATACAGAAGCAGTGTCTCTCAGTATGGCTTTAGGCCGCCATGTTTGCTAATGCATTATGCCAGACGTCTCGGGATGGCGTTGTAGAGGTTCCCACTGGTGTCCTGTGATAATCCATCCCATGCAGCTTGAATATTCTCGCACAGTTCCTGCAGATTTTGCAGTAGGGTGGAGGTGGAGTGACACTAGGCCTTCTGGAGGTGTGACGCGTGACAAACTGTTCATCTTGGCACAGACCATGCTGCCTCCACACACAGATTCGTTGGTCATCTCCACCAAGACAAAAGAGGGACTCATCACTGAAGATGACCCGCTGCCATTCTGAGTCACAATCTGGCACCATTGCAGTCTTTGGTGACGTGACATGGTGTTAAGGGCAGTCATCACAACGGTCTGTGTGCATGTAGTCCTTCTTTGGCCAGCCGTCTGCCAATGGTGCTGGCACTAGCAAGATGACTTATGGAGGGCATCGTTTCTCACTAGAAGTCTGCAATTGTAGCTGTTGGTTCACTCCACTCATGTCGGACAATTCTCCAGTTCTCGCTCTCCGTGGTTCCTGTAGGTCTCCCAGATCCTTTATGTCGCTGGTGCGTACTTTCTTAGCTCCACTGACACCAATGCAAAGAAAGCAGTGATTTCTATAATTGACTTGTATTATTGCAGATACTATGAACACAAGACATTTCTTGTTCTGTCTCGACAGATTAATTGACTTGTAAATATCCACCCATTTCTGCCACTCAGGTAAATTAATGAGATCAAACATCAGCTAATGTTTAACATACCTTTCCAACTTTTCTGATTTGGTTCTGTGATGGAAAAATTGTTGGAATTCCTTTAAAGCTTAACAACACCACTGCATGGAAACACACTTCAGGAAAGCAGAATGCCACATGGTTTTTTTTATCTGAATAAAAGTTGTCATACGACATGAACTTGATTAAAAGACTTCTGGTCGCTGGCCTCTCCCCCTCCCTCTGAATGTATTTTTGTGTGAAACTGTGTTTCTATTTATGTGTCATTTTCAGCTGGTGGAGGTGGGAGTGAAGGTGGCGATGCTACACTATGGCAGGCTGTTTATCCAGTATGGTCAGATGACCACAGGTAATCTGGTCTCATTCATCCTCTACCAGTCAGACCTGGGGGACAACATTAGGGTATGTATCTAAAAAAGGTGCGTAAGGTGCATAAGTGCAAACTTCTAAAGACATGCTAACTCTTCTTTTGGTGCATCTCTCTCACAGACCTTGATTTACATATTTGGAGACATGCTGAACTGTGTGGGTGCAGCAGGAAAGGTGTTTGAGTACCTGGACCGCAAGCCTCAAGTGAGTACTGATGGAACACTGCAGCCAGAGGAGATGAAGGGACATGTGAGCTTTCAGAAGCTCAACTTCTTTTACCCAACACGGCCTGACCACAACGTGCTGAAGGTACAGTTCTTATGCCAGATGATGTTCAGTTAACCTTGTGACAAAATCTTGTTTTTTTTTTACAATGCCAATTCCAAAGTTGGGTTGCTGTGTAAAATGTAAATAACTGTAAGAAAAAAGCAGAATGCAATTATTTGCAAATCTCATAGACCCATATTTTATTGACAGTAGCTTATAGAACACGTATAAGATGTTCAAAGTGAGACGTTTTAGCGTTTAGTGACAATTATTAACTCATTTAGAACTTGATGGCCGCAGCGCATCTCAATAAAGTTAGGACAGGGCCATGTCTATCATTGTGTAGCATCCCCTCATCTTTTAACAACAGTCTGTAAATATTGCGAATTGAGGAGACCAATTGCTGGAGATCTGGGAGAGGAACGTTGTCCCACTCTTGTCTGATGTAGGATTCTAGCTGCTCAACAGCCCTGGGTTTTTCTTGCCGGATTTTTCGTTTCATGATGGCAAAATGTTTTCTATAGGTGAAAGTTCAGTTCAGCACCCAGACTCTTCTTCTGTGAAGCCATGCTGTTGTGATGGATGCAGTATGTGGTTTAGCATTGTCTTTCTTTAGCATTTTGGCTGAAATATGCAAGGCCTTCCCTGAAAGAGACATTGTCTGGATGGGAGCATATGTAAATATGAAACCTCTATAAACTGTTTAGCATTGATAGTGCCTTTGCCCAGGCCATAGGCACTAATGCAACCCCATACTATCACAGATGCAGCCTTTTGAACTGTGTGCTGATAACAAGCTGGATGGTCCCTCTCCTCTTGAGTGTGCAGGACATGGTGTGCATGGTTTCCAAAACGAATGTCACATTTTGATTCATCTGACCACAGAACAGTTTTCCATTTTGCCTTAAATGAGTATTGGCCCAGACAAGATGGCGGTGTTTCTGGATTGTGTTGACATAGGACTTCTTCTTTGCATGATGCAGCTTTAACTTGCATTTGTGGATTGCATGGCGAACGGTGTTCATAGACAATGATTTCCGGAGGTGTTCCAAAAAGTGAATTCAGTACAGAATCATGCCTATATTTATGCCAGTGCCACCTGAGGGCCCGAAGATCACAAGCACCCAATACAGACCATCTGCCTTGTCTCTTGGGATTTGAATAACCACATTTCATAAGCATGTTTTTTGCCCCCTTTCCTTTAAATACGCATCGAAATTAACAAACATGCCAATAAGCATTCTTCGATGTACATTTTGGAGCATAGAATATAAATTCATCAATTCATGTGTAATCTAGTATAAAAAATGCAACTTGCTAACTTGCTAACTGCATGCTGCTGTTTTTGTAATTTAACCATTTTAGTTTCAGATGCAGGTACTGGTAAAAATATATTAAATTAAATCCTGGATGTGCTTATTTCAGGATTTCTCTTTGGAGCTGAAACCAGGTCAAGTGACTGCCCTGGTGGGGATTTCAGGTGGGGGTAAGAGTACTTGTGTGAGTTTACTGCAGAGGTTGTATCAGCCCCAGCATGGACAGATCTTACTAGATGGACAGCCTCTGCAGGACTACCAGCACAAGTACCTGCACAGCAAGGTAAGATTGTACTTGTATTATAAGATATTTTTTGGTAATAAACAGTAGTGTCTCTCTGGAATTGCTGTTTGATCAAGGTTTCTTAAGGTTTATTGATCATTTATATATATATATATATATATATATTAAATTAAATCCTTTTTATATATATAAAAGAATAAATGGATGTAGAATAAATCAAATCGGCTAAGCCAGATTAACTGCATGAACTAGATAGATTAGAAGTGTGTCCAAGATAATATGTACTGGTTTTTCTGCACAACTGATTACCTTTCGGGCATATCTGTAAAAGCCATTAGGTCCCAGAAAGACCCACTTCATCCATAAATCCCTGGGATGTTCTTAAACAGGAAGTCCAAGGCCAAGGTCAAAATTGTTGCATTCATTATTTTTGTCTATTACAGATTGCTGTGGTGGGCCAGGAGCCTGTTCTTTTCTCTGGTACAGTATATGACAACATTGCCTACGGCCTACCTAACTGCTCCCTTGAGAGAATCAAGGAAGCAGCCCGTAAAGCCAATGCTCATGATTTCATCTGTGAGTTACAGAAGGGCTATAACACAGGTAAATACACCTGTGTACATTTTGAAATTGCTGAATATGACAATTAAATAACCAGTCAAACAAGTTGGCGCAGAACTAAACCAATGCCAGAATTTTACCATAGTCTTTATGTTGTAAACAACACAAACTGTACATCAGATGTAGGTGAACGGGGAAGCCTGCTTGGTAGCAGTCAGAAGCAGCGCATTGCCATCGCCAGAGCTCTGGTCAGACAACCACAAATTCTGTTACTGGATGAGATCACCAGCTTTCTAGACGCCAACAGTGAACAAGCGGTAAACAGACAACCACAGACACACACACTGCACTGTAGAGTGAGAGAAACAGAGCTCATTGTAAGAACTTGCAACTCTGTAACATCAAGCTTCTAAACATTTCACAGGTTCAAGAAGCCCTAGCCAACTGCTCCAACCAGACCTTAATGGTGATAGCACATAGACTGAAGACCATTGAGAGGGCAGACCAGATCGTTGTGATTGACCAGGGGACAGTGCTGGAGCAAGGCACTCACCAGGAGCTGATGGAGAGGAAGGGACATTACTATACCCTGAAAGAGAAACTCTTTACTGAGGATAATAGTGATCTAAGTTAAGCTACAAAGCAAAGAGGCTGAAGTCTACTGAATATCTTAAAAACAAAAGCTGGGACGCTGACATCTCACCAGTCTATTATACAGCCACATGCTGCAATAAATGTATTTGGTATTGTGCATAGTCTGGTATTGTGCATGGTTTGATTTGCACTGTTGCTGTATCTCATCAACGCACAATGAAACTTGTATTACTGATTCTGCTTGTGTTCATTGTTTGCTTCCAAACTGCCTCTGTAAAAGAATATGTTGGATATGCACATGTTGAAATGTTGCAAATGAAATGTTGCATATGTTGCAAGTATCTCCAAAATGGCACCTTTACAGGCACCTTTAATTTTAATGTAAGTTGATGGACTTATTTCCAAACGATTTTGGGCCTTTTCTTTTGGTCAGTTCATCATGAGATTTAAACAATGTAAACAGTAGCTGCCGTGTTGCAAATGATGCATTAAAGTAAAAATTGACAAAAATGGAGATACATGTTTTTCTTTGGACAGAGACGATTGAAAAGTTGAAAAGGAAGTGAGTAATAAATTATCTGGACGTAATCCAATTGGAGTGTGATTTTTTCAGTTGATATGTTGTCCTGGCCTGAAAAAGAAAACAGTGTATCAACAAGATTTCACAAGTTCAGGGACATGGGAATGTTTCCATTCATTACTAGGGGCAATGATGCATAAAGACTGTATAACAACACACTGTAAGATCACACTGTAGCATATAATCCAGTCATATCTGAAACTAGGATACATAATTCTATATAGGCGGTCTTAGGAGCCTAGAAAGAGTGACTATTTTTAAAGAATTGTGCTTGATTTTTTATGCCCTTGTCTAAACAAAATGCACTCCCTGTGTGCCTCCCTGTGGATTTTGGAGCGCTATGGATTATTGCTCCTGCAGAATATTACCTGCCTGCAGTGGTTCGTTACAACATACCATGTGACTGTTTAGAAATGCGAAGATTGCCAGACCTGTTTGATTGGCAACATTGTTGTGGTGAGATCAGCCATCTTATTACATAACTACTTCGATGCCAGGAACAAAATGGCTGATTGAGTCAAAGCTGAAACAGGTTGTGGATGGTGTAGACGTATCACTGTGCTTATTAAATCCATACCCCATCTATATGTGTCATATGAAGGATATATATCACTTTTATATGACAGTATAGAATGTTTATTACTTACAACCATTTTTTTAATCTATGCTATTATTATTGATATCATTATTATTACTTTGTGTTGTGTGTTTGTCTTCCCATCTTGTTCAATGCACCTGATGGCATACTCACTGCTCCCTTTATTAGGTGCACATACCCTGTATCTGCACTCATTGTCCATTTTATTAGCTCATTTGACCATATAGTGGCAGTTTGTAGTTCTACAATTACAGACTTAAATCCCTATGGAAATTATCAAAGCTCAAACCCCCAGAGTACCATTACTGGTATTCTCTGCACACTACCGTGGTAGTCACATGTTAGTGTGTGTTGCACCTTACAGAGTTTATTTAACACTGTGTCCACTTGCAGTCCACTCTATTAGACGCACCTACCTCACTGGTTTACCATGTCTACCTTTTAGAGATGATATCTCGTTTGTTGATGCACTGCATTCTTTTAGTCATGCTCTAGTCCTTCATCAGTGGTCAGTTTATGGACACCACTCTGGAAAATCCCTTACACTCAATCTCTTTCACTTTCTTGTTTCACTTTTTCGTTTGCCTCTTTCACACGTTTACCGTAGCGTCTGTTTCAGCTGAGGTTGGCGGCGCGTCAAAGCCAAGCACAGTATTTCATGACTACTGAGGGTGGAAGATGTAGCTCACAATTTGAGAAATAGGCTCTCTGAGACTTTGTTCTCCCTCCCTCTGTCTCTCTCCCTCTCTCTCTCTCTCTCTCTCTCACACACACACACACACACATTAGCTGCTAATAGTTCAATGTACCATTTAGGAGCACACCAGAGTTGCTGCCAAAACAACTTACAGAAAGTGGGTCACAACATTATAGCTGAAACAAAGAAGGGCTGCACCCCCTGGGGTCATCTGAGGAATCATCATGTTCCTCTTACGCATTAATGGTTCTTACATGATCAACAGATTATCTATTTGGCTGCCTCTGACTTCTAGATATGTATATGGATGGATGCTTCCTTTATATTGTTGTATTATTTTTCTGTCTTTGAGCTCATCCTAGATCCAGTTCCACTCTTCATCATGAAAACAAGCTTATCCATTTTGAGAATGATAAGCTAAATTATTTTAATGCATATGCAATAGAGGATGGTAAGCCAGTTCCATGGTGTGACCTAGATATTCCCCTAAAATTCTCCAGGGTGTAATGCAAAACAAAGCAAATAGGTGATCTTATTGCATGTTGGCTTAGTTGTGGAAAATCCCTTCATTAGGTTTATGCTGAAGCCTTTGACATGCCAAGAGCGCCCTCAATGGTCTATTTTGGAGACTGCACTTCAATTTTTTTCAATGACTTTTGGTCATGCTCTTCTTAATGGTTATGAAAAGAGACAACATGATTGTAACATTGTAAACAAATCATTGTAAACAAATCAGGAACACCCAGTTGCTATAAACCCACCCAGCCTCCAACCAAACCCACCCTCCAACCACACCCACCAAAACCCCCACCCTTCAACCCCATCACCACCCTCCAAAACCTACCGAGACCACCCACACCCCATCAGCATCCAGCATGATTGTGTTTTTTTTTTCTTTATTATGAATTAGAATATAAACTATAGATATAGAATATATATTCAGATAATAAGATATCTATCTAATAAGCATAACATTCAGTCCAAATTCTCAGAGAATGGACAGGAACTAATCAGTATGATTGGGTTAGTTTGCAATGAACTGTTGAGGCCTACATTTGTCTAATTACATTATTAATATTTCTTTATCAGTTAATAACATCCTTCTCCATTCAGTAGAGATTAAATCAAATGTCCAATTAAAATATAGCGTAACATAAAACATTACTTAAAAAATGCCTCAGAGGAAGGAGCAAAAGGAAACACTGCTTCCACTTTTCTGCTTTCCAGCAGCTCCAACATGGTCATCGCCAGCTGCAAGCTGTTTCAAGTCAGACAGTCCATCTTGAGCAACTGAAGAAACTGTACAGCTTGCCCTGTATTTGATAGCAGGGACAGCGCTGACCCACAGGTATCACATCTCGCTTTCAGATACTTTGAGTTAGAAAGTAAACAATGTCAGTTTTGCATACTATTTGAAAAATTTACATTCCAAGACAACCAACAGTGACACGACTGAATCTTTCTGACCAGTGGTTTGCCATGAACTTATTGCCGTATATGTTTAGCTCTACACAACACAACACACACAACTACCTGAGTAATGCTAATAAAATTACTTTATTACTAATGTGCAAGAATGTCTATTATATAATCTGGAAACATTACAATGGAACACGAATGCAAATTAATTATTGTGCTAATTTACCAATACAATTCTTTTAATCAGGATTGCCACGGCTGTCACACAATAACAATTGTCTATAATTATTTAAATATACTTTGTTTACTTCTACAATAAATAAAATATTTAGTATGTAGATTTGCTACAGAGACTATATAGAATTAGTAATTAGATACTTAAATAATTAATTGTATAAAATGCCACAGTTTAAATGGGGTGCAAGTAGTTTATGAAACAGTAATTACAGGTTGAGGAAGAAAGTCAGGTCAAGTCAAAGTTTATTTGTATAGCAGCTTTACAAAAAAGTCAGAGCCCCCCATGAGCAAACCAAGGGTGACAATGGCAAGTAGGAAGAAACCAAGACTCAATAGAGGAAGGGAATAGATTTTATACAGCGTTGCATTTAGAGAATAGGAAAACTGCAGCCCGAGATTGGACAGAAATATTTAGATTAATCATTGATAGCCGCTGGCTACTGCTAGAGGCCAATCAGAGAAACAATGAGAACAAATCTACGTAAATCAGTTAACAGTTGACAGTGAAAACCAGTGACTGCTATCAGGAGAATATCACAATGGAAAAAACATGCATGCCAATAACTACCTTTAGAAGCCTACAGTAATTATCTGATAGTATGCATATGAGAAGAGCTCAGTGAATGTGAGGCAGTAGAAGCAGGTGAAGCAACGCTAAATTTCCTTCGGGATCAATAAAGTATCTATCTATCTATCTATCTATCTATCTATCTAGCTATCTATCTATCTAGCTATCCATCTATCTATCTATCTATCTAACAATGTTTGTGATTACATAGCCTGAATCTGTGCAGTATCTGTGAATCGTCTTCAGGAGAGCTCGTGGGTCATGCAGATGAAATGTTCTACACAGTACTGGACAGCAGAAAGCTCCATGGTGGGTAAACTGGTCCAGAATTCATGCAGGCAGGGGCACCCGATCAAGGCAAATGAAGCAACAGCATCACACCACACAGGATAGGCAGTTATTCAGCTCAGCAAAGAAGCACAGACACAGTCAGTTCTGTTACTCTTGATTGAGGACAGTATATAGTGTGTAGCAGTGACTCAGGCAGGATGAGCTACTACAGCATAAGTAAAAAAGAGAGGACTGATCAGGATCAGTCCTGATACTAAGTGTGTTTTTTTTACAGTGGGAGGAAAGTGAACGACTGAAATAGGTTTATAAATAGTATATGGGCCTAAACCTACAGGTGATTAGAAATCAGCACTTGGTATAGTACAAATCTGGGCAATGTGGTGAAATAGGTCACATTTCTTCACTACATGAACTTTTGATCTACGTCAGTGTCCTGGTCCTCAGTCCTCAGTGTCATAGTCCTCAATTCCCAGAACAACAGTTAAAGTAAACAATGGAAGTGTAGGTAGCATCAACAGCAGGCAGGTAAGTGCTCTTAATGATACAGACAATGTCTTTTCAGTTACTACCATCCCTCTTTTTCTCTGTAATACTAAAGCTCCTGCAAGCTGTGAAGGGAGAATGTCTGAACATGTTATTAATGTTAGTATTAACAGTTTCAATACTGAGACAGATAATAGACACAAATGTCAGATTAGTAGTTCCAATAATGTTATTAGAGCCATCAAACCGTATGAAATTAGAAAATCAAAGAATTGCATGCGCAGTCAAAACCACAATAACGTAATTCCCATACACTTGCAAAGGACCAGTCCACTCAAACATGTAGAGAGCAGAAAATTAAACCTAGCTTTATTCATTGTTAGGTCAGTAAACAACAAAGCACTTCTGAGAGATCTTATTAAAGAGGATAAGCTTGATTTTATGTTTCTGTCAGAAACATGGTTGGACGAAAATGGTGCAGAAAATTACAGAGTTCATACAATAAGACAGGGCAGGAGAGGAGTCTCTTACAAATATAGTAGTGACTTTAACTGCAAAAATACCAATTAAGTATATTGCAGTCAACCTCTTTAGTGACACATCTGTGTTACTGATTGTAATTTATAGACCTCCTGAGCCAAACAGTACGTTTTTTTTTAGCAGAAAAAAGCAATGATAAATTTCTCCTCTCTGAGAATTTTAACTTACATATTGATAAACCATCAGACAGTAATGCATTAGAATTCATTAGACTATTGGAACCATTTGATTGAAGCAGTGATTTGAAACAAAACAATGAGCAAAAGGGTTAAATACAAAAAAATAATTTTTGTGTGTTCTTTCATGTCAATATAGGTGTAAGTAGGAAAGCACCTCAAAGTTACTTTAAAAAACGTTATATCGATTCAGAAACAGCAGAGAAATTTAAAAATATTTATAACAGTGCACCAAATACAGCTTTGGGCTCCTTGGTGAAGCCTGTACTAAAGAAGAATAACATGGATCCAACCATACTAATTAACTGTAGACCAATTTCAAACATTACAATCTTAAAGAAAGTTTTAGAAAAAGTTGTTTTTCACTCGGTAGAAAGACTTAGAAGCTGGGTGTAACATATGTCTCAGTGGATGTCACAGAATTTTCTACAACTAAATGAACAAACAACCGAAATATTGATTCTCAGTACTAAAACTCAGAGAACAATGCTTTATGACAGACTAGGTTCTTTAGCTACTAATATAAAAGCTGAAGTACGAAACATAGGCATGATCTTAGACAGTGAGCTCTGGTTTATCCCACATGCCAACACAGTCGCTAAAGTAGCTTTTTATCATTTAAGGGTTTGGCCATTTCTGTCTCAAAGTGACGCAGAGAAACTTCATGTTCTCCTCACTGGGGTTCATAAGAAAGCAATATATGCCCTACAACTCATACAAAACACAGCAGTGCAGATCTAACAAAAACTAAAAAGAGAACTAATTTCACTCCTATTCTAAAAGAACTGCACTGGCTATAAGAATAGACTTTAAAGTTCTGCTGCTGGTCTATAAAGCTCTATAGACCTAGCACCTGGTTACACTGCAGAATGTCTCTCTGTTTATGTTCCAACTTGTGATCTTAGCTCTGTAGATACTGGCCTTCTAAAAATACCTTCTGAAAAATACTGAAAACATTGAGAAAACATTTTCAGTTACTCTAGTTCATTAAAACATAAATTCTGCTATTACTGATGTCAAGTCTCTGTAAAGCACTTTGAGCTGCCGGCGGTATGAAAAGTGCTCTATAAATAAAAAAATACTATTATTAGTAGCAGTATTAAAGTATTATCTAGCATCACCTACTCCATGAAAGTCCTATTTTTAAGATTTACACTTCACACATTTAACATTACTGATTCTTACAGACTACTACCAATATACTTTAGCCTGCTATTGAATGACAGAAGAATAAATACACTGCTGTTCTCTATTGGTCTTACAAAAGCATTGGTACTTTGAAAAAAGCTCTGATATATGATCTCATACCAGTATTTGGGAAAATCATCATTGACATATTTAATCCAACATGCTGATGGATTTAAAAAAAAAAAACTTGAACGATTGAGCTATTAATTAGTCTAAAAATTCTCAGATTTGTTATGAGTGCTACCTTTCACACTAGTTTTGCTCTTTGTTGGGTTACTGTGAAATGTTTTTAATGTAAAATGAAAAAGTATTCATGCCTGTTTTTTTTCAGACACTAAATAAGGGTAGTTGTAATTATAGTTCATATTCATAGTTATTGGTTGATATCCAAGACATATTTCATTGACATAGACTACTCATAACATTTGTCCAAATCCAAATAGGTTGAGACACTTGAAGACATTACTTTTCAGACAAATATTTTTTTTACAAATAATGTGCATATAAGTTACTACCCCTCTCTGTTAGTGTAGCCAACAACTGTGATATACCAAATCACTTTAAAGCTTACCAACAGTATATTTTAGAACTATATTGTACCTGTCACATTGTTGAAACGGACCTATACAACCACAAAATGTGTGTTGGAAATGAATAGTACACTACTATTTGTTGAAATACTTTGTTTTTGCACTTATAGATGCGTATGTTGAAATACTTTCTTTTTATACTTACAAAATTATACTCACCATAACCTTTATACTCTCTAGGTATGAGCGCTGGGTTGGGTTGCCAGGTAGTGCACTTATGCTTATATATGTCTGTGTATTATTCTCTCTAGGTAGCAGCACTGGCCCTTGTTCGGGCAGTGTCTGAGCTCAGGGCGAGTTTTAGACTCCTAACCTACTTATACTAGCTGGGAAACATTATCCGACAGAACACTAAGCACGGTTGTAAGTCGCTCTGGATAAGAGCGTCTGCTAAATGCCATAAATGTAAATGCAAATGTAAATGTACTATTTTCAGACTAATTCAAAATTCAGATTTCATTACAGACTTAAAATATTCCCATGGCAATAATAATTTTCTCCAATACAGGCAGTTAGTAAGGCATGGCCAATTACACAGACATTTCAGTTGTGTCTTGACCTCCCTTCAGAGAACACATTGCACACCAGTCATTTACATCTCCACAAAGCTCCAGCATTTGGATTAGTGCATTGTCTGAGGGTTTGGAGTGGAAGTGCAAATGGTTCTGAGAATACTGTTCACACCTATCCTATGAAGTGTTGATAGATGGCTGTAAATCCACACCCAATTGTGACAATGCATTAATGTCAGATATTTGACTGTTTGGCTTCAGCACAAATCTGCCCACTCTAAAATAAACTTTAGTATGTTACAACACAGTACAAGTAAAACCACAATACACACATTTTCCTTAAGACGTGTCTAGCAATCAGGTCAAATAGCTATTGCACACAAGTTTTTGAAAAATGCTAAATATACTAAATATTACCAGTACAAAAACAGGTGAATATAAACTTGCATTTCTTAAAACACAGGGAAGCTTGTCCTCCTTGTGGTCTGAATAACAGTAAATGGAATTACGGAAGACAAAGACAACTTGCATTACCATACACTAGAATTCAGCTAGGCAAAAGTCATTATGGCATACTCAATGCTGACACACAAATGTTTACTGAAGTGCATTAGTAATTCCTATTAGAATTCAACATATTATCTGCACAACGTGGTTAGAACCCAAATGGGGAAGAGCAGGACATTTGGAACGCATTTGGATTTTTGTTAATTAATGTTTTAAAATTATTAAGCAATATTAATACAAAAACTGAACGAGATTAGCTTTTATACAAGCAACCTACACGTCTGCTACTAATAAAAACATTGTTTTAATTTAGCCAAAAGTGCTGTACATGCAAATGTTATAATTTATCCTTAAGTTTACAGTAACACAATGAGGAACTATTTGTGAAATTTTCCTGGTTCTCAATGGCTGTATTTGAAATGTATGCAGTATGCAACCAAACTGAAAATCTGTAGTGCACTGAAGATACCTGGATGGTGTACTACTCCAGTCAGAGTTTCTAGTATACAGGGGGAGCTATGTTCGGAATGTACCGCATCCCATCATTCACCAGAGCCTCACCAGCTCTCAGCCTGCTTTAGCCACAGAACAAAACGGCGGGTCACACTGGGGAGCAAAACGCAACCAACTCTGAGTATAAATGTGAGGATAGTGATTGTAGTGGGGAATGTTTTTATCACAATGAGCCTCAGTTAAAATATACAGGACTGAAGTTTAATAAAAGATTAACTCGCTTTATGGTCAGTTTTAAAGCAAAATTGCCGAGGGTAGCTAACAGATAGCTTAAATGTATTTCTAGTGAATTGTGCAGTATTAGCAGCAGCTAGCTCTAAACAGTAGATACACTAAAAACACCTCTGAGGTAAATGTGAGGTAACTGGTCATGTGTTACTGTATCAGTATGCTACATTATATGTCATAACTTGTTACTGTACTGCACACTATACACAGTGGGCAGTATGCAATATGCAGTACATACTGCTGTAGTATGCAGTGTGCAGTGTTTTGAATACAGCTAAAACTAACAGTGCAGAAGCTGTACTTTAACATGACCGTCAATCAATATGAATTAGTTACATGATTTCAAACACTGCTGTGACTTGTACACCCAACTCTCTCAAAAAAAAAAAAAACACAAAAAAATATAAAAAACACTTATGATGAACAACATTATTTTCATGGTACAAAAACAGTCTTGTGGATGAATCTTCCATTACATTGCTATACAAATATGAAAAGGTAACCAAAAACACTTTCTACTTGAATCTGTGTTATATCTGATCCTGCGTTGGGTTGTGCCCTGCTTTTGCCTACCAAGACAGGATCACAGGATATTGAACTCATGGCTAGACAGAAATAATAGTAATACGTCAAAACACCAGCATATGCAAAAAAAGATACAGAAAGAAAGGGCACAGACTATAAAACAAACATGAGAAGAAATGTAAAGCACTGTAAAGCACTGTAAAGCACTGTAAATTAAACTTAGTCAACAACTACATCTACTGCTAAGGACAGTCAGCCATCTCAAGTAAGAGTGTAAAGGAGAAAATCACAGTCAGAGTATAAAGCAATATTTGTCTTGTGGGCCACAACTAATACTGACTACCTCTGACAAATGATAGATAAACAAACAAAAAAAACCTAACAAATAAAGAACACTTAAAATATAAAAAATTACTGATGGACACACTACCTATTTGACCTGTTTTTTTTCGGTGTCTATCATGATCAGACTTTGTTGTTCCTGTTAAATACTTGATGGCGAAGAAACAACTACCTAATTAACGACCATAGACATGATAGTCACGTGGCCTTAAGCGCCGAGCATCTTGATGATATGTGTGGGTGGTGGAGAGAACGCTCGCTGTGACTGTGTCAGTCACCCGCCAATTAAATATTGAATTTCGGGGTTTTTAAACTATGACTCGGAGCTATTTTAACGATATTGCTCCGCTTTACAATTGCACACAAGACTGGAAACATACATATGGCGCTATTATAGGAGCTTTATTTCTGATGGCGAAGTTCGTGTGATTCACGTGACTTTGTAAACCAATCGGAGCGCGGATGACGTTGCAAGCAGATTCTTTGTTCTGGATGCTTCCTTGAAGATGTCGATAGGTTTATCTGTAGACTTTTATGGATTCCCTCGGATTATGCCGATAATCGTCGACTTTTTATGCTGATACATTTGTTCGATGACCACGGACTTTTAAATTTGCCCAGAATCTGTGCGTTTGCTGTGTCGCCTGTAGTTATGTGACTATCACATGACTTTGCCCTCCCCCTACTTCGGTCCAATGAATGGGGAAGAAGAAGTCGGACATGTTTGAAGAAAATGTGTTGAATAAAGAAACGTGGCTGAGGACAAGAAGAAAAAGTGGAATATTTCGAGTTTGAGGATTTCAACGCCGTCTTAACTTTCCTTTTCGTTTAACTAAGTTTCAGTAGATGTATAGACTGTCGAGTTTTTTTAGTTTTTGAGGAACATGGTAGTTTCATTAATTTATTAATCGAACAGGTTTATAAAAATACAGCAATAAGTTGTGTTTTCTGGTTAGGGGTGGTTACTTTTCACATAATGGAGTGAAATGAGTACGTTTTGAGTTTTGTGTAGCTCGGTAAATGACATTGTTCTGTAACCTTTGTGGGAGTGGGGGATGGGCAGCACTGCTTAGTGTTACTCAAGGAAAAGGTTTATCGAACCTTAGTACGTTTTTACAGAAAAAAACTAACTTTAAGTATCAGTTTTTAATGAGGTCGATTGCCCTGGGATGTTTCAGTATCGTTAATTTTATTTAACCTGTACTAATTTGGATTGGGCTTTAAACGCTGAGTAATTACGTAGATTCGTCGTGTGTTGTTTTAGAGTATACATCTTGGAATAATTTATTGGTAGGGCTTCTTTATATGTTGGCTGTAGACTGCCCGGGTGAGTGAATAAGTCACTTTTTAGAATAGGCAAGCTGTCCCTTTCTTCGATTCGTCGTCTGTGTCGTTTTACCTCTTTCTCCCATTTCCATTTAAAATGTATTTGCCACGTTTGTTCATTTGGAAACTGGAAGACCGCTCAGGCGCCGAAGCTGCTGCGTCATTGCATGGCAGACATGGTCGTAGGCCATATTGCACAGGAGAGCGTCGAGGACGCCGTACTGAATTATGAAGCGCAATCCTTGTTTGGTGAACGGTTTACTGACGTTTAAGTTATTGGTCGAGGTTCAGATAGTATGATTGTATGGTGATTTGGCCACATTTAAGTCACCAAAGTTACTATTTTGACTTGTTGCGTAGTACAACATTTTTGTTTATGGGTGTATTTCACTGTCATCGTGTTGTTCTAAAATGGCGACTGTCGAGGTGGAACTGTTTGCCCGCGCACTAAAGCGGCGCGGAGACTCGAGGGCATGTTGCTTTTGTCTGATACGCGTGACTCGTCCATCGAGCCAATCGCTCAGCTCAAACCCGCCCCGGATGCCTCCGCACGGCTCTTTGTGGCCAATCAGCAAAGTGTGTGCTGCGTGTTGACGTAACCGAAATGTTGCTTATTTGTACATATAGGTAACTGAGGAATCGCTGCACAGCGAGCTCACTACATCTCTCTGATGTCCTGGTGGTAAGAGGGAGTTTGATTTCCAGACGTTTCGAGGACAGAGCGTCTCGTTTAATTTTGTAATCTGAAGTGCACGCGTCAACCTTCAGGACTATGGAGGCGTGGTCTGCGTGATTGACGACCAGCGTAGCGTATGGAAAGAGTGTAGGCGTGCACGGATAGGGTTACGTTAGCCAATGGAGGTGTCGGATGGTTTATAAAGAGTCGGGCGGAGCCTTTGCGTCGCCATTTCACTGTAGCTGTAACCAGGAGAATAAAGGAAGTCGGAGAAGTGAGGTCGGGAGGATCGGCGGTTTGAAGAGAACCGGTCTCTAAACAGAATCCGGATCCATCCTGATGGAGACGGCCTTAAGCCAGCCCTTTGACAGGTACCGATAGGATCCGTTGACGCTAAATTTGCCGTCAAAACGAATATTGTTACTGGCGTTGTCACAGTTGTTGAATATCTGGGGTGTTTTTGTTGTAGTCATACCGGCAGCCTATTTCTTCAGCGCAGGCTACTGGAGATGTTAAATATTAAAGGGTTTTTTTGGTTTTGGCGCTTTATTTTCTTTACTAGTTAGTTTACACTAATATAAGACTCGTATACGAAAGTATCTGTATTCTGTTTTTGAACTCTCCGACCTATGACTGCGCAGGCGCTATCGGACGTTAGCTTGCTAATTGCCCTTCCTGGATGCCTGGCTTCCATCTAGGTTCACCTGTTTTGGAATAAAGTGGTGACGTGGGGTTCAGTATTTCTATAACCAGTTCGTGCTGTACTTGGGTTAAGGTAGAGATATGGGGTAACGCGGAGTGTCATACGTAACATCCAGCCAGAGTCTTGGCGCTGTTGTAGCTGGTCTCGGCTAGCTAGCTGTATAGCTACATACCTTAGCTTCTGCCATCTGATCATTCACTGTAATTGTAGCTAAGGCACTCTATGTACATGTATGCACGATGCTTCTACAAGCCTGCCATGTAAACTAGAAGTATTGAATAGTAAACGAATAGCAGGTTAAGTTCTGTGTGAACTAGCTAATTAGTTGGGCTAGCCGTTGCGCTTGGATCCGACCTGATGGTGAATACGTTTGATGCTAAGCTAGGTAACGTTTACTGTCTTTATGTGTACTGTATGCAGCAGCTTCAACAAAACCTTTTCAGTTAAAGCACCGTCTTTCTGGACTGTTAGCAAGTGACGAAGCGTTTTAAGCATCTAGTTTATTTGGTGTTGGCATCAGAGTGTGTCAACCTACCCAAATGTGTAACTTTTCATAGTGGCTTATCCATGTTGGAAATGATTATCCCATATTGGAAAACTTTTATTTATTTATTTGTTTGTCACGTTGCATGGTAACCTGAACAGCCAAACGGGGAGGTTCAAAATAAACTTGCCGTCTCCCCATCACCCAAACCCTGATTATAATACAGATAGTGTTTAGTTCTGTCTAGCCCAGTGTTGTACATTAATTTTATACGGATTGAATTTCATTTGTCTCACTACATTCAACATTTTGTTTTACTAGTGGATGGCTTAATTGTTTATGCTCATTTTCTTGAGTTTTTTTTTCCTGTGTGAATATTGTATACCCCAAAGTTGAATCGTTTTTCACAATAAAGTGCATTTTAAATGTCAACTCTTTGTAAATTGAGTCATTCAATAAGTTATATACATTTCATTATGCAAAGTGAACTAGATTTTCAGACGTGACAATGAAGTGCCACAAAAGTTTCTTAAAGATGTTAATCTTCGGCTGAACATGGAATATAATACAGAAATGCCTGCTGTGTGTATCCAGTAATAATAGGAGTTAGGGTACGTAAGTATTGTGTACGTTTTACTTTTGACTGGTTTATAATACTCTGTATCCAGAGGGTTTGTAAAATAGGAAGGTGTATAGAGGGAAACTTATATTCCCGCTTAAATGGTTCTAATAGATTGTCATATCGGTTATAATTTGATAAGGGCAGCAGGGCACCGTTTTATTTGGAAAGCTTCAGCAGACCCATTACAGCAATAGAAAAGTGTTTTATCAAACATCATGGATGGAAACAGTTGTGTTACTCAGACAACCTGAATGACACATTCAGGTAAGTTTTAATTGGGTGTGGATTACCTGGTGGTAATGTGGGAGTGAGGAAAAAGTTTAGTTACATTTTATCTTACATTTTAGGTCTTTACCAAAATGTGGAGTTGATTTTTGTGTGGTTTATTGTTTTTGTGCTATAAAAGTGGTTTTTTATAACTAATGTAACTCATACAATTTGAGACTAGTTCTAATTGCTAAGGAAATTAGAGATGTTGGAAAGTGCTGTAAACATACAGGAGTAATTAAGTATTATAAATATTAAAGTGTGTGTGTGTGTGTGTGTGTGTGTATATATATATATATATATATATA
>CM067475.1:28010252-28028439 GCA_034552555.1 Semaprochilodus insignis
ATATAATTTTAACTACAGTATATTCTTGCTTTTTCCAACATTGGGTTAACTTTCCTTGGCTTTCTTTTCAACCTTCTATCATTTATCTTTTTTCACCCATTTCTTACTTATTGTTGCAGCTCTATTGGTGGGGGTGACATGGGTGTGCACGGAGTGACAATAATGGAGCAGCCCATCCCCGGCCCTGGTAAGCGCATCCGCAAGCCATCGCTATTGTACGAAGGTTTTGAGGGTCCTGTGCTCTCCCAAGTTCTGCCCTCTGGACCTCCAAAGCCTCCTACCCGGGATCCCAGCCGGCAGGGTAGGGTGACCAACCAGCTTCAATTCCTCCAGAAGTCAGTCATGAAGCCTCTCTGGAGGCACCACTTTGCCTGGCCCTTCCATGAGCCTGTGGATGCCGTGAAGCTCAGCCTGCCTGTGAGTAATTTCCTTAGTGTTCTGGATAGTACTCTAGAAAAAAGAAAGAAGTCATTAGTTATAAATACAGCCAGAACACTAGAAGCATGGATAACTTTAATTAGCTGATACTGAAAGTCATGTCAAAGAGGACATGGGCAAATATAATTATTTAATCCAGATAATTACATTCCATTACTGTCCAATTGAACTGAATGATGCTGTCTTTTAAATGGAACATTTCTAAATACTAACCATATCCACTATATGTTCCATAAAACTCTGTGACATATTGTGATGTAATTTATCTTGATAACAATCAATATTGTCATACTGTAGTATTTTTGTAGGTTTACTTCTGACAATATTAGAAGAGTTTTTGTATTTATTATGCCCCAGGATTATCACAAGATCATCAAACAGCCGATGGATATGGGCACTATCAAGAAGCGACTGGAAAACAACTTCTACCGCAGTGCTACTGAGTGTCTTCAAGACTTCAATACTATGTTTACTAACTGCTATATATATAATAAGGTCAGTTATATTTATGCTTGATCTTTGATAAAGGTATATTGTGAACCATGCAAACTGTTTTTCAGGGTTCATAGTTTCAGCAGATTTGGTTGAAACATTGAAGGTTTTATTATTGAGAAAGGATTTATTATTAAAGAGAATTGAAATCTTAAAATGTTATGAACTGTTCTACTCAGATTTTAGCCTGATGTATTCTTAGTACTAAGCACACAGCTATAATTACTGAGTTCACTTTAAGTAGGATCAGTTTTATTCATTGTAAAATCATGTTGCAAAACAGTTTTCAGCAACTAACAAAACACATAAACGGTGCCTTTCAGAATTATCTGACAGTTTATACCCTTTCTGTGCCCAAAACTGATTTTGAGTCAATGATAATTGTCCCCTAGCCAACAGATGACATAGTTTTGATGGCTCAGTCACTGGAAAAGGCCTTCTTGCAGAAGGTAGCACAAATGCCTCAGGAGGAGGAGGAACTACCCCCACCCGCCCCACGAGCAAAACTTGGGAAACCTAGCAAAAGCCGCAAAACCATATGTAAGCATTAATTTCATTAACATCAAATTTTTTGCTTTTTGAGACACTTATATTAATGAGTATTAAATGTATAGAAAGTTTTATTAATAATTTAAAAATGTGCTCTTTATCCATCTATGCTTTTCTCTTTTTCTAGTCCCAGGTGGAATAACGACAGCTCACCAGGTTCCTGCTGTGTCTTCACTGTCTCAGTCTGCATACTCTCCCCCCACACCAGACACTCCAGACTTGCTCCTCTCCACCCCACCACAAACATTGCTGGCTAAGAGTCTGCCACCCACTCCCCATAGTGCTCCTTCATTATTGGGACTACCCCCCACCCAGCCCACTGCAAAGGTAAACAGTTGGTACAAAGTAACCATTTAAATCATCTGTCATAACGCAGCAGAACCAAGCTTCAGTAAGATGCATTGAGTCTGCTGTCAGCTGGCAAAAGTTTTCAACCATGCCATCTACAGCTTCAGGCATGGTAACCACCGTTCAGGTGAATACATTGCACAGCCTGATTTTTTTTCTCTTTTTTTGCATTTTCTCCTATTTAGAAAAAGGGAGTGAAGCGCAAAGCCGACACCACCACTCCCACAACTATGGCCTTTCCCCTCACCATTGGTGTTGGGGGTATGGGCCTTGGAATGGGCAGTGGAGATGACTCCCCACTTACCCTCTCTGCTCTGGGCGTTGACCCCAGCCATGGCATGAGCCTTGGCATGGGCCGTGGGGGAGGTCAGGTTGGAGGGAAAGTCGCAGCGCGACGGGGAGGCAGTGGTCGGCCCATCAAGCCACCACGGAAAGATCTACCAGACTCGCAGCATCAACACCAGCAGGTGAGACGGGTGAAGCTTAGCCAGCAGCTGCGCTACTGCAATGGAATTCTCAAAGAACTACTGTCAAAAAAGCATGCAGCATATGCCTGGCCTTTCTACAAACCGGTCGATGCGTCTTCACTGGGCCTGCATGACTACCATGACATCATCAAGAATCCAATGGACCTTAGCACTATAAAGGTGACTATTATAGTGTTGTGTGTTAGTTGTGACTTACCATAGTCAGTAGTACTAATATTGTACTATGTGCTAGTAATCCTAATCGTAGTACAATCTTTAATTCTGTAGATTAAAATGGACCGGCGGGATTACCGGGAAGCTTTACAGTTTGCAGCTGACATCCGACTCATGTTTTCTAACTGTTATAAGTACAATCCTCCTGACCATGACGTGGTGGCAATGGCCAGAAAGCTACAGGTAGAATGCTTTTCTTGGTTTCATTTGAATTTGGGGATGTACAATAGTTTCATTAACAACAAGCAAGAATGTAGTAAAAGTTTCACAACTAAATATTCATCTCACTTTTCTTATTTGTATCCCAGGATGTCTTTGAGTTCCGTTTTGCCAAAATGCCTGATGAGCCCATAGATTCCCTTCCACCTGCATCTTTGGGTGAAGGACTGGGTGTTCATTCCTCATCTTCCTCTACCTCGTCATCATCATCAGAGAGTGAAATAAGCAGCGAGAGTGAGAGCGAGAGCACTCCCAGCTCAGACAGCGAAGAGGAACGAGCACACCGTCTAGCACAGCTTCAGGAGCAGGTTTGTACATAGGCAATAACATGAGATGGAGCATCTGCAGTATACCTACACATTTGCATGAGGAGATGTTTTCTAATATAATTTAGGCTTTTAAGTAGCTTGTTCTTTGACACGCTGTGTGACAAACTATATGGACACCTTACTTACCTTATATGACCTTGTTGGACTTCCCAAAGCATGAGTGATTTATCACTCCAGAGAACACATTTGTAGTCTAATGTAGCTCCAAATGACATTTGGCTTTGGGCATAGTGATATTAGGTTATGTGCTGCTGCTTAGCCATGGACACAGTTCATGAGGATGTAGCCCACGTCTTGAGGTGACGTTGCTTCCAGATACAGTTTGGAACTCTGTCGTGAGTGATGCAACAGTTTGTGACAGCAAATCATCCCACTTTGTGAGTTTGTGGGCTGTACCTCTTTGTAGCTGAGCTGTTGTTGGCCCTCGACCATTGCTGTGAGAATTTGATTGAATTCATCCATACGAGCATTAATGAGGTCAGTTAATGATGTCAGATGATAAGTGGTTGCAAATATCACTCCATCTTAGGCTAATGTGTGGCTGCTCCAGAGCATACTGTTTTATTGGCAGTGCTTTCCTAAGAAGATTAAACAAGATATGGGCGCACAATTGTATGCCTGTTTCAGGAATAAGTCTAGATTGGTTTCATGATATCATGTTTTTATGGTACATCATAGTGCCTTACTGCATTTTTTTCTACTCCCTGATTCACAAATCAGTAAAATTGGGTTTGGATGTTGACCTTTACTTTTTCTTTCTCAACAGCTGAGGGCAGTACATGAGCAGCTGGCTGCTCTTTCTTCAGACCCTATCATCAAGCCAAAGAAAAAAAAAGAAAAGAAAGACAAGAAAAAAAAGAAGAAGCCAGAGAAGCACAAGCGAAGCAGGGCAGTGGCGGACAATGAGGTGGTCATTCGAGCTCCAAAAGCACCAAAAATTGCCAAGGCATCAAAAAGCAAAAGTAACAGCAAGGCAGCACCGTCTTCTACACAGAGCAAGAAGGCACCCAGCAAGAAGAGCAGCAAGAGCAAGTATGTCTAATGAAACCTAGCTTGTTAGATTTACCATTCACCTCAGGTTTATAAAACAAAGGGTTTTCATTAAAGTTAGGAGTGGGTTAATATGGAATTTATTGGTCAGTAACACTAACTGCTATTTAATATACTGATATTACGTGTTTCTAATAACATGTATACATACACACATGAATATGTGCATGCGTTTCACCGAACCACTTTGAAAAGCATGGTGAGTGATTTAAAGCTTTGCTTGCTCTTCAGATCTTCAAAGAAGGCTCAAGGAACCTCCATCAGCTCTCATGGACTGGCCCTCCCACCCCACTACGATTCAGAGGAAGAGGAGGAGAGCAGCCCCATGAGCTACGATGAAAAGCGTCAACTTAGCCTGGACATCAACAAACTCCCCGGCGAGAAGCTTGGCCGCGTTGTACATATTATTCAGTCTCGCGAACCATCACTGCGTGACACCAACCCCGAGGAAATTGAAATTGACTTTGAGACGCTCAAGCCATCCACGCTTCGAGAGCTAGAGCGATATGTTATGACATGTCTGCGCAAGAAGCCTCGGAAGCCATTTGGTAAGACCAGCCCCTTTCCAATATTTATTGTTACTGACTGACTCACATAAGTGTTTTTGTAACTTAAATGCCACAGTATCTGCATATGATTTCAGTAGTGGCTCTCAGGATTAAACTGATGGGGGACCTAATTAATGCAATTAAGTTATCACATGCTGAGGGGAACTAATACCTGCGGACACTCTGGAATTTGGGTTGTGCTACAGTCATGCAGAGCTTCCTAAATGCCTACAGCTTGCCATTCTAGACAACTGGCTGCCCTTTAGCCTGCATAGGAACACAAACATACACACAGCATGCTCTTTCATCTCCCATCTTCGGTGGCTTGCTTAAGTATTTAGTATTTAATTTTTGTCCCCGCTTTTTTGCATGTGCCCTGGTTTTAAATAGTTGTGTCGGTTTAATTGGTACTGCCTGTAGAACTGCAAATACAACATTGAAGTCTTAATCCTGAGGGTTTTTTTTGGTTGGTGTGTGCATTACAGTAGCAAAGAAAGGTGGTGGTGTTGGCAAGTCTCGTGAAGAACTGGCCCTGGAAAAGAAAAAAGAACTTGAAAGGAGGCTACAGGATGTAAGCGGTCAGCTTAACTCGACCAAGAAGCCTGCAAAAACCAAAGGTAAAGATATTCAAGGGTTGAAGTGTGGATGTATGACCATGTTAAATATTTGGTAAAGCCAAACTAATCTAGAAAGTTTCCACATCTGAAATGCTAGACTGGGATCAGGTTTTGTTCTTGTAATGCACTGTCAAAATCATGACATTTTAACTGACAATAAATAATTGCAAGTAATAATTTTAAAGTGGTGAAAATAGCTGATGAAGCTGTCTTGCTTTCTAAGTGGAGATACAAAATAGCTCCTAGCTGATGACAGTCAGAATGTGAGCTCTAAAAATCACTTTATTTACTGTTGCTGTCTAAACGGGTTGTAGGATTAAGTATTGTCTAAAGGTGTTTTGTAGTTTTTTACATTAGTATAAACACAGGGTTATGAGAAGTAATGGCTAACTTTGTGAAAACAAATGTGATTAGCTTAAACAAATAAATAATTGCAGTCTGGCAGTTATGTAATAATTGGTATGGGCCTTACACATTGACAAGACTGAATTACAATATTGCGTATTGTTCTCTTTCTTTGTGTCTAGTGGAGAAACCAAGTGTGGCAGAACCTCATGCTATGGCTTCTCGTCTCAGTGAAAGCAGTTCCAGCTCTGACTCTTCCTCCTCCTCTTCTTCATCCTCATCTTCAGACACTAGTGACTCAGACTCGGGTTGAACATGCAAGCAGAGACACACCCACATGCAGACTTTTTCCCAATCAATCAAAGGAGCTATCACTGTGTACTGCACTTGATGACACAAGTGAATGGGAATGTGGAAAGAAGAAAAATATAGGCAAAGGATTAAAGAAAGCAAGGTTTTCTTGTCTTGTAGGTCTGTATATGTATGCAGTGGATGAAGAATGGAAGCAAAAGGACTCCCCCTCATGCATAGTGAGGGAGATTTATGCATATTGGACGAACAATAGCATGGTTTCTTCTTTGCTGGAACTCTATTGCTTTTTTTGTCCATCTGTATATATAAGCATGTGTGTGAGTTTATGTATGTGTGTGCATACACAACACACACACACATATAAAGTATACCCACCGGGTACTTTATTAGTGACTAGTTAATTATTTATTACTCAGAAGAACAAAAAACATCCAGTGGCAGTTCTGCAAATGGAAGTGACTTGTTGATGTAAGAGGTCAACAGAGAATGGCCAGACTGGTTTGAGCTGACAGGCTACAGTAACTCAGATAACCATTCTGTACAATAACAGTAAGCAGAAAAGCATCTAGGAATGCCCAAATTTCAAATCTTGTGGCGGTACAACAGGAGAAGACAGAAAGTTGAGGGTACAGTGGGCACAAGCTCATCAAAACTGCATAGGTGAAGCCACAGCCTGGTGTAACGAATCTTGATTTCTGCCATGTCAGCAGTCCAGCCTGGAGGATGTGTTGTATGGACGTGGGGAATGTTTTTCTTGTTACACTTTGGCCCAGATAATACTAATCATAGCTTGAATGCCACAGTCCATTTGAGTATTATTGCCAACCATATGTGTCCCTTCATGGCCACAGTTTACCAACTTTTAACGGCTTCTTCCAGCCAAGCAATGCAACCTGTCACAAAACTGGTTTTGTGAACATGGCTAAAAATTCATGAAGAGAAATTCACAGCATAAAAGTGCAGGAATTGCAGTCATGTCAGCATGGACCAGAATCTCAAAGGAATGTTTCCATCATGTGGTGGAATCCATACCACAAAGAATTGTGACGGCTTTGAGCAAATGATGGCCCCAGTATTAGTAAAGTGTTCCTAATAAGTGCTCGGTGAGTGCATGTGTGTATGTTTGTGCGTGCTTGTGTGTGTGTGTGTAAGTGTGTGACACACACGCACCTTAATTTTTTTTCTTTTATAAAGAAGTCCTTTAATAATCCCCTAGTGGGGAGCAAAAATTGTCTTGAGCAGACTTTTCCCTTTTTTAAGCTTTTTTCAGAAAGAAAAGTGGTGTGGGAGCTATCGTCAGTTTTGTTTGTGACTGGGTGTGTATTTGCATATGCTTCTGCTTTGAGTTAAAAATTCCAACCTACTTCTAACACGCTCGCACACTGGCCCACGTAAAAATCACAGTGCCGCTTTGTAGCTTGACTCCCTAGTTCTGTATTTGAATAATCCCCTTCACTTCAGAAATGTATACCTTTTAAATATCTTGTACGCCTTAAAGTTAGCAGAGCTGAACGATGGCACTCTTCACAATGGCCTCCCAATGCCTGTAAAATGCCAAGAGCACTAGGATGTAGCAGCGATTTCAGGCCTATGGCTTGAAAAGGATTTTATTACTATCGTCAATCTTAAAACGTCTTTATTCCTAGAATACAGTGCTCTTGTTCCACTACATGACATTTTACAGGTACAGTATTGCTTCATGTGTCATGAAGATTACTTGCATACATTTTTGAAATTGTGCCTGTGTAATCTGTTATTTATTACGCATCTGTAGACTTTTAAATGCATGATTACAGAGACCTAGTTCTCTGATTGGTTTTGTTTTATCCTTTTGTAGATCCAAATGGATTCATACAAACCCCATATCCAGAAAGGTTGGGACATTTTGTAAAATGCAATAAAAACTCTACACTTTAGAGTACTAATTGTTGCAGTTTTGAAAGTGAAAGTTTTGCCTGTTATTGCTTGATACAAGACTTCAGCTGCTCAACAGTCTGTTCTATAAATCATCTCCCCCAAAAAATATGTTCAAAAGTTGTATTTCCAAAATGCAGTTTAGAACATTAACAGTCATTTCTTACCAAATGAGAAATTATTGCATTTTAAAAAATGTCCCAACATTTCCAGAAATGGGTTTTGTAAATCAACCTTTACAACCTTTTCAACGCAGAGTAAAATGGGGAGATTTTTTTTTCTTCATGTATTTTGTACATATGTAAATGTCATAAGTTCTAAGCATGCATACAACCGGGCTTACCTCTATTTACCTATTTTTTGAGGTTTTTTTTTCCAGTTACATTTCTCATTTCCCCTGGTATATGTGGTTATCCCAGCTCATTCTGACTTTGATTTGTTGGGTGAAGAAAATGCCAAACAAAACTTCAAGTTGCAAGCATCATGACAGTGGGTCACATCACACACTTCATTTGAAAAAGTGCATTAATAAAAGGGTGAGATGCTCCATGAGTCATGTTCTGGGTCCTTTTTCTTTTCTATCCGTAGAAAGACCAGTGTTTCTTTACATTAGACATGATCAGAATTAAAAGGTTAGATTGTCATAGGAAGAATTGTTGCACGTTGCTGATAGATCAGTTGGGATGTGTGTTGTCACTAGGTGGCAGGAGCACTCTGCGAATGGGTTTAGCTATGGACAGTGGCCTTGTTCAAGGACTGGGAAAAGGAAAAAAAAAACAGCAGCTACAAAAATATAAGGCAGCAGTCAGACATAGTTATGAGCCTTTAGAAAGGGGTCAGCATACATTCCTACAGATACCGTTTAGTAATTTACTGCCGAGATGGACTACACACTAACAAGCAGTGGTGGACAGTACTGAAGTAAATGTAATTGGTTACTGTAAGTAAGTAGGTTTATCATGTGTATCCGTATCTTTACTGAAGTATTTCCACTCTGGGTGACTTTTTACTTTCACTCCACTACATTTTAAATTCAAATATCTTACTTTCCAGTACATTATACAAAATTTGTCGTTCCTTTTGGCTCGTGTCCATAAAAGCATTACATATTGATACGTAAGAAGTGTGAAGTGAGCCCACCAATCAGGGTACAGCACTCACTTTTTATTTTGAACTTGTTTGGACCTGTTAGCTTTCAGTGGTTATTAGTGGCTTTTTTTTTTACCTATGTACAAGGTTTGTGTACTTCGTCCACCTCTGTTGACATGTATATCCACCAATGATTCCATGTCCTCTCCATCCCCACGTAAAGATATCATGGGTCCAGCGAACGTGCTATTAATGATGAAATTAATCCATACAGTGAATCATCTTAAAGGCGTTACTAAGCCACATTATGCTAAGTAATTATAGACCTAATTCTAATCTACCTTCAAAAACTGAGACTGCTCTTGGTAAGACGAAAGGATTTTGGACCATAAATTACTATGAACTTTTTAAAAATATTATTTGTGCTTAAAATATATTTTCTTTGCACTTTTCTATCTTCCTGAGATGGACGGTGACTGGTTTTGTCTAATTGAATGAGCCCATCTAATTCTGCAGAGCACTTCTGATGTGTAATGATGAATTAGCAGTTGTGTTTGTAGATATGTATATTGTCTATTTACATATAATTTGCACAAAAGTATAACAGCTTTGTCCAAATCTATGTTAGAAGGGAAGACACCTCTGGGTGCCCTCATCCCCACCACTCTCTCAACTTTCAGGGTTTTAGTTACTGATTTTCTTCAAGCTTTTTGTCTCAGTGAAGCCTCTTGTGTGAGGCTGTGTGTTAGTGTGGACGTGATAACCTGTTGTGACTATTCTACTCCAACTTTTATTACGTCATGTTAATTAATCAATTTAATCTATTTTTATAGTCTATTTGACTGTGTGTTCTTCTCCTCTTAGTTTTTGGGATTTAATTGTATCACAGAAATTATAAATGGATATTTTCATAGATTACCCAACAGCTTTTGGTTTTTCTGCCTGGTTGCAAAGCCCGGTTGCAAAGCTTGGTTCTACGAAGCTTGGTTTGCAGGAGCAACAACTTGGGGACCTGTGATGCTCCCATGACCCACTGCTGTCTAAGGTGGGTTTCCTTTAATTTTAGAAATAAAGATGAACTGATCTGGCACTGGGAGGCCATTAGGGGAGGAGCAAGGTTGGCAGGAGAAAGAGGCTGTCACCTGGGTTAAACCTGGGTTAAAAAGGCTCAGGGCTTGACATGGAAGTTTTAAAGTTTAATAAAGGGTTTAAAATGACTGAATTTATTTAAGATGGATTCACTAAAGTAGGGGATGGAGCAGGTGTGAAGTCTTTATTAAGTTTTCGATTGCTTGGTTTGGTTGGCTAAAGATTATTTAGGTCTAGTTCACATTTGTGTTGTAAATAAGGGGAGTTATAAATGTATATTTACATTTATAAATGTACGTAAATGTTATATATGTTAATATATTGTAGTGGGACTAGCTGGTGTCCTTTCTTCAAAAATCCACAAACTTAAATGCAAGTACTTAACAGGTAAGATGCTAGTTATTCTGTAATTACAGATTTAATGTAGCCTCCAGCTCTGTCGAATCTCAGAGAAGTCCTTGATCTAAAGCCCTGATCTGTTCAAATCTTAAATCACAAATGTTTAACTCTATTTGTTTATAATAAAAAGTAAAAGTATTAAAATGGAATACACTAGATGATGATGAGAAGTTATTTTTTCAAAGCCGTAAATTGATTAAAAAATTCAGGCTTACTTTTTTTATTTTCTTCAAAAGTAAATCCAATCTTAAATAACTTCATTTAATAAGAAATAAGGAAGTAGGCCGATCCTGTTAAAGAAGAGATGTCCGTTATTTTGTATAGGGCAATGCTGTTCATTTATTTTAAACTTGATATTTGTTTATTCATTTGCACCTCATTTTTAATATTTAAAGTGAAATTAAAAAAGGATATAAGAGCTTGATTTAAACAGAAGTACATGTGTGTGTGTCTCTTCATTCCATAAATCCTAAAGTAGCCCAACATTATATATCGGTAATTCAAACAGGCTGCCAGGCTGCCATTGCTCTGTGCACTAGACTTTCTTAATGTGTTTGAAATCATCACTGAAACTCATGGCAATGGAACTTTCTAATTGCTAGATAATCCACATGAAATAACTATCAAATTGTTATACTGAACAGCCAAATCCGATGTGTCTGACAATGTACAGACCTACGCTTCACCGTCATTCCTGAAGAGTGGATAGTGGGCTGCACCCTCACCCTAATTCCTTTACTTTGCTACTCACGTGTTGTGTATAGTTTAGATCAGTGGTCACCAACCTTGCTCTCAGAGATCAGATCTACCTTTCTGCAGACTTCAGCTCCAACTCTAATTCACTCCACTTAAACTTATTATTGCCTTCACGAATCCTTGATTAGCTGAATGAGACATTGGTTTATGTTGGAGCTGAAATGTGCAGGAAAGTAGATCTCTAAGAGGAAAGCTGATGACCACTGGTTATTTTATTATTTTTACATACCAGTCCAGGTAAGATTGAGAAGAGCCCACCTGAAAGCCCACCCTGTTAAATTATTGTATATTGCTATTTTTTTTGTTTAGTTTTTAGTTTTACAGCACATTTCCTGAAATGGTGTCCCTTCCTTTCTCAAAGCACTCTACAACTGTGGATTTTAATCCTAGTCTTGGGGACCCACTGTCCTGACCCAAATTCTCAGCAACTTCTACAGGAGTACGATCGAGAGCGTTCTTACCAGCTCCTTCACGGTCTGGTACGGAAACTGCACTGCTCAGGATAGGAAGGCTCTCCAGCGTGTGATCAAGACTGCACAGTCCATTTCCGGAGCAGCCTTCCCCTCACTGCAGGACATCTACAGGACCAGGGTCATCAGGAGGGCCCACAGCATCATCAGGGACAGTACACACCCTCAACACAGCCTCTTCACGCTCCTACCGTCGGGCCGACGCTACAGGAGTGTGAAGTCCAGAACGGCCAGACTGACAGACAGTTTTTATCCACAAGCCATTAGGCTTGTGAACACCTCCTCCCCCCTTCCGCTCTGAAACTGGCTGAACTCTGAACTCTGACCCTGACATGCACCCATTAATATAAGCCCAATTCATATTCTGCTGCTACACCCTACTGTTTACTTTTGTACTTGCACAGCACACTTTACACATGCATATGTACTTTACGCACAACTTGCACATGCATCCATACAGTACAGTATATATATATATATATATATATTTTCTTATTATACTTCTTATTTTTCTCTCCTTTTTATATTGATATTTATTTTTTAAGACTGTCGAGAATGGAGGAACTGCAAAGTAAGAATTTCATTGTACAATGTAACTGCTTGTTATGCTGTGCATATGACAATAAAACTCTTGAATCTCTTGAATCTTGAATCTTGAATTGTATGTGGTGTTGGCACAATTATATCACACACAGCAGTGTCATTCGTACATTGTGACTGATCCACCACCTGAAAATATGGGGCCGACAATGATCCAGTGACAAGAAGCTAACTATTTAAGAAAATACAAATACAGTCAGCTATAAAATTACAACCGAGTGTCCCTTACGTTCTAAAACCAGCACAAACATCCACAACACCAGCATCATTCTAAGCTGAGAATAATCTGACACCCATATAATATCTGCATTATAGCTTTCATGTCGTAGTACCTTCCTTTTAGTTGACAGGCTGATAAAGTGTAGTAACATCAGATGGGGTACCTTCTGCAACTGAACCTTCTCTGTGGTGTGCACTTATAATAAAATGGCCAATAAGTGTAGGTTTATGGTAGATTGATTTAAACTTAGAACACATAAATAACAGCACTAATCTCAAACTTACTATACTACACCATTTATTCTCAGATAAACAGTTAAACTGAACTGAACAACCACGTAACACAGAAATGTTACTGCAATGGAGTAATGTCCTTCTGAGTGATGTCCTGCATTCCCTTCTCTCAATATGTACCTTAGTAAATGATATTGTCATTGATATAAATAAAGTGGGTTGCTTTAAACAGGTGACAGGAGACCCAATAACATTATTCTCACTCTATCGTTATCATGTGATGCGAATTTTAGCATTTCATATGCTCTTTGGAAAGTTAATAAAAAGGAAATAACTAACATATAAAAGGTGACACAAACGGAAATAGACAGATAGGAATATATGTGAATTCATACTGATTCTGTGTTAAAGCTGATTTTGTAGAAACCAGGAAGTGAAAGCTAGGAAACATTTCAGACGCACGGTTGTAAGTCGCTCCGGATAAGAGCGTCTGCCAAATGCCATAAATGTAAATGTACATGTAAATATAGTTTTTGAAAAAAAAAAAAAACGGGAAAAAAACTCACTAGAGCCTAAAACCCATCCGTATTCATGCTCTTCAGCATATCCTTGTAAAAGTGAACCTAACGCAGTCAGACATTTCTGTTCTTTTTAGACTGAACTGCTTACAACAATACCATGAAACCACACAGCTCAAAAGTACAATGAAGAAATACATACAAGACAAACATAGCTAAACCTACAATTTATCTATATGACGGACTCAAGCGCACGTGGGCAGTATGTGCACGTGGGCAGAACAAGAGGTACAGATAGACAGAAATGATGCCGTTTCCCAATCCGCTGCACTACAATCCCCAGCATGCACTGCAATGTAACGTGCGCTCCGACCCCCTTCCCTCAACAAATCATCAGTCATGTGATTTCGGCAATGCCGAACCTAGATGGAAGTGAAAAAAGGCGGAATTGAAAAACAGAATGGAGGAGCTAGAGGCTACATTTACTGGCCTAGTTTAGAGGATATTCCGTGAGTAATTTATATACAGAATATCACAACGTGATACTCAGATATGAAGAGAAGCGATTTTCATCACAGATTAACTGCTAGCGACACATACAACTGAGTCGACCTCGGTGCTAGGGTGACCCACAGAGACTGCCGTTTGTTTTTCGTTTAATGTCCTGAGCAGCAAAACATTCAGCGTAGTGGTTCTCATAAGTTTACCGCCAGTGCTCACGCACAGATCAGCTATGTAAAATACAATAACAGCCTTATATTCGCCAGGTCTCTATTCGGCCTACGTGGTGCGGTGGTTAATTTCTGCCTGATCGGTTGGAGCAGCCCAGTTCCCCTCCTTCATCCCAGAAACAGTGCCCAAGCTCCACCTAAACGCCGCCCGTATGCTGTCTATGTTTGGGAGCACATATCTGTGTGAGATTGTCTGTGATGAAGATAAAGAAATCATTTCGCAGGACTCTTACGGACATACACCTTCAACTGGTTGAACAGTCGTCTGTAGCTCATGTAGCCTATTTTTATAGAAATATATTTTAATTGGAATATTTGAAGTATTCATGTAATATTTTATGCTCTACTTTAGGTGTCTATATTTTACTGTTGCAGTTTGGGACAAATTATATTTTGAATAAACAATAAACAATTGAAATAAAAAGATGAAATAAAGCACACATGTACTGTGACTCCCGGCTATATTTAGGGTAGTTTGATACCCCTGGTGTATGTACACACAAAGTTATTGGGGTGACTTGATCACAGACAAAAGACAACAACTTCTATACCTTTTACAGTACTGGTAAATGTTTTGTGACAGAGCAGGTGATGCAAATATATGCATGTATCTACAAGTAGTCTTCATGCAAACGTCTGCAAAAACAGGCATCCCAATGTGCATAGCAGTGTGTGGTCATCTAATTTCTGAGGACCCCACATGTTACCAAAAATGTGTGGATGCTAAACCAATAAAAGGCCATAGCAAAGAGGGTGTTGCTTTAAGGATGATTTGGATGAGGATTGTTGATTAATCAGTTTCTGCTAAGTAGACAGATGCTGTTTTGACACTTAACACTTAAGCAACCCAAAAAATATTTGTCATCCTCAAAACATGTAAGTTTAATGCAGTCAAAATATATGTTACTGTAAACCCGTGAGTTCCACAAGCTCCTGACTGTTATGTTTCTAAGCTTTTTTTATTTCTTGAGCTCTGCTAGGTTTACAGTGTACACTGTACAAAGTGGAACAGATTTTAACTGAATATTGTTTTTGAGGTTTAAATGGACCTAGTTTATTTATTTTGCTTTGTATTCATTTAAAGGAATAGTTTGAGCTGAATAAAACATTGCTCTTAATCACATATAATTTTTAGGCTGAACTAATTACCTTTTTTTGTTACAGCATATTTGTTTACATTTTTTTTCCAGAAATAATCTTCAGACCTTTTGCACACAGGAATTAAATGACAACACTAAGTTAAACTGTTTATTCAGAACATGTAATTACACTATAGACAATAGAAGAATAACTGTTTAGTGTGACATGTATAGACGCATTGTGGTTGATAAGTGATGAATAGTTTTATTAAAGATTGTATTCAGAACTTCACACCTCACTGTACTGACCGGTTTGTCTGCTAAATGATTTAAATAGGTTAAATAAAGCAGATTAGGTTTGACAAGCAGTGCAATTTCTGAAAGTTCATGAACTATCAACAACTGACAGATTAATGCAAAAACAACAGATAAACTATATAATTCATAAAACCTTCCATGAATCTGTAATGACATAGACTAAAGCAGAAGGTGTTCAACTCCAACATATAGGTCCAATATCAGGGCAGCATCAACGCAAAGGCACCAGAGCAAAATCTGAAAGAAAAGGTTGATTTATTCTTAAGCCATTAAAGTGTGTGGCCTGTTACTATGGGAAAGCATCTGAAAGCAGTTAGAGTTACATCACAATTAGTACCAACATAATCTTACTTCCTTGTGTTCTCCAGTAGTAGTAAACGCCACCAGCAACTGCCACAGTAGGACCAAGAATTAGAGAAGTGATACCCACTGCTAACTTATGGATTTTGTTATCAAGTGATGAGTCTGAAAGAGAGAGAAAGTACTGAGTATGATATTTTGATACCAATTAATGTCTAGTACAGCTCCCATAACTTGATGACCTTTACTTTCTGTACACTACTTTTACTGTATTTAAAAATATGTACATTCATATGCAAAAGTTTTCAAAAGGTGCACTCGGGGAAATTAAACATTTTGTTGATTTGCTATGGGAAAAAAGTAAACCTCCCTACAGAGAATTTAATTGCACGATTCCTGTTAATTTGCTGAATTTACTTTATGTAAAAATATAAAATGTGTTTAACAGTATTCCAATAATTAGAAATGGTGCACTAAAATTAGCTGAAAATGCCACATGACTGTACAGAGAAAAAGACTGCAAAAGAGAAAGCTTTCTGCAAAGGTGTCACTTGCATAAGCTCTTAATGCTTGCTTATGCGCACTCTTGTATATTTTATACATTTGTAATATTGTCCTGCACATATTGTATTTGCCACTAAAAGAGAAGGCAAAGACAATATTTACATCTACATCACAAAATGACTGAACCCAAATAACGTGAACCTGTGTTTCCAGACCAGAACTCACCCCATAAAACAATCAGGGGCTCCTTTAAACTACTGTGCTCCACCTGACAGCTCACTTTCTCCCCTTGCTGAAGTGCGAGTTCCAAATATGAATGGAATTGGTATGTCCAGTCCCCATTGGCCATTGTCTCAGAGTATAATACACCCTCGGTGACCACTCTGTCATCCCTCAGCCAGGTGACCTCAATGTCTTTTGGGTAGAAATCATACATATGGCATTCCAACAAGGTGAGCTGACCATAGTGGGACTTCTCCTTAAAGCTCACTGTAACCACAGGTGGCACTATGACAAGCAGAAATGAATTCAAAGTGAAACAAATACATATGGCGATACATTACTGTTCATGCTAGAATAAAAAACATTAACATATAGTTCCAAAAACTTTTAAAGTCTTAATGATATAGGGTTTTTGCCTGCATGGCATTCTAAGAATGTAATGTGAAATTTATTTGAGTCACAAAGATTAATTGAATCAGTCGCATTAAAAAGCACACGAAATATTTAACAATGCGATGTAGGTAGAGTGAAATAAGTGTTTGGTGTATTGTATTTTTACAGTTTTAAAATGCATAGTTCAGGAACAACAAATGATGATACATTTATACTGATATGGGCAATATTTATTGAGCTGCACATACAGAAGCAGGGTCTCAGTATGGCACTGGTCCACCAGGTTTGCTAACACAACATACCAGACGTCTCGGTATGGAGTTGTAGAGGTTCCTCATGCTGTCCTGTGATAATCCATCCTATGCAGCTTGAATATTTTCACACAGTTCCTGCTGATGTTGTGTTAGGGGTGGAGGTGAAGTGACATCAGGCCTTCTGGACATGTGATGTGTGACCACAAACTGTTCGTCTTGGCGCTGACCACGGTGCCTCCACACACAGATTTGTTGGTTTTCTCCTTCAAGACAAAACAAGACTTGTCCCTGAAGATGACCTGCTGCTATTCTGAGTTACTCCATCACAGTCTGGCACGACACCATTACAGTCTTTGGTGACGCTAATGTGGTGTTAAGGGCAGTTGTCATAACAGGCTGCATGTATGTAGTCCTGCGTCGTGCAACCGTCTGCCAATGGTGCTGGTGCTAAAAGGATGATTCATGGAGGGCATCACTGCATGCTGAATGTCCGCAGTCGTAGCTGTTGAGTCATTTGTGCATGTCTGGAAATTTGTTGATTCTCTCTCTCTGTGGTTTATGCAGGTCCTTCAAATTGCTGGAGCATGCCTTCTTCTATCCATTGTTGCTAACAGTGTGTCATGGTAGTATCCGCACGACTGGTATGGTGCGCAATATGTCGAAAAGACCATCCTGCTTTCTGGAGTCCTATGATGCAACCCCTGTCAATCTCTTCTAACAGCTATGAATTGCTTTCAAACTCTCTCTCTAAGGCATACTTCGCTTGCAAAGAATGATACTAACGCAACAGAACGAGTCAGAATGGAAAGCACACACAACAGGATCACCTTATATAGTCAGTCAAGTACAGCAATAAGGCCCGTCCTTGCTTACACCAGATGCACAGCTGAGCATGAAACTTGAATCATTCGCATGTGTCATGATGTCAAACCTACCCACCAAGTTTAATTCCTGTTGCTTGATTCTTTCTGGGAGCAACTTTATTTTCAATTAGTCTACCGTAGGTTAGCTTAACCACTGATGCTGAAGTGAAAAGGTGTAAAAGGGTAAAATAAATACATGTCAAATGTATTTATTAACTTAATAGAATGGTTTTTTTTTGGTTAATATGCTTTAATGATATATATATATATATATATATATATATATA
>CM067475.1:28028796-28088109 GCA_034552555.1 Semaprochilodus insignis
ATATATATATATATATATATATATATATATATATATATATATATATATATATATATGCCCATTGTTTTCCATATGGGTTATTACTACAGAGAGTCTGCACTTCCTGGATGAGCCATCGCTGTGCTTTTGTGGAAATTTGATAGACTGGACACTTCTGGGAAGATTAACCACTGTTAACTGTCAAGTTTTCATTATTTGAGTACGCTTGCTCTCATTGTGGTTCACTAGAGTTCAGAGTCACATGAATGACTTTGTAATCGTTATATTTCAATAACCTTTTCATTTCTTCTGGAATTTAATGTGCTCCCAGTCCTTTTAGCTTGCTTCACATTGCTGGAAAGGTTCTATTTAAGTGGTTTTTTTTATTATTTAACAGGGCTTGTGCATGTTTGGACACATGAGTATACTTCGTCCACTTACCTTTTCTGGCTGTGGTGTTGACATAGTACCTTGCATTGGCTTTGCACAGTGTCTCCAGCTCAGCTTTGCGAGCAGCCATCTTCCAGCTCTGGTTGTTAAATTTCTCTGCATTTGATCCCATAGTCATCATAACCCACATACACCCCCCTCTGAGAGTCATAGTCACACAAAAGCTTCTGGTTGAACACCAGTTTCACCATGTAGACCATGTCTGATAAGTCCTCTCTGGTGTACTCACAGTCTACTATATTTTGGAAGACATGGCCATCTGAGAGACAAACAACAGGAGCTTCATCACACAAAATATGTAGATCTCATTTTACCTCATATACCTTATGTTTAGCAAAGGAGGAGTTGATAAAATAGCTAAATGATAATTGAACGAATCTTGTTTAATCCTGTTGCTCTACAAGATGATTTTGTTCTGCTCTTAGACATAAATGCTAGATCAACAACCAAACTGAAACTTGATATACGTGTACTCTGTACTTACTCTCAGCAGAGAAACAAGGCAAACCCAGAAAGATGAGTAAAAGTCCATCTAGAAGTCTCAGTCCTCCAACTTTCCGTGTTCTCATGACAGTATTTGTGCTGGCGTCCTAGTACCTGAGATTGTGTTTATGAAACTTGGTTTTATAACAATGCAGCTCATACTCTGTGACATTTCCTCATACTTCCTCATGCCCAAAGAACAATGAACTGGACTGTCCAGTTTCTGTAAAACACAAAAGACTCACAAGAGTATATTGTACAGTAAGTATGCCATAGTTAAAGTTTTCAAACCTTCTGCATAATTGATCTGTTAAGATGTGAATACAGCCTGTCAGAGACACATCACAGGTTTGAGGTAAAATGGTGTACTGCAGAGAAACGTGCCAACTTGAATTTCACTGGTGGTGATTAGAACCATTGTTGCAATGTCTACAAAGTTTACTACATGCAGTAAATTTTATGTGTCTTTAAGTTATTATATGTAATGTTGATAATGATAAAATTGTGGTAAATGCAAAAGTGTCCTTTGTTTAAAATCCCTTCTAATAGTGCCCTGCATGTACACTTGACCATGAATGCCCAGAACTGTGAACACTTCTGGTTTGGTAAGTTTCTTTTAAACAGAGCATTTCACATGAATAAATTGATTTTGTTTACATCTTAACAGTTTAGTTCTGCAGAAATAAAAATAATATCAGTTTCTAATAAAAGTTTCTATTTAAGGAGTGTTGACATTATTGTAATTGGTGGGAAATTGATTCAAATCCATACATCATGTTAGTCTCACATTTCTGTTCAAAACCCATGAACAGAAAACAGTTGGTGAGGAGCTGTCTTATGTTTGTTTTTGTTTTTGCAAGGTGTCACATGCCAGAGACTCCTAGATTGTCAGAAAACTGGAAAGGTTATAGGTTTTTTATTTTTTTATTTTTATTTTTTTTTAGTTTTTTTAAATAGGTTTAATGAAAATCTCCAGCTAACCAAGACCTCCATGAGCAAGTATGGAAAACCTACATTTTGTTGTGGGCTGAAGGCCAGATGTGCTTTATCTTCTTTTTGACTACCAGCTGCAGATGGTGCTGATAGGAGTTCTCAAGATTTAATGATGCCCCTGTAAGGCTCTCTGATGCTGTGACAAGAAATAAGGCCTTGTTTACGCCTATCTGTTATCTCCAATCCATCCTACCAGACATGGCGACAGCCTGTGGTTCTGGAATTGGAACAGGTTTCTTCCTGTATCATATAACTGGGTGAATCATCCCAGGAGTGGACATTGCTCACCAGTTGCCATGCGTCACCAGCTCTCCCATCACCACCATGGATCACACAAGACTCACTCATAGCCACCTCATGAATACATTCTGCATTTTGTCCTAATCAGCAAGACCACCTCCAAATGTGATTTCAATATGATTAGTAAAAAATAAAACATGAAATCTGTTTTTTTGTCTGTCCAGACTAATGAAAATCAGTTTGGGTACAGTCTGGGTATACCAAAGATGGGGTTTGGGCTGGCAGTCTGAACAAGGCCTTATTTCAGACCAGACCTCTGTCTCTGAATGGGAAGAGACCATAGAGAAGGTCATATTACGGTTTTAAAAGCATGTTTGAAATCGTTGATACAATCTGCCCAAAACCTCAGGAATGATTTGTAGCGTTTGGCTTATTGATGTGAGTCGATTCCAAAAGAGTTTGGCCAATGAGTCATAATGCTGGGAGTCGACTCATCGAGTCTTTAAGTCTTAGGCTGTTTTCGGCTGGAGGGACGTTTTGGCAGATATGAGTGTAAAGTCTGAGTTTGTTTGAAGTGGTGGTTTAATGAAGGTACCAGCCTCAAACTACACCAGCCAGACAGCCAAACAGTTTCTATAGGTCCTGATCCGGAACTCTTCATCGATGGTGGGGCGGGGCACCGCAGTACTGTCCACTCCAGAGCCATGTGGTCGACCCTTCTCCGCTTGCGGGGCACAGTAATATGATTGGCTCTTTTCCTGGAAGGGCGTCTGCATGGTGGCTCGGCTGCTTTTTGCCGACGTTTTTCGCCATCTGGTGGACTTTGTGCTGGCTGCAGCTCATCATGGCGGCGCCCTGTCGACTCATATCAAGGTTGGCTGTTGTATCAGGTGACTTTCTAAACAATTCTCCGTTGTTATTCTCATTCAGACGATGAAACCTTGACAACAGGAAATACTTACGCACCTTCAGTCAGCGGCGACGGTGCTTTATTTGAAACACTCACTTTAAAAATCCGCCATGTGTGTTGAGTGTTGCTCATTCAAACGGAGAAAAGTTATTTTCTCCTCCAGGTAGTATAATCCAGCAACAAATGTATCTGCTATCCTTCTGGGTGTACACGGCTTCGTCTAAACCATCAACAGGCTATCTAACGTCATATCGCTTAACCACACTGTTCAAAACACCTGTGACTGTACTGAAGGAACTGGCAGTGACATGAAGACGCAAGTCATACGATTTGTTCGAATGACAGATCATAGAACATATGCATTCAAGAGAAGCGTTTCATCTACATTCTCAAATTCTCTGCTCACAAGATTGACTCCTCTGCGTGACTTCTGAATGGTTATATTTAATGGTACGTTCCAAATACAGTATATGGACAAAAGTACACATTACACCTACTTTTATGACCTCCTATTCTAAACCCACAGGCATTAATATGGAGGCTATAAGAGCTTCCACTCTTCTGGGAAGGCTTCTTCCAAGATTTTGGAATGTAACCTTTTGCCTTTTTGACTGCTTGACTGCTTGAGGGGCATTTGTGAGGTCAGCTGCTGATGTTGGACGAAAGGACCTGGCTTGCCATCTCTGTTCCAGTTCATCCCAAAGGTGTTTGATGGGGTTGAGGCTCTGTTAGCCCTTTTCAACCAAAAGAACACTGCTTCTTGAACTGGTTCCGTTCAGGATTCTTACTACCATGGTGCTTTTAGGGGAACCAGCCTACGCTGACATATATTTTTACTGGAACCAAGGAACATCAAAGGATACGTCATTAGTGTCAAGAGAGGGCATTACACAGCTGTAGTATACAGTAGTAACAAGATGGCGGCACTTATAGATTACCTGTGAGCGTTTGTGCTGTTATTCCAGATGTTATATCCAGAAAGCAAGCACAGATCAACTACTGGTGATAAGATGTAGGAGAGTTTTGTCACCATTTGGCACCATTGTTGCCGCCTTGTTCCTCGACAGCTGGCATACCTATGGTGTGGTTCGAGCTGAAGAACCTACTATTTTTTGGTTCCAGCTAGGAACAAAGTTTTCATGTTCTGAACTTTATTTGGTTTATTTTTAGTGAAAATGGAACCTGTTCACACAGGCTATTGTGGGCCAATCAGGTTCTTCCACATCAAACTCACCCAGCCATGTCTTTATGGACCTTGCTTTGTGCACTGGAGCACAGTCATGCTGGAACAGAAAAGGTAATTCCCCAAACTGTTCCCACAAAGTTAGGAGCATACAGTTGTTCTAAATGTCTTGGTTTGCTAAAGCATTAAGATTTTTCTTCACTGGAACTAGAGGGCTCATAGCATCAAACAACTTCATAGCATCATCCCTCCTCCACCAAACTTTACAGTGGGCACATTGCAGTCAGGCAGGTAACTTTCTCCAAACTCTGACTTGGCCATCAGACTGCCAGACAGAGATGGGTGACTTGTCACGCCACAGAACACATTTCCACTGCTCCAAAGTCCAGTGGTGGCAGGCTTTACACCACTTTACTCATTCGACCCTTGGCATTGTGCTTGGTCACGTAAGGCTTACATGCAGCTGCTTGGCCATAGAAACCCATGCCATGAAGCCCACAGTTTTTTGTGCTGATGTTAATATCAGAGGAGGTTTGAACTCTGCAGTTACTGACTCAGTCGAGCGTTAATGACTTTTACGCACTCTGCCCCTCAGCACTTGGTGACCCCACTCTGCAACTTTACTTTGGTCTCACACTTTGTGGCTGAGTTGCTGTGTGAAACTTTGCTGTGTGAGGGTGTTTCAATAAGTAATTTATTAACCAATTAATGTTTTGTTTTGAAAATATTTATAAGATACTATAGAGCTTAGGCATAGTTATATGACTGATCCGATGTTGTTGTTTGTCTCTTATGTTGAGTTTGTGTATTGTCTCTCTCTTAAGATGGTATAGCTTTTCAAGATAGCAGTTAAATTGCACTGGAAGAACTTGGAACTACAGCAAAGCTACACAAGAATGGTTAACCAAAGCTACCTAAAGTCTTTCAAACTACTTGATCAAGTTGACAGTGTACATGTAATAACCCTACAAAAACATTATTAATGTCAGCTTTGTATGACCCACAATTATGTGTACTTTCAGAAGTTAACTGCAGAAAATGGCAAACATTATTTAACTACTTAAAGCTACTGCAATATGTGGTTAATTGCATGCAGTTCACTACTCCTCAACACTGCTATAACCACATAGTATAATATAAGATTGGCAAGCGCACTTGTAGTAATTATTTATGTTATATTTATTTAATTTTTTGGCTCCTGGTTCTCGAAGAAGAATACTGCATGAATATTAGAGTACTGATGTTCATACTGATGTTGGATAATTAGAACTGAATCACAAACCCCACTGCAACTCGTCCCAAAGGCATTCATTCAGTGGTGCTTCATCACTGTTCTGCTGCTCCACAGGGCAGTGCTGAGGGACCTCTTCTAGCTGATGGTTGGAATTGGACATGATGGTCTTAGGCTGGAAATTGGGTGCATGGCTACTCAAAGTATCCCGTCAAGTGCTTTTCTATAGGCTAAAGAGTTATCTTGTTTGCACAATTAAAAGTCAGCAATGAGTGCAGCTGTAAAGTAGCTGGATTCACACATTAGATCGGCTGTCTAAATGCATTAAATCCATATTTGCCACAGAGTGTTGTTAAAATATGTGGCAAATATAACCCTGTCACAACTTTGTTTGGTATCAAATTCCATTGGCCTTTTTTAAAAATAAAACTGTCAAATTTCTCTGTTTCAACATTTGATATGTTGGCTTTGCACTATTTTCCATTAGATATATAGGGTTTGCACGTGATTGCGCTCTGTTTTTATGACATTTTGCACAGCGTCCCAACTGGGTTGTGATTGATGACATGTTTAATTTGCTTGTTAAGCTCTAATCTCACTGTTCTCACAAATGTATTTTGCCCCCAGTTCTTATATCAAATGACAGATTTACAGAGTGAAAAGATGGACTTTGCTCAGTTAGGTCAAATTGCCTTTCTGTCTTTTCATAAAGATCATTTTGCTTTTTGCAGGAGGGGGCAGTGGCATTGGAAGGGCAGTGTGCCAGAGGTTTGCTTCAGAAGGTGCTTCTGTAGTTGTAGCTGACCGCAACAAAGAATCAGCCCAAGAGACACTTGAACTCCTGTCACGTGACTGCAAAGGACAGGAACATGTGGCACTTGAAGTGGATGTGTCATTGAAGGATAGTGTAGGGACACTAGTAAACACTATACAGGTGTGAAATCAAACTATTTTGTACATTCTCACAGTTAATTATTTATTAGCACCCATATAGGCTGGTTTACTGACAAATCTAGTCAAATCTTTACTCTGTGTCGTGCTACTTCGTCATTCGTACGACAAGAAGTGCATGCCAACATGGTAACAAAATACAATCAATCAAAAATACAAATAGGAATTATTAAATATAATGTTTTTTCTCATTTTTGATGTTCCAGAGCCGTTACTTCCAGCCACCCTCAATATGTGTAAGTGCTGCTGGCATTACCCAAGATGAGTTCCTACTGAAAATGGAGGAGAAGGACTTTGACAAAGTCATTCAAGTCAACCTTAAGGTACTTCGCTGTGTCCTGACAATGATATGCCTGCCACTGTTTAGTCACCAACAGCAAATGTATTCTATGTATCTTTTGTATTGGGGTGCAAGTAGCACGTTTCATCACAATGCGATCCTACATTGATTCTTTTAGCTGACAATCTGATGACTTTTGATATCTTTTTGAATTTTTTGCAGTGAGATTTGGTTCGATAATGAGGTCTAATGGGGTCAGATTTTGGCCCAATCCCATTTCTTATTTTTACCCCTTGTTTTGGAGTGTAACCCTACCCCTTGAAACTGAGTTACAAGGGTTAGTGGTTGAAATCTTTCCCTTATGAAATGGGACAACCCTTCAAGAACCGGATATGTCATCAGTTGTCGTCAGTGGCTTTTATGTAAACAGACGAAAAGCATGGGCACTCATGATTCATTCACTACTTAAGTTTTACACATCAATCAATCTAAAGAGACACTGACTCTGAGCACAAACAAAAAACTACATTACTTCATTAACAGGCTGCAAGCGGTGCTCTGTAGGCGACCCTACCAGTCCGCAGTGTTAGCAGAGGAGGGTAAAGTTTAGCTCCTCACCTTCTTAAATACATTTAGGGCATCATATGCCTTCAAAGAGGAGGAAGACGATTATTTATTATTTACTTATCTCCACCAAGAATTCTTTGGTAATATGAAGCTGAACTTAGCTTTTTAATCGCCAGCTTTATGGCCGAATTTCCCCGTTCCACCTTAAATGGTGCAGCAACCTCAGGTACCAGAATGTAACTGCTGCACCATTTATGCGTGTTATGAAGAAAAGTACCATAAAACGCTATTGCAGTGGTTATCGTACTATAAATACAGTGGCTTTTTAACAGAGAAAATACTTATATTTATGGGTCTCTTTGGTCGCTTGTACAGCCATCTTGCCGATGATTCACTTTGCATTCTGGGAATTTTCTCATAGCACCTGCCTCTGAAAAATCTCCGTTTGAAAGGCCATGTAGCCCTAACACTTCGCCCTACCCCTCCATCTCAACAACAATCGGGACAAAGTGTAAGGGCCAAGGGGTGAAATGGGATTGGGCCTTTATTTGGTGGACTGCAACATGCTGCCACCTACAAGTGTTGGAGCAGACAGAGTGGATTTCTGCAGATAAGGATTATCTCAGGGCTCGGTTGTGCCTAAACATGTACATTCTTGTGGCTTTGAAGTAAGCTCATCATCAAAATAAATAGTTGCACCCAAAAGGAATCAACTGACAGAAATTAAACTTGTTTGAAGGTTTGACATTGTGAGACATGCAAATGAAAGTTTCACGCTAGGCCATGCATGTGGCGAAAGCAAGGATGGGACTGACCCAACAGCCATGTTTGTGGACATTCAGCGAGCAGTGATGCCCTCCATGAGTCATCCTGTTAGTGCCAGCACCATAGACAGACGACTGCACAATGCAGGACTACATGCATGCAGACTGTTATGACGGCTGCCCTTAATACCACGTCCACGTAGCCAAAGACTGCAATGGTATTGTGTCAGAATATCATGTGTGACTGGCAGCAGGACATCTTCAGTTATGATGCTTTTGTTTTGGTGGAAATGACCAACAAATCTGTGTGTGGAGGCACCGTGGTCAGCGTCAAGATGAATGGTTTCTTGTTATGTGTCACATGTCCAGAAAAGCTGGTGTCACTCCACCACTACCGCAAAATCTGCAGGAGCTGCAAGACAATATTCAAGCTCCATGGGATGGATTGTCGTGGGACACCATTAGGAACCTCTACTGCTCCATGCCAAGGTGACTGGCATGTTGGGTTAGCAAACATGGTGGCCTGATGCCATGCTGAGAGACACTACTTCTACATGAATGTGTAGCTCAATAAATATTGTCCATATCAGTCATTTTTATCAGCCAAGTTTATCATCATTTATTGTTCCTGGTTCCTGGTAAATCTTCCTTCTGAATAGCATTGCAATCCGATTCTACCTTCTGGGTGCAACTGTGTGTATATATATTTAAATATTTATATATACATTTAGATTTAAGGCATTTAGCAGACACTCTTATCCAAAGCGACTTACAACCGTGCTTAGTTTTCTGTTGGATAATGTTTCCTGATGCTGCCTGAACAAGGGCCAGTGCTGATACCTAGTGAGAAGAATACAAAGCATAAGTGCACTACCTAGCAATCCCAACCCGGCGCTCACACCTAGAGAGAAGAAAGGTTATGGTCAGTATAAGTGCCAAAACAAAATATTTCAATATACACATCTATTAGTGCTCACTCACTTAAGTGCTTTACAAAGAGATGAATCTTTAGTCTGCATTTGAAGACTGCAAGAAACTCAGCTGTTCGGACCGCCAATGGGAGTCTGGACGCTTGTCTTCAGAGATGGCAGGTCGAGTTGAGCTGTACTTGAAGCTCAAAGGGCTCAAGGTACAGATCGTCTCTTAATCATTGCCATAAAGTAGGGAGGGGCCGGTCCATTCTTGGCTTTGTAAGCAAGCATCAGAGTTTTAAATCTGATGCGGGCAGCTACAGGAAACCAGTGAAGGGAATGCTTATAGAGAGGGAGCACTATCTGTCTGTCTGTCTGTCTGTATGTATGTATGTATGTATGTATGAGAGAGAGAAACAGAGAGAGACAATACTCTATTTTCCCCCTGGGATCAATAAAGTGTTATCTTATTTTTTCGATGATGAGTTTATTTGGAGCATTTTACCTTTTCATCCACTGACAGCTGTTCTACACTCTTCTCTCTTTTAGGGTACTTTTCTTCTAACACAGGAAGTCTCAAAGGCTCTCATTGCAGCTGGTGTTTCCAAAGGCTCCATCATTACAGTGGGCAGCATAGTAGGCAAGGTCAGTAGAATTTTAATATGTAGAAAAATATAGGCAACATACAGCCTTATATAATACCACACTGATCTGTGTAATATGCATATAAATGTTGTATAAAATCCTAAAGAATTACTCCTAAAAACTGACTAACTCTAGTAGTAGATTAAATGTAGTGTGAAGATTATATAGTGGTAATAAAGGTACAGTGTTTTATTTTTTAAACAGACAACTAAATGTAGCTATTATTCCTGTGCTTTGACTGTTTGCTTTATGTTCTTGTCTGTCACAAGGTGGGGAACGTTGGTCAGATCAACTACGCAGCCTCTAAAGCTGGAGTGGAGGGGCTTACTAGGACCGCAGCCAAAGAACTTAGCAGGTACACACACACACACACACACACACACACACACACACACACAAACAATATATTGTATGCATGTATGTGTAAACAGCCATGCTTAGCCTACATTACGGACAACAGACAGTTTGAATTTTGATGTTTCAGATATGGGATACGCTGTAATTGCATCCTGCCAGGGTTTATTGCATCACCTATGACGGAAAGCATACCAGAGAAAGTCATGAACAAGGTATGACGGGTCATAGAAGAATTGTTGTCCCTTTTAAATGTTGTTGTTCAAAGCCATTGTAACGTACAATATATTGAATGTGTATTAAATGCAGTATAGTGCAAAATGTTAAAAAATATGTTTAAAAACTGTTTATCTGGTCAGTAAGCTTTTAAGCATTTATAATTAATGCAATAATTTGTGATGTTATGCAAGTCAGAGTCTTTATGTAACCATATGCCAAACTCTCCTCATGGCAGAGAAGTATTACTTGTAGTTATCATCCAGTAACTACATTTGACTGAGCCTGATTTGGCTCAGTCCATACTCAAATCAAGTATGCTGGTGATGGAATTTAAGGAAACACGTGGAACCAAACTCTCCTTTAAACTAGTTCACGAGAGATCAACTCAAGAAGTTCATGTAATTTGTGCCCATACAGCAGCATTCTAAAGCTTTTTCAGTGAGACAACAGTGATTGATGTCCATTCTGTTGTGGAGCCGAATCATCTACAGATTCAGTAAAACTGCTGATGTTGTCCCAACAGCTGGTCCTGATTGCTAATGGCTTTCTGACGAGCCTCAAAATCTGCTTTCTGCATTGGAGGCAAAGTATTCTGTAATGTGTTAGAGTAATTCAGATGCTCACTTTTTTAAAAGCAAACTTTGAAGCTTTAATGAAAAAAGGCACAGTCCAAAACCGTAGTAGTGAAACAGGCCAAGATCAAACCCAAAAACAAGTGATCAAAACCAGTAGGAACATACATACAGGGAGCCGTCGAAAAACCATTAAACACAAAATTAGCAACTTAAGCCAAAAAAGCAAAAGAGGTGAGAAGCTTAAACCAGGTCAAAACACGAAAATCCAGACAATGAAAAACTGTCGGTATGTGTTGCCGGCCTCAGGCCTAGGGGAACCTGGGCCGTGCACAATGTGACATCATGGTAGTGAATGGCTGCATGATGACTGGAGATGGTGAGTGCACCGCTGTGAACCTCTCTCTGGTAAAGAAAAAACCAGCCTGTGGCGCAAGGTTTATTCTGAACCTTTTTTCACCCCAGCAGCCAGAGGCTCTGTTTTCCCTGTAGGTGCAACCCTAGGGTGCCCACTACAGGATGATGTAAATACTACCCCGAGGCCTCAAGTGTTTTGGTATTTTCGAGTGCTGCAGCTAAATAATAGTGCAGTTAGTGAAATAATGAAAAAAAGTCAAATAATGAAGAAATTTTGAGGGTACTTTTTTTTTTTAATCAAAACAAATAGACCTTTTTTTTAGTTCTTTAGTTTACTTTTGTTCAGTCAGTTATTTAGTTCTTTGTTGTAAGGACAGGTTGCATGCTGAGGTAATGTCCGGGTGGACTTCAGAACAAGATAGGCTGAGTGAGAGGCAGGCATGCCTGTCTCATACGTGCGTGTTATACACTAGAACTTTAATCTTTCAGATGCTTCTGGAAAAACATTTCTAGGTTACTGTAAGTCTGTAACTGCATCCTGGAATAGCAGTGTAACTTACACTGTCTGTAGTAGCTCAGTTGCTATGAAAACATTAAGACATTACATTTGTATGATTAAAGGGTTCTTTGCCACGAGAAAGGGGTCTTCAGATTGATGGACAGTTGTTCTGTAGATGGTTCTTTATAGAACATTTTTCTATAAAGGGTAAAATTGTGCTGTAGATGGATCTGTGTAGAACCCTTTCTATGAGGGGTAAAACTGTGCTATAGATGATTAATTTAGAACCTTTTTTTTCGGTAACAGGTTCTATATAGCATCAAAGGGGGTTCCTTTATGGTTGTAATGTTAAGCTTCTAACAATGAAAGAACCCTTTTTGGTGCTACATAGAACCATTTTCTAAACTGTTCTATAACAAACCATATACAGCACATGACTTTACTGTATGGTGCTCTGTATATCAAATGTAGAAACTGAATGAACATTTCAGGTGTTTTTATGTATATGAACTGACATACACTTTGTTTGATTACAGATTGTCCCATTGATTCCGATGGGCAGGATAGGGAAGCCTGCAGGTTAGTCACTTTGTTGACCTATAATGTAAGCCCTGGCTTGTCATTGTCTGTATGAAATTGTCTGTAAATGAAATTATAAATAAATATAAAATTACATTTGTCACTCCCTCTCTATCACTGTTTTTGTAGAAATAGCTGATGTTTGTGCATTTTTGGCCTCAGATGACAGCCAGTACATAACTGGAGTCAGCATTGAAGTTGCAGGTGAGGAATTTACCTTCATTATCCTGTATTCCCTGAGTTGTGTTTTGTGTATAAATGAAAAGCTGATGTTTATTTCACTCTGTCACTCCTTCAGGAGGCCTGTTCATTGGTTAATATGGGTCTCTGCTGCCCTGCCCGAAAACAACCAAACCGCAAGATCTCCAAGTGGTGCCTTTACTTTTGTAAATGACCTCATTTAAATGCAATATGTAAATTGAACTGAAATTGTACTGATTTAAAAGAATGCATACATAATTCACTTACAATAAAAGCACAGGTCAAATATATATTTTACATATTTGATAAGTGTCTGTATTTGTCAGTTTTCATCAACATTAACATGGGAAGGTCAGTCAAGAAGAGACAGTGGAGTGTTGGTGGAGTGGTATAGCTAAGGCGCTGATCTACACCATCAGTAAAGATCTGGTCCCTGTTGCGACAGAGCAACAAGAAAGCGTTAAAAAGCTGCTAAAGACCATTGACACATAATACCAGTTGCCCAGTCTCATGTCTGCATGTTTTAGCATTTTTCATCTGCATGTTGATGGAAACCCTTTGCATTGTATTGTGGTCACAGCCTGTTTTAATAAAAATGTGCTTCTGATAGCCACATGTAGCTTTGACTTACGACTGAACACCCACTTTGTAGAAAATACAGAGGTACATATTGTGTTAACGTAAAAATGCCAAGACATGATTTTGACCATATCACCCAGCCCTAGGAAGAAATGTGTCCAGTCACAAAAAGAGGAAAACCACAACAAATAAATTGTTAGGCAAGTATGACAGTGACACTACTAAGTTTCCTATTTGCTATTTTTAGTGTGTCAGTGATCATTATACAAATTATTATATATATTATTATAGTGATCATTATACTGTTTTTTGACAGTGTGTTATCAGCATTGTGTAGTTCTTGAAGATGACCTCACACTGCTTTGAAATATTCTTCTGAATTTTGTAAGTGATTTAAAGTAGAGCTATTTCCGAGCTATTCCTCACAAAACAGCCAGAGTGGTGGTCCACACATTTCTCCACATAGTTCAACTACAGTTTTTTCGTTCTCTTTTTTAATTCTTTAAATCTTTCCAAAAACTTTGTTGTAATTCTGCTTTAAAACAACATCAGTTGTAAAAAGCACTATACAAATAAATGTTGATCAATTGATTCAACTACAGCATTCTTTATTTTGCACTTTGGATTCTCATTGAAATATCTATAATTTGTTATGGTTTTTGGAAAATCAGTATATAGATAGCCCATTCTGGATGTTTTGTTGATGCTTGAATTGCATTTATTCAACTAAATACCTTTTAAAATCTTAATTTCCTTAAGATCTCTCCCTGATCCTAATCTCACCTCAACTCAAAACCCTGTATTTGGAGTAATTGCTGACTGCTCATTTAATGAAAGTAATTTTTATTGTGTCTTCAGAATAGTTCTATCTGGCAAAACGTATGTGGCTAAATTATTGGCACTCGTAGAATAAGAAGGAATGTGTGTGGTTTGGAGGAAAAATGTTTCTTGAGGATGCTTTTACTGTCTAATTTTATTGTTGTCTACCATTTCCTGTTTATGAGGTAACACACAGATAACATTCCTTTGCCATTCATAAACATGGGTAAAACCCAAGAGCTCTCGGCTCAAACGAGCAAAAAAAACCCCCAAAAGTGGCTACAAAAACATCAGTCAACAGTTGAAATCACCAGTAAGCACATTCAAGGCCAGTGAAGGAAGCATGAAACAGCTAAAAACTTGAGTATGAGTAGGTGTTCACAAATTGCGTCCTCACAGAGTAAGAAGGAAGCTTTGAGAAGCCCAAAGATCACATTTGCAGAACTGTAAGTTTAGCTGCTCTTGGGGTTTCACATCAACAATGAGATGCCACCTGCATGACAAGGAGTTTCATAAAGAAAGCCCTCCCTGAGACCAAGACGCAAATCCCAGCACCTGACCTTCAGCAAGCTAGATTAGAATTACAGCTGTACAAGTTGCACACTGCGTCTCATCTTTTATCAAGACTTACATACTCAATAAAGTACACCCTCTAATAAATTAATTTGCTGTGTGAATTAATTATTGTTCTCAACACAAAGGACATTCAGATCAGTGTGGAAAGTAACAACTACAAAAATTATAAAATATTTGGGGCACATTAAAAACTATTATTTGACTTTTTGCCATGATAATGCATGGCATGGACAGTTAATAAATGGGAACAACAATAATAATACATCATAAGTTTGACTAAAATGATAAGACATTAAGGAGCCTCACTATTCAGAGCCCTAATTTACATAGATCGTCAAAAAAATAGTTGCACCCAGAAGGACTCAGCTGTCAGGAATGAAACTTGGTGGGTAGGTTTGACATTGTGAGAGATGCAAATGATTCAAGTTTCGCGCTCAGCTGCGCAACTAAGGAGGGGCTTTATTGCTGTACCTGACTGACCCAACAGCCACGATTGTGGACATTCAGTGAGAAGTGCTGCCTCCATGAGTCATCCTGTTAGTGCCAGCACCATTGACAGATGGCTGTATGATGCAGGACTACATGCACGCAGACCTTTAACAGCGACTGCCATTAACACCACGTCAACGTCACCAAAGACTGCAATGGTGACGTGCCAGTTCCGCTTTGTCTGGGTGGAGATGACCAGTGAATCTGTGTGAGGAGGCACTGTGGTCAGCACCAAAATCAACAGTTTGTTGTCACGTTACATGTTCAGAAGGCCTGGTGTCACTCTACCTCCACCCCTACCACAAAATCTGCAGGAACTGTGTAAGAATATTCAAGCTGCATGGGATGGATTATCACAGGACACCATTAGGAACCTCTACAACTCCATGCTAAGACGTCTGACATGCTGTGTTAGCAAACATGGTGGCTTAACGCCATACTGAGAGACACTATTTCTGTATGTATAGCTCAATACATATTGCCCATATCAGTCTAAATGTATTTATTGTTCCTGGTAACTTTTATCGTCCTTCTCAATAGCATTACAATGCAACACTTCCAATTATTGCAATTATTCTTTTGACGATGAGTGTAAATGTAAGGAAACTAGCAAGAGGAGCATGATAAATAAAAACAAGTGAGTCGTACGGGTCTTTTAAAAAGATTATATATTACAGAAACAGCATTTAAAAATACTTACACACATACAATAATCTTTTTCTCAGCACCATATTTTAAGACAGATGTTTGTAACAAAACACACCCCTCCTCAGTGTTTCCTGTTGGGAAGACCACACCATTAAGAACTGTGTATAGCCTCTGTATCGCCCATCTCTCTTTATGATATAAAACGTAAAACAAAAGTAATTTAAATAAAATATTTTTGGCTTTACCTCATGATCATATTTTTTTAATTATTTTTGTTATCCCTCCCAAATGCTCCGCCCTCCTCGTTGTGGCTCTATAAACTGTTCTCTTTTTCATCTCCACTTGTGTCAAACAAGAGACTCCACTCAAGTACACTTAGTTGTAGTCTGTACATGACCGAGTGTAGTGTACATAGAAGGCTTTGTCGTGAGTTTTAATGCTTGTATTTAATAAACTACAGGAAATAAATACAGATGAAATACCACATTTTATTTCGTATTGTAATAGTGTTTTGTCTTCGTAGTTAGCATTCTGGTTCACTTTTTCAAAAATAAATACAATAAAATAGTGTTACTGTACAAATGGTTTCTAATGTACATTTCCAGCCTGAACACTGCTGATAAGAGAGGTCAATGATTGGTAGTGAGCTTGTTGACAATACTGATGATTTTAGGTGGATTCAGCACCTTCACTAACTGCTGTCAAATATTCATAACACAGAATCAATTCCCCTTTCAACACATATTTGTTTTATGTCACATTTGCATCTGCCTCATGCTTGAAAACAAAGATGCATTTAAAAATATAAGACCTTCGGCTGTCTTCTCTATAAATACTGGTCGGGTAAATTGGCATTGCGCTCATTGTTTGCTTACAAAATCTCAACGTCAAGCTCTACAAACAGTTTTAATCACTCTACATGACATGTACATATCAATAAAATTTACAGGGCTTTTGGAATTCATTGCATAGGCAATTCATTAGGCTCAACAAAACAGTCATACAGTACAAAAACATTGCTGGTAGGGTTTTATTACAGTAAGGAAAGAGCAAATGTTAGATCTTGTTCACATCTGATTCCAACCAGAAATACCAAAGTGAGCAAATCCTCTCTGTTCATATGGCTTAATTTCACCTTATTTTTAAAGGATCTAAAGGAAACTTTGCCTCTGGTCCTCATTTCCTTATTTGCAGACCTCTACATTTCAATAAGGTAGAATGTAGGACACAGCTGAGTTTGTACGAAACTAAAAGTGGAAGACTGAAGCTTAGAGGTAGAGAGAGTAGGACACCTCAAAAGAGCAACAGCGAGGAGGGAGAGAGGGATCTGAAACAGGGTCTTTTGGTGGCTTTGCAGCAGGACCTGCCACTTTCAGGCCGACAGCTCGTGCCAGAAAACTCCTCTTTGTAATACACATCCTTGCGCGTTGATCTTTAAGCTCTTTTGCCACAAGAATGGTTCACCTCTGCTCGTTTCTCCTCTCTTGTCATCCATCAGATGGTTGAAGGATTTTTTCCCTGGGCTTGTACTTGTAGTTCATGTCTGCTTCACAACAGCTTGTGTGTGTATGTGTGTGTGTGTGTGTGTGTGTGTGTGTGTGTGTGTGTGTTTGTGTGTGTGTTTTCCACATCTTAGATTGTCACTGAGTGTGTTTTTATTTTGGCACACCTTTGTGAGGTTATTATCTGTCATGGCTTAGATGTGTGTAGTGTGTGTATGGGCATTAATGAGTGCCTGTGTCCACGTTTGTGTATGTCTGTGTGCTCTCATTTGTGTTTGTGTTCCTTTTGCACGCATATACGTTTACCCCAGGAAACAGACAGGTCCCACTTCAAAACCAAACTTCTGTTCGTTCTCGCCAAAGTCTGTGATCTTGATGTCCAGCAGAGGGAGCTGTTCCACCTGCGGTGAATTTATCTCCAGCACTGTCCTGTCATAACCTTTGCGATACTAAATAGAAAAAGGAGAAAAAAGTATTGGCTTTACAGAAGAAATTCCATATTTATTTATGTATATTATATACATTGCATTATTATATTATATTACTATTATATATATATATATATATATATATATATATATATATATATATATATATATATATATAGTATGCTTAAAGTCCTTGGTAACGTTAGATTCTGTCTGAAATTAATTGCTAGATGTGAGAAAGATCTTCTACTTTTCATTCTTGACAGCCAATGACAACACAACTTTATTAAGGTTGACATGGCAACTAACCTATTTCTGCACTGTCAAAACACAGCCTTAGCTGGAATAGCTACTTATGGGTCAAACTATATTGCTTAATAATATAGAAAGAAAAGGTCATAACTTACAGAACAGCCATCAGAGAGGGCCTTGATATAGGGGTTAGTCTCATAACTTATCTCTTCTTCATTAGCACCCAAGAAGTGCAGTGCTCTGTTGTAGCCATTGCCAGCAGTGCTGTCAGCCCAGGCCACAGAGCGATGGCAGTGGTAGGTGAGGTTCTGGCGGGCCTGAACACTAAGCAACCGTAGGAAGCCAAGCTGGACCACGCCCACAGGCTCACCATTTGAGTCCACATATGAGAGCTGTGAAAATTGTAGCTCGTATTATTATACACATACATACTAAAAGCAAAAGCATTCAGACTATGACTCAGGTCTGATCATAATGAATTACATTTTGGCGTTTGGTGTAGGTACACTTTTACTTTAAAGACAAAATCCTCACCTTACTTCCTTTATCAAAGCGACTGTACCAAGATCCAGGCTTCTCCTTTGGCCAAGAATTCATCTTCACCTGTAAAGATTTACACACACAATGACCATTATACATTATGCATTCTGTTTAAAGTATGTATTAGACTAACTAGTTCACTGTTCTCCTGTGATGACCCACTGAACAGTCTCTTGGAGCAGACCCTAATGCTGTGACCTTGCTTACATTTGCCACATTTTTTCCTGGATAGAGGCAAGTCTCCCCACCGGCTGTGAAGTTGCAGTAAACCTTAATAGAGTCACGAGCGCAGCCCTGATTAGGATCAATCCAGTATTCACCTTGACAGAGACAAAGAGAAACCACAGAGATGGCTTCATTATTTCTACAAATTATGACAAGAGCTACGAGGTCAAATGACAGGCACCAATATCATTGTGCTCAGACAATCACAAAACATTTTTTATGCAAGATTCCATTTTCTGGTTCCAGGTTTCCTTCTGTTAGATTAGTTCATTGTTCTCCTACTCAGCAAATTTTCAATATGTTTGACATTGTTATTGTTACTCCACATTGGCTTCTTTCTTATGTATGTCTATAAGATTAAACACTCTGACAAAGCATGGTTACTTTCTTTGTTATCTCCACTTAGATTTAGTTTGTCTATAAGCCATAACATTGCTGATGGATTGCTGTTAAGCCACTATGAAGCAGTACTTCCTACGTGTCAACATATATATGACCACCATACCATCTTTGTAATCTGGTTGACTGAGGTGGAGATCCTGGCAGGTGCGAGCTGGACTTTCTTTTGTTCCAAGTGGGAAACGCATGGCCTCAATCTCCTGGCGAAGAGAGTCAAGAGAACCAAAGATCTCTTCCATGCCTTCGTTGCCAGTCAGGAATTCAGTGCCTGTGGCATCAGCCTGGGCAGCCTCATCATCTATCTCAGAGAAAATCTTGCTGGCATCAATGGAACGCTTGGATTTCTTTGAAATCTGAATAGGCAGTGGCTGGATAACATCACCGGGAGGTCCCTAGACGAGGAGGCAGAAGTTGAGATTGTTTGAAACTCCAATATGTTTAACACCTTTTGGTGTTACTTTATATTAACAAACCTGACAATAACTGTCCCATTTTGGATATAACTTACAGGGGGTCCTGGAGGCCCTTGTACACCTTTCTCTCCTTTGGGTCCAGCTCCACCCTATATTATCACAACAAGGATTTTAGAATGACATGATTCCATATATCACAACTTACAACAGCTGTTGAACATTTCTTTGTAGTCATTACTCACAGTGGCTCCCTTTGCTCCCTTAACACCCCGTGGGCCCTGTAAAACACCAAAAAACAGTTTTTTTAATGTGACCTATAAAACTGTGAATACGGTAGAACACCCTGCAATACCAGTGACTTTTGTGCTATATAGTATATACTAACCATGCATAGACACAATGCAGCAAAAATATACTCACAGGCAAACCAGCAGGACCAGCAGGGCCTAGAGGACCAGCCCCACCAGGCATTCCCTAGAAAAGAGCACAACACATTAAATACATCTTAGCACATTCTGTGAAATGCACGATGCTCTTCCGTACATAGAGAGTAAAAGATAAATCTGCAGTTGACAAAAGAGTAAAAAAGTTGAGTTGGTGTTTTTTCAAGTATTTAGAAGATTTGGACAACCAGCTGGACAAGACTGTTAAACTTGACTTACAGTTTCTCCTTTGGGCCCATTTGATCCCTGAGGGCCAGGCAGTCCCCGGTCTCCCTTTTCTCCCTGCTCTCCTGGTGGCCCAATCAGACCAATCAAACCTGGATGTCCCTTTTCACCCTTAGCACCAGGGTCGCCACGCAGACCAGGCAAACCTGGGGGACCCTAAGAAAGGAGGGGGACATACAGGGGATAATTAAGTAAATGTGATTGAATTTGATAGAATATATTGATGCATTTAAAGCATGTACTGCTAAATTACACAATATACATTCTTAATTATTATGTAATTTCCAATTCATAAAGATTTACAATGGGTCCAGGAGGTCCTTTCTCGCCTGCAGGGCCAGGAGCACCTTGCTCTCCCTGAGAGAAATCAAGAATCAAATCTGATTAGATACAAAACTCACAAAACTCTGAGCCATGCAAATCACTTTGGCTCAGAAAAGGTGAAGTACAACACTGATAATTTCCACATTCCATCAGATAGTTAATGTTTGAACCCTTAGATACTTAATGTTTGAACCCCAACCCCAAAAATCTAAAAAGCCAAAATAAGGAAAACTAACTGCGATGACTCGCGATCTCTTTGCCACACTAACGCAGACAAGAAGTTGACTATGAACGTACCACTGATCCTGGTAGCCCTCTCAGGCCCTCTGTTCCTGGTTTTCCAGGAGGACCCTGTGGCCCCACAGGGCCAGTCTTTCCTGGAGGCCCAGCAGCTCCTGCAGCACCCTAACATATCAGAAAAACATATCAGACTGAGATGGAATCTATACTGAGCTCCAAGACAAGCCAAATTGGTTGTATTTAAGGCCAGTGTCTTTCCAGCTTTCATGGCTTTGCATGTATGATCTACAGTTGATATATAACTGACTACAGATCACATAGCATGGCTAAGAGATGATGGAAATGGCATTACAATGGCAAGGGGATGGTGCACCCCTCCAGCAACTCCTAGCTCAGTGTCTTGAGCACTTACAAAAAGAGCAGTGGTCTCTGTTAGATGGCACCATTAACGCCATTTCTGTTGTGCTGGTGTCAAAAAGTATCCTTACCTTACTTCCTTTCTCTCCTTCACGACCTTCAGGTCCTCTTGAACCTGGAGGACCCTGAAAAAATGAGTTTAGATATCTTTAAAAAAAGAATTGTCTTGTTTTAAGATCAAATCATATAAAAAGCCCATATGCAATCATTTGAAATACATTATTTTGTGTATGCAATAGTGTTAGCAAAAAATCCACTATGTAAGATCATTGAGCAGCAGATATGCTTTCATATGTCAATAGGTTCATTGTGAAGATGTTTAATCTTACTCTTTTTCCAGGAGGCCCAGGAGGTCCATTTTCTCCAGATGGTCCAGGGGAGCCCTGAAATTAGTGTCAGTAGTAAATATAAAATATATATAAATCTTGCAGTTAATTTCAAATGCACAATGTATTGTTATGTCCTGAAAGAAAATTATATTTCTAAACGGTCATGATTAATATAATACTTTAATTAATATCACAGCCAATAACCAGGCTTAGATTTTAGATGTGGGTTTTTTTTTCATCCTTGACCTGGTTTGGTATGATCGTATAACAAGTGGTAAGTTGTTTTGCAAAATAACAGTGATGCCAAAGGTTGTGAAAATTAATGTGACTACCCTTCATGTTTTATTTCACTTTTTACACAATACAGTGGAAACCTTATACTAACTGTATACTCTCTTGTGTCTAAATCAAAAGACTTAACAAAAAAGAATGCCACTCACAGCCTCTCCTTGTTCACCATCCTCTCCTCTCTCTCCTTTTGCCCCATCTTGGCCCTTATAAAAGACACAATATAGGAAAGTTCAGGATTAGCAATATATATAGTAAAGATGCAAAGGTGCATATCAGATCAGTAAAGATAATGCATATCAGATCAGTAAGCATAATGTATATCATATCAGTACGGATAATGCATATCAGATCAGTAAGCATAATGTATATCATATCAGTACGGATAATGCATATCAGATCAGTAAGGAAAATGCATATCAGAACAGTAAATATAATGTATATCAGTAAGGATAATACATATCTGATCAGTAAGGACGGTGCATTGGGAGAAACAAAAACGTAAAAAAAAATCCTGATTCTGACACAACAGAATCAATAAAAAAAATCAAATAATAAAATGTAATAATACTTAATGATAAATTATTTAACATATTTTTCAGTAATGAAATGCAACATGTAGTAGCTGGTTCACCGCAGACCAAAGTATGCACTTACTCTAGGCCCAACTTCTCCAGGAGGTCCAGGATCACCAGGGAAACCAACAGGACCCTTAAAGAGACAAACATTCCATGGATATATCTCAACAGAATCATATCCAAACCTATTCTTGTATTTTTTTTTACTTTTTAACACATACAGGGTTTCCTTTAGGACCATCATCTCCAGGAGGTCCCTTTCCACCAGCAGGACCAGGAGTGCCTGGTTGTCCAGCTTCACCCTTCTCACCACGTTCTCCTCTTGGGCCCTGCAATAAGTGTCAATCATCCAGCATGTGAAAAATAGCCAGTACCATTACTGAAAAGTATAGGCAAGCAGTGGACAAAAAGGTATGAGGAAAGTATACTTAATTCCCACCTTCTTTCCTGGTTCCCCACCTATTCCAGGTGGTCCAGTTTCTCCAGGTTCACCCTGTCAGTACATGTTGAAGGTCAGCAAAACCTCTGAGCAAGGCATCCATCCTAACATACATGTTACATAAACACTGCACAAAAAATGGTGCTGCTGCTATATTCACCTTCTCTCCAGGGGGACCTGGGTTACCCAAACCGCCAGGAGGACCTTGAGGACCCTGGTGAAGACAGTTTGTGTTGTGCAAGTTTCAGTGATGCTCTTTATAAACAGTGATAAACAATTATATCAGATTGTTAAAATGTGGGATAACTCACATCAGCACCATTAGGACCAGCTGGACCACGGGGTCCAGGGGGACCAGGAGGACCCTAACAAGTGAAACACATTAGAACATATCATAAATAAATATAATCTACTTATCTTTTTTATTTGAACGAACCAAATATCAAAAGGAAGACTCACCAGTGGTCCGACATCTCCAGTCTCACCCTTCTCCCCAGCAGGACCTGGCAATCCCTAGTGGTAAAAAGTATACAGATCATACAACTGTTCTGTACGAAAATATTCACTGCTAAATGTTTTGTCTTTTGATTTAATACCTGTAGCCCAATGGGGCCTGGAGGTCCAGGGAATCCCCTTGTTCCTTCATCTCCTTTGGCACCGAACGGACCCTGCTGACCCCTGGCACCTGTTTCACCATCAGCACCCTGATGAAGGGACAAAGGAATGCAGGCTTGATCTCGGTAGAAAACACTTGTAAGAGTGCATTCCATATTTTTCGAAACATTTGAACATTAATTGGATATATCTTATGCTTACAGGTGGACCGGGCTGTCCTACAGGACCCATCGACCCAGGTGGACCAGGAGGACCCTGTCAATGAACAATTATGCCATTACAATATGAAATAATCATACATATTTATTTTACAATGCTGTACACTATTTTGGTCTATTGCAATGTATTAATTTATTATCATTGTACACATTCACTCACTTGCTCTCCTTTGGCTCCCTTTGCTCCCTTTTGCCCATGTTCACCAACTTCACCCTATTAGCAGGTAAATTACACAGTTATTCAGTCTTCAGCAGAAACAGACACTGGATTTTTTTTTTGGTTCAATAATTCAGGTGAACAGATCACAGACCTTGTCACCATCCTCTCCTGGAACACCTGGGGATCCAGCAGGGCCTGGGAGACCAACTGGGCCTTGGATGCCATCACGACCAGCTGGACCAATTGGGCCTTTCTCTCCCTGATGAGAGAATGACAGAATATCATGTCACTGGCTCGGAAATATAGATACTTTCAGTATTGGGAGAATAGTAAAACTGAGGCTAAAACTTACAGGCACTCCTTTTTCTCCTGCAGCTCCAGGGGGTCCCTGAGGTCCAGGTCTTCCAGGAGGACCAATGGGGCCTGCTGTGCCTGCCGGTCCTCTCTCACCTGGTGATCCCTGTATAGCAATTTCGTTTCAATTATTAAAAGAGAAACTGTGTAATGCATTTGATTACTTTAAATAATCAATACTGACATTGTGCTTTTTGAAATACAAGATTAAACAGAAAAACTTACAGCTGGTCCAGGAGGTCCGGCAGGACCTTCACTTCCTTTCAGCCCACCTCCACCCTATAGAGAGCACAAACAAGTTGTAAAAATACACAGCTGTATTCGTTCTAAAGGCTCTTATTGTTTAACTTCATAGCTTCTGCAGAGTTGAATCTGCACCATACAAAATTCCTTCTGTTAGTTCTTAAGCTCTCTCAATCAGTTCTTGATTAATTTCCTTACCGGTGTTCCTGGGAGTCCTCTCTCACCAGGGAAGCCTCTCAGTCCAGGAGGTCCATCTTTGCCAGGACCACCAGGAGGACCAGGATCTCCTTTAGTTCCTTCTTTACCTGAAGGGCCAGGAAGGCCCTGCTCGCCTGGTGGTCCAGGAGGTCCAGGGTGGCCACGCTCACCCATTGGGCCAGTCTCACCTGAAGGACCCTTAATCAGAAAAAAAAAGATTAACTGAAGGGGTGTGGTTTAGTGTACTGTGTGGCTTCACCACCTGTTCTCGCAGTTTCTGTTTGTGGCTTTAATTGTTTAACATGACTTATATGACTTAAGAACATAAAATAGCTTCCCCCTGGGTAATGATTCTGATTCACAAGCTCCTGATTTACTTTCAACATTTATTTAAAATCAATTAGAGGAAAAACTATGTACTAGGTGCTGGGTATCCTCAAATTGCCAAAACAGCTTCAATGAACCTTGACACAGACGTCTCTGGAACGGTACTGAATAAGCAGAATACTGTATTTCCAAAACATTAATGGCATTAATTTTGAAATGGGTAATTATTCTAAATTGAAACTTACGGGGCTATAAAAAGGATGCCTTAATTATTAGCTCTTTCAGGTCCTCTGTGGACCCTCTGAACTCTGCAGGTGAGAGTTATCTGGGCTTGTTAGAGCTACACTAGACTAGCTATATTCAAGTTAAAACATATAGTCGTTGTTTTTTTTTTTTAAAAGAGTTATGTGTTGGCTCAGATATAACCGTTCACAAATAAGCTAATTGGTCAGAGATATTGGTGGCCAAGTGAAGATAAATAAAAAAAATAAAAGAATAAAAAGGGGGCTTCTTGTTACTCAGCAAGACTGAATAAAAATAAGCACTCTGGAACGCAGCACGCAATCCCCGGGAGGAGATGCAGTACATCAGTCTGGAAGCACATACACTTCAGCAACGTTATAGTCAAAACCCTGGGAATAGGACCATGATGAACACATCATCACTAGCCATTACCAAGAACAAGGCTGATGTAGTGACATCATTATTTCATTACCAAACAACAACCAAATGTGGGATATGTATACATACAGCCTGAATGTTGTGAAAGATCTAGGTTATTTCCAGGGCCTCTGTACTGCTTGGTTAAATTTCCCTTGCTCTTGACACCATTTCAGCAATACTGTATCTAACAGAATATTTGCTTGTTATTCAGTCAGATATTTTCTTCTTCTTCTTTTTCTTCTTCTTCTTATTATTATTATTATTGTTACAAATAGAATTAGAGAAGGATATGTTATTTATTCATTTAGATTAAGTATGCTGTAATGTGTAGTAATGTATTTGATAGTAACAAATAAACTAAAGAGACTGATGACAGCTAAATAAACTTTACCTGGGGTCCAACAACTCCAGGTGGCCCAGGAGGCCCAGCCTTGCCTTGGAATCCCTAATGGAAAAAAAGAAAGAAAATCAACGTACAGACTAACACTGACTCCTAAGGATCTGCTTGTAAGAGTATGTTGTATACAGTGTTGGCAAACAAAAATAATAAATTCCAAAACTAATAAACATAATAATGTTCTTCTTAATCTCTTGACAGTAGGCATACTATTGGAAAGTGTTTACGCATTATCTTTTTGCAGCTCTAGTGAATCAGCAGTAGAACAGAATATTGTGTAAGATGTCAGATTTGACAGATATACTCACAACTTCGCCTCTCTGTCCAGGGTGTCCAGGCAGTCCATCTTTCCCTGGAGGTCCCTTTAAAGATAAGCAGTGAAATTTGATTTTAAAAAAAAGCACTGAGAGAAAAGAATGTTATATTTATGTTAATTATGTTCTATAATTAGTTGAGTGAGATTGAAATCTCATACTGGAGGTCCCTTTGGCCCTGGGAATCCATTTGGTCCTTGAGGTCCAGGTAATCCCTGAAACAATAAAGAAAATCAGAAACTCAAAGTGAGTATTACTGTATTTGACCTGCACAAGACAGTTAGTGGGAGATTTGCTAAATGACTTAGTAATGTAAAAATTTGACTTAGTAATGTTGCTTTGACTTAAAACAACTCTTATTATTATAGCATTATCTTGACCAAAGAGAAGAATCTATAACATTAAAATGCATACTTCAACAAACTTACCCTCTCCCCTGGTGGTCCAGGAGGGCCATCACTACCTGATGAACCCTAAATTATAAAATAATGAATGTTAAACATGTAGGGCCAATATTTTTTCAATATTTAGAAAACATTCTTATAGAAGAGATATTCACCTTAGCACCTGATTTTCCTGTAGCCCCACGTGGACCTCTCTGTCCTCTGGGCCCCTAAAAAGAAATAAAGCTGAGTCAGTGATTGATGTGATTGAGATGAGATTGAGATGTATTGATTTTAACCAAATCTTCCTAGGATCATGAGACCATAAACACATTTACAGAATATAAGGAAACTGGACTGATGAATTATTTAATTTAATTTTAAGAGAAGAGAAGAGAAGAGAAGAGAAGAGAAGAGAAGAGAAGAGAAGAGAATAAGATCATACTGTTGGTCCCCTTTGCCCTCGTGGTCCAGTTTTCCCTATGAGACCCTGTCAAAAGAAAACATTATTTTGAACGTTGTGGTTCAAAGCACAAAAACACATTTAGTAACAAAATAACAAATAAATGGTGAATTGATTGACTGCTAGACTGCTAGAAAGGATTTCCAGGGTGAAATTACAGCTGTCCCACAAGTGTTCAAACTCTAAGGAACTACTACTCTAAGGGTTCTAAAGTTGCTTTTACTCCCAGTAGGCAAGCAAGAGCACTGAAAGCTCTTGCAAAGAGATGGTTAAACTTGTCATTATTTATGGCGGTTGAGACAGTTGTATGTAGTAAATTCAGTTTCCCCTAAAAAAGTGTCCTTTTCAGAACTCATTGAATATTAAGTGATGAAAACAGGGATAATAAAATTTAGCACACATTCATGAATTATTATTATTATTATTATTATTATTATTATTATTATTATTATTATTATCTGTTTAGAAAACTCACCCTTGCACCCTTCTCTCCATTTGTGCCAGGGAATCCTGGGAAACCTAGTGAGCCCTGAAAAATCAGAAAAAGCCACAAACATATTATAAAAGTAACTTTTTTGTGAATGTGCAACAAATAAATTATTCAGATGACAGATGCACTTTACCTTAGGCCCTTGCCTTCCTGGATAGCCAGGCAGTCCAGGTACACCGAGTTTTCCCTAAAATGGCACATTTTAGCTTAAAATATGTATGTGTGTGTGTGTGTGTTTGGCATTAGTTAACAAATGCAACACAATTTTCACAATTACACTGCAGATATACACAATGACAAATGGACTTTGCCACTATACTAAACAAAGGTCCACACAAGTAGTCCACTGCATGGGTCCAAATCCTAATTCAACATACTCAGTTAAATTTACCTTATCTCCAACCAGGCCAATAGGTCCAATCTCACCAGGAGGACCAACACGACCTTTAGGGCCCTCAGGACCATCCTCTCCTCTGGGTCCTGGCACTCCTACTTCTCCCTGTAAATATAATATAATAATTACATTAATCTACATGAAGGTACTAAACACTATATATACATGTATGTATGTATTATGTAGTTTTATCTATTATTTAATTATACACATTGTGGAACTCTTACCCTCTCTCCCTTTGATCCAAAGTCTCCTTTGATTCCAGGGAAACCATCTTCACCCTAATGGAAAGGCATAGTATTATTTCATACAACAATGTAAAAGGTCTTTTCAAGCTTAAACTCCATGGACCCAACCCAAAAAATTCCATTACTTTTAATGCATGTACACAAATATACCACACAACAACAACAACAACAACAACAACAACAACAACAACACAACACTTCATAAATGTGCTCACCTTCTCTCCTTTATGACCCTTTAGTCCACGGATTCCTTGAACTCCCTGGAAACATTACAAAATGCTTCTGTTTGTGATATTTATGAACACACATTCAATCAAACATTACAGGACCTGTCCTACAGCGCTGAGCTTGCATTAAATAAAGTGACGGTATGTCAGTGTCAATGTAAACAAGGAGTTTCTTTTCTGTAGCATAGAACAAATAATAGCTTTGACAGTCAGGGGTAGTAACTGGGAGCATGGATTGACCAAAGATTCAACCTACTTTCTTTCCAAACAACTATATGACATTCAGCACATGGCTCCACTCTGCTTCGTCAAAAGTAGAGTATATTTCCAAAACCACAGCATATTCAGACAAATTACTGAAGTCAGCATTTAAAAAGCTTAAATTCACAATGCCCTATGCCAAGTGTCGGGCACAGGGGTATAATGCCTTGGGCTGAGAAGCAGTGGAACTGCATTCTCTGAACACACTTGGGATGAGTCTGAGTGTCATTTGTGATCCAGAACTAACTACACAGCACTTGATATAACTAATGCTCATGTGGATGAATGCAACTACATCATCACAGCAATATTCAATATTCACAGTGTAAAGTCTTCATAGAGGAGTATAGGCTCTTACTGCAGCAAAATAAATTTGATTAAATACCCTTGATTTCAGAAAAAAAACAGATCTCACAATATCTATAGGACATTTAGCATCTGTGGTCACTAGGATATGCACAACTTCAGACCGCTTAAAGTCAACAGTTGTGTGATGAAAGTTGAGTTGAAATCAAACAAAGCCGACATTAAACAAAGCTGACAAACAAAGATCAATAGGTCAGCAGAGTGTGACATGCCGTTTCCAACAAGCCAGGATCACATTGCTTCAGGGAACCAGAGATACAGACACCAGAATCTCACACATTTCTGTCTGAGGTGCAATTTAGAGTGTTGTAACTTTACAGATTTATTGGGAATAACCTTTAATGGTACTCTTCGCAAACCTGTTGAACCTGTTTTCAATGTGCCATTACATTGCTAGCCTACATGAAACTATATATACAAAATCGCCAGGTACTTCACCCATTGTCTTCTCTGAGGCATCCATGCTGTTACTGTCAATCATACCATCAGCAACTAGTTGCCATCAAGCTTAAAGTGTCAGTAAAGTCAACTAGTGGTCAAAAGTCTCTGCAACCCCTAGTAGCCACCCCTTTCTAGTTTCTAGTTTCTAGGTTTGGCTATTCCAGTTACATCTCTTGCGTGTTTTAGGATCAAGCATACAGGCATGCAATTGCCATAAACACTGGTAGTAAAATGGGTCACATAACGGCTCACTGACTTTCAAACGGGCACTATCAAGAGGCTACACTCACTAAAAGTCAGCTTTCCTGCCAAACAAGTCCCTAGTCAGTTGTATGCACTGTTAAAAGTGGAAATGTGGAAATGTATAGGAGCAAGAAAAGCTCAGATCCCTGCTGAAAAACTTGTTCAAAACACAACAAACAACCAGAATGATGCACTACCCAACATAAACCAGCATCTAAGCTATTTTTTAGGAGTAATGTAAAGCGGTTGGTCACACAAACACACAGAACAGGGTTGCAAAGTGGTGCAGCACTGAGTAGTTCCTTAGAGTGATGAATCAGTCTAACAGAATAACTTGGGTTTAGCAAATGCCAGCTAAAAAAGAGACAGCTACTTGGCTGAATACATAGTGCCAACTGTGAAACTTGGTTGAGGAGAACTCTCTAGAGGACTACAGTATGAATTAATCTTCATGCCTGAACTCACTATTAACCATGTGCCAGGATCTTCATCTACACCCACTATCACTAAACATTAAGCAAAAGCAGAGAGGTTGTCATACCTTAATTCCACGAGGACCAGGATAACCAATAGAACCCTGAGGACCGCTTGGCCCCTGTAAAAGAAAGTGGGGAAAAAATCAATATAAAAACAACATTAATAATGAGAAGAATACACGCTAAACTGGGTTTGTTAAACTTGAATGAAATTCCTGAGTAAACCACAAGGCTGGCTGGTCTACTATGCGTATAGGGATGACCAATCAGTGTATCAGATGCTAGGTTTACATGGGGATACTTCCAATTAAGGTACATGCCATTTAAGACATGTTATTCCAATGATATTCTGTGGTAGGACATTGTGGACTTTATAGAAATGTATCTGGTACTTACTTCCATGCATTAACACTGTATGTTAACTCTACTCTACAGGGACCCCATAATGTCCACATGACGACCCCGTAATGACACCATGGCTAAATTTGCTAAAGTGTTCTCTGCATGACCTGTACTGTTCCCCATAATAAAGAACACAAAATGGTCATAAAAGAGAGTCGCACAACTTTTTTGATGCCAGTGCTAAGATCATTTGCTGGAACAGCATGGTGTAACTTAAGAAACTTCTGTGTTGCATAGTTATGTTAATATCTGTGATATGATATTGCTTTTCTCAAGATTTGCATCAGAACTCTAAAGTCATTTTACATCAAATAATTCAAATTCAAAAAGACATAAAACTCATATGGATATTGTGAATGCAAAACATGTCCCAGTCTTCTACTGTATTTCACCAACACTTAGCAGCATTTTAATTTAATCCATTACAGCAAGTTAAATACCCATTCAAGCATGGAATTAAATGAACTATTAAGAATTAGATATTTGCATACTTTCAGAGAGCTGCTGGGAATGTTATATTTAAACAATGCTAGTTTAACAAAAGTTAAAGTTTGTAGCACCACAACAGCAACATTCTGTTTTAACATATAAATTAAATGTCATTAAGTATGCAAACCTGATTTCCTTTAGTTCCTGATGGACCTTCTTTTCCTGGGTGACCCTAGAAGAAAAGTAAATTAGAATAGTTAAAACCTTTTTTATTATTTAAAGGTCGCTCAGATATGAGTTAATCTTTGCTTAATGCAAGTGAAAGTAGGGATGGGTGATATGGTAACACATTTTCAAGTATCACAACATTAATTATTAGAACAGCTGCAATGCTCCACTAGAGTCCCATGAACACTGAGTGCAATGATTTTATGCTGTTTTTAATAAAACTACAAGTGTTCTCTACATCCTTATAATACCCACAATATGCCCCGAAAAGCTCTTTGTAATGGAATTTATCCCAATAACACATTGCCATATCACCCATCCCGGAGTAAAGGTTTAGATGAAAATAGTAGATCTTTGAAAGAAGTAATGAAAAGAAGCCTTTACAGGTGGCCCGTCAGCTCCTGGCATCCCTGGCAGACCTGGTTTACCCGTGGGTCCCTGAGAAAACAACAGAATCAGTCAAAATTGGCCTCAACACATCAGAGTACGCAATAGCCAGCAATGCCACATCCATCAATGGATGGGAGTCCAAGACAGCATCAACTGCCTCGCAATTCCTGGGTGACTAGAATGGCGCGTCCTCTCCCACCATCACTCAGCCCAGTGCTAGCCAAAACAGTCTGTTAGTTAGGCAGTTCAAAAGGGTGTGATGGCTGGTTTTACAAATCTTTACACGCCTCAGATTGAACACACTGATTATTAACACCCTGCCTAGCCTATAGCGGGATAGGGAAAGACAAAAAATAGCAGTTGGAAATTGACCACAAGAAAATTAGGGTGGAAAGGAATGGGTAATGGAATCTAAAGGAAACAAACACAATGGAAGTAGGCAACTGTAGGTAACTGTATTCAGTGTTTCTTTCTCTTTTTTGTCATTCACAAAGTTTTTAAAGATGGTAGCTGTATGCCACAGCACCTGCTCCCCACTTAATAATAAGCTGAATTTAATCAGGAAAAGAATAAAAGAATCTGAACAAAATATCACCTTCTCTCCTGGAGGACCAATAGCACCCTGAGGGCCAGGCATTCCCTGTAACAGAGAAAAATGGTGCATTTTAAAAACACAGATGTATTTAACCATATATTTCATATCCTAACAATAAAGCCACTCTATGAGCTCAATTTGTTAAACGTATTGTTAGTTCTACTCATGTCATTATATACTCAAGTTATCTGATAGTCACCTGTGTTCCTGGGGCCCCCTGCTGGCCTGGAGGACCTGGCTCTCCTTGGGGTCCCTATGAAACATAAACCAACAAGGCAAAAGTATTAAGGTTTTAGAACATTAATTAGTACAAATGTTCACCATTGTTTTAGTGCCAAAGCAAATCAGTAAAATCATCAAAAGAAATTTACTAACCAAGTTTCCTTTTGGACCAGGAGGACCATCACTTCCACGAACACCCTTAATGGACACACAAAAAAAACAGTGAAACCTTTAAATAAATGTATATAAGAAACATTTTTGAAAAGGGATATTATATAAGCACAATTTATAAAAGGCAAACAGCTTAGATATATTTGTCTATAGAGATGGTGATATGCTACCCCACAGCTTTCCAATACACTCTGTGTTTAAGTATTAAGTATATAACCAGTAATACTTTGGATCAAAAAGAAAGTCAATACCTTATATCTAGGGTGATTTCTAAACCTGTAGTTCCTCACAGCCCTTCTAATTGGTGAATTCAGCTACTTGAAGATGTATACAAATGACTGACACAGGTGTTCAGTTGCACACAGCTACTGAATGGCACACTCTGGAGCAGCCACACATAAGCCTAAGATCAATATACCAAATGGCAAGCACTGACTAGAGAGGTATAAAAGCTGAAACTGTGTTGTCTGGAATGATGGAACAACATCAGATAGCTTTGGTAGGTAATGTAAACGCTGTATGGGATTTTTGCAGCTCAAATGTGGAAAAATAGAAAGGACTTGAGAGCCTACTTTACTTCTAGCTTCTCCAGTCCTTCGTATATTTCCACATATGAGCATATTTAATTTAACCCTAGTAAAATTAAACATCTGTCATTTTATTATCAATCAGTAAAAACATTAAAAAAATGTATTAGTATAGTAACATTATTTAATCAGTTAATTAATTAAGGAAAATTAATGAGAATTTACTTTATCACACAATCTTAAGGAAATGTGAGAAATAGAATTTCTTGCTTCAGAAATTACAAATATTTTATAGGGGTAAGTATATTACGGTAACAGGGTTGAGTGAATGTTACGGGAATTAATTAAAATGAACAATTTTCATAAGCTATAATAGGTAACGAAAAAGATATTTCAAGCATGAGATGTTCATGAAATGGATTCACACATTTACACAAAATAAGAGATATTATTTTTAAAATTTTTAATATTCCTGTGTCATGGTAAAGTGTAGCTGCATAGACCTGGGACTATGTTCTGTAAATAAGTTTTATTAATGTTTTTTTAGCTTGCAGGTTGCTAAAGGATACTTTATCTATGCTTCACTGTTTAATATTTACATACAAATGTGTATTAGTTTGGGAACAATGGCACACCAATCATGGGATCACTCAAAAGAAGCAGTGAAAACACAATATTCTGTGTAAATCCATTGATTATGAATATTTTGAATGAGGACTTTCTCATTGAAAATTGATGTGAGAGTTCTGGAACCTGTTAACAGGCTCTTTATTGTCTGAAACTGAAATGCCTTCTGCCCTCATAACACTGATTGTGCTGGACAGCTTGGCAAAATCCAGTCAGACTCATCCAATAATATTCACATACACGATTCCATTTTCTGTCTTTGCTGAAGGAATCTATGTTCAAGCCAGAGCTGAATTCACCACTGCTAGCTTGCTAATAACATAACTTAGATAACATGGGAGTGCTATAAGAAAATCACTTTTTCTTAGATACAAGAATTAAATAGATACATTTATATATAAAATGATCTTAATACTTAATACTTACCGGAGGGCCAGGTATTCCAGTGGGACCTTTAGGCCCCAGCAAACCACGGGGTCCCTATTTAAATAAAATAAAATACATTTTTTTCATGATATGTTCACACAACGTGATAAAACGTAAGTGCAGCAGGTATGCAGTAGCTGTAATTCCCTTGACTCCCTTTTGGAGTCTAATTAGACTTTTATAATAAGTGAAAATGATTTTAATAAAGAAAAGGTCCTGGAGGGCCACAGCAGTGCAGAGTTAGTGCTCAACCTCATTTCATCCACCTCACATAAAACACTGTAGACATTCTTAATACACATAATAGGTGACGGCTGGTTCTGCAGGTGTACAAATCAAGCATACAGATTAAGGCCAACGCTTTTTTCTGAGGCCCAGGGATGCACTACAAATTCTGAATGTCATTTTGTGGCATAAATGCATCAGACTGTGATGCCACTGGAGATGACTCTACAATGGTTGGATTTCTTGATGCCACTTCAGCTGCTGCAGGAAGTACAACCTTTCCTAAACTTCCTTGGGGAACAGAATGTGATGATATCTTAATTTAGGATTGTTGTTCCCAGCAATCTCAAAAAACGTAAGTTTTGTTGAGGATCTTAAGGGCTAGAAGGAGTATGAGGCTTCCCCTGAAGTCCACCATCATCTCCACTGTTTCAAACATAGTCAACTCTAAGTTGCTGTGACCACGCCCAGAGGACCAGATGTTCAACCACCCATCTGTAGATTTATCGCTGTAAGCTGATCTTTGATGAGACCAATGATTCCAGTGCCATTTAAATACTGATTTTGACAGATGGAGGTGCAGTCAGTTGTGTAACAAAGACAGAGCAGTGTAAAGAGCACACACCTTTGGTGCCTCAGTTCTGCCTGATCAGTGTCTGATAAAAGTGTTTTCTGTCTCACTTGCTAGTCCTTGTCTGAGAGGAAATTGGTGAGCCACTGGCAGATGGGCGAAGGGCCACAGCCCTTTAAGAGTTTTGTTGTATAGCAGTTCTGGCTGATTCTGTATTGAATGCCAAGTGCCATGTTTGTGCTGTGGTTTGTACAGAGTGTGAATTAGCGCAGAAGAGATGTGTGATCCAGGGCTGTTTTTAAAACCCGCACTGGTATGTATTCATAATGATTTGCTAACTGTATGCAGCTGGCTTCTTGTAGATGGTAACGTCCTGCAGGCTTTTCCATGTGTTTGATCAATGGCCCGCAGCATGCTTCTAAGCTTACTGGAGTAGCTTCTTTCGGCACCTTGATCAGTGCTCAGTGTCTGATTATGCAGAAATTGCACAGTCCTTTTTCCACATCTGTAAGCCTCTTTTTAGCAAGTATCCAAAACAAGATTTGTCAGTGTTACAATTGTATCCTGGTGGGAAGATGCATCTCCTTATAGAAGTTGATATAAGATATCTATAGTGTATTAATCATGGTTGTTGTCTGATATCGCAAATACACTCAAAATAACAGCACTGTAACCTGTGTTTTGCTTTATTTGTCTATTTGTTCACAGTGCAGGGTTTAGCCGATTTTAGCTTCTGCCTGTAGGTTGGGCAAAGATGTCTAGGATGTGGTTGGAGATGCCCATAACTGCACAGGGTGTAGTGCAGCAAAATTGGATAGTTGTGATCTTCGGGGCCTCAGACAGAACTGCATTAAAAACAGACATGATTCTGTAGTGTATTGGTAATCACTGCACGGCCTAGGAAAACATTTGAAAATCACTGTCTGTGAACTCTGAGCACAAGCTCATTTAAGATTGACTAATGACAAGTGGAAGGGTCTCCTGTGGTACAATGAATCATTTTTAAAAAAATACTTTTTGGAAACCATTGATAGATGCCGCGTCCTCCTGGCTAAAGAGGAGAGGGATCATCCAGATCAACATACAGTTCAAGCATTTGTGCACAAGGCATGGGTGTTATGTACATCTGCGAAGCTTCAATAATGCTGAATGATATATACAGGTTTTGGAGCAACACATGCTGTCATCCAGACAATGTCTTTTTCAGATAAGGTCTTGACAATAAACCACATTCTGTATGTATTAGAACAGCATGGCTTTGTGGTAAAAGAATCCAGGTGCTAAACTGACCTGACTGCAGTCCAGATTGGTCAATATTTGATATGCTGTCTTTGTACTATTTTAAATTCAAAGTAGAATTTAAATGATTTGTACATTATTGACTTTGCACAGTGTTCCAACTTTTTTGGAAATGGGGATGTATGTTGTCTGTATTTTGGGCAGTTTGTAAATAAGGCTAACTCTGTTGAAGTTCCGTCCAACAATGTAAACAGAATCTGTGGCACACAGGTATGAAGTGGAATGTAAACGTATACACTATTATTGCAACATTGAAGCAAAATTCAGGCAGAGAATAAACTGGTCTACAGGTATAGATAACATGATTTCATTAACACTCTGAGATCATTACGTGAACTTCTGTTGATATAAGAACAGATTCCTCCATGCCTTGATTCCTCAGAGATATCTGTGAAGAGCTCAGCTGTGTGGAGATGAAAGCTGAGGGAGTTAGACAGTGTTGTCTCTAACAGATTTGAGAGAAGCGTGAAAAGTAGTACAGCAGGGACAGAGAACTATTATTAAGTAGTAACAGCTTATCCATTGAGAATTGCCATACTTTTACTGGGCAGCTAAGTGCCTTGCTGGAGTTTACCATGTTTTTCAGCACACTTTCTCAGTCTGCACCTCTGTCTGTTTCTCCTGAAGAGAGCAGCTGCTCTACTGATGTCCAAAAAGCTGCATGAGGATGCGTTATCAGGAGTGCTGCCTGTTGTAAACCTTTGTATTTCCATAAAGTGCAAACAAAAAAAAGGCAAGAGAGCACTCAACCAACGTTGCCATCCATAGCCACATCATTCACGAGTTTCAATAAGAGAAAACCTACATCTCTGCAGGGCAATGGCCCACCAGCACCTGATTATGATACATCTGTGAGCAACTCTGAGCCAATTATGTACATTGTAGCATACAATCTATGACAAACTTTGTTACTCACTGGTTCACCTGGGAGTCCTCTGGGTCCGACATCTCCGTCATCTCCCTGGAGAAGAAAATGAAGGCTGACTACATTTTATTCTATACTACATGCTTATACAATTGTATTAATGAAATGGTGTTATTTTAACAGGGCTGAAAGGTTTTGTGCTACTAACTCTCTCTCCATCCTCTCCATGGGGTCCTGGTGGTCCCATTGCTCCACTGTCGCCCTAAAGATCAAAGAAAAATATTAACTACAATGGCTGGATACATTAGAATATGAGGTTAAATAGCCCACCTGTATTATATAGACAATCATAGATAAGTAGACAAAAAAATCTCTGCAATACTTTTGTTTGGTAAAACTGATTAAATTGGATAAATTGGATATCTTACTCACAAACATGTCTGACAAGTTTTACAGAACAATGACAAAAAATCCTATTCAATGAGAAACTGTAGTATTTTGAAATGAGTCTTATAACTATTGTAAGCATCAGTTACTGAATAATTGCAGACTGAAAATGTGTGGATTACATTTGTTTTTTATTAGGATATAACATTTTATGCCTTTATTTGTCTTTCACCATCATTGTCACTGAGTAACTCCTTTTTAGGGAAAATGGGAACGTTTATTGTTTCACTGTTTTGCTGTAATGTTGGTTTCACATGAATGCAAAATATTTTTAGTCATATTCCAGGCTGACCTGTCCTGTTCTGTGCTCTGGCCATAAAAGCACTTTTCCGTAGCTATTGCTTCTGGGATTATTACAACTGCAGTTACTGAGGCTGGCTGTAGTTTGCAGCAATTGTTTTTGTATTGCCATTCGTTCAGTTTTATTGACTTTCTAGTACCATGATCAGGCCTAATAAACATTCTGTTCCCCACAGACATTTACAGAATGCAGATTCTCTAATAAATTATTACAATGATTTAATCACTGAGGCACCTCAACCACCTCAAGTGCCAATATTAGTTTAGTTTCAGTAGTTTCATAGAAACCCTAGACGTGTGTCGTGCATGTATTTTGAGGCAACAAGAAGCAAATGCCATGACGTACGATACACTATGGTAGATTTAAGAACCCAGTGAAAACGAAATTTTACTTTCTGACAATTATGCATGTTGAACTAAAGACTCCAGCACTCACTCTGTGACCTTTGTCTCCTGGCAGTCCAGGCAACCCATCAAAACCCCGGTCACCCTAAGACAGACAGACAAGAACAGTGAGGAACATTTGATTTCATTATATTTACAGTTGGACACATTTAAAATCAGTCAACCAGCCCATCATCAATAAGAGACTCAGAAACTAATACCACAGCTCAGAATAGATTACTGAAACGTATCTAACCTTAATTCCAGGCTCTCCTGGCATTCCTCGAGCACCATCAGCACCAGCACGGCCCTTTAAGAATCAAAAGCATTAATAAAAAAACCTAGACATACAGTTCAATAGTTTAAAATACTCTAAAATAAATCACAGAACTCTGTTTAAGAGATAGATAAATTAATTGTCCCAAATATGATCACTCACTCTTCTCCCAGGTTTGCCAGGAGGACCAGACAATCCTTGAGGTCCTCTGGGACCCTGCAGAATAAATGAAGTGCTAAAGTTATATGGGTGAGGTAACTCTTCATATTATCTTTCTTTGCTTTAAAGACTGAATGTCTCTAGACAAGAAGAGATTAGCATAATACACTCATGCTACTTATAAATACAAATACACTCTAACCTGGGGACCAGGGTCTCCGCTCTCTCCCTTCAAACCAGGACTTCCAGGTGAGCCCTAATAAAAACATCAACTTTGGTTATGTGCATTGAATTACAATACGCAACACTGCAGCTTGTCATCTTTATTGATTTGGTAACAAGCAAAAAGAGATCTATTCAAATAACATTTTCTTACCAGGGGTCCAGGCCGACCAGTAAAACCCATTGGCCCAGATGGGCCCTTCAGAGCCATCTAAGAGGAAAAACAAGACATGCACTTAGCCAAGAGATTGCATTAAAAAAGGTACCTGTTATTCAAGGAATTATTCAAAAAGACATTGTGTATTTAGCAGGTAAGTGGAATTGGCCAGCTAGTATGTATTTAGAAGGTGAGCACAAGGTGAGGAGAACTGAGTAGCAAGTATGTAATTAGATGGTGAGAGGAACTGATTAAGAAGTATGTAATTAGCAAGTGGGTGGAATGGCATACACAGACTTCCCAAATTCTACATTAAAATGAACTTATTTTTCTGCCATCTACACATTTCCCTTGTTCCTTAAAGAGATATTTTGACTTATTTGAGTAGTGACTTCCTCTCAACTCACACTAGAGCTCCCTTTGTCACTTTTCTCAGTGGAGGGAATTTCATCATTTAAAACCATTTATCTAGGCAATCAGTCTGTTTTCTATCCTGCACAAACACCATATAGCATCAGAATAATGCAAGAATTTAATGCAGTAAACTGCAAACATTGTTATTTATATATTTTGATCTTTTATTTTGTTATTATATTTTATTTTATTTTATTTTATTTTTTTTATACTTTATTCAATTCCATCATCACTTTACCTGATTTAATTTAATTTGCTGGATGATAAATACAATTATTACCAGGCCCTAAGGAGAGATTTAATAATTGATAATTATTTTATTTGTGTTCTTTAGTGAAGAATTTGTGTTTCTCTAAGCAAATGTTTTTTTTTTATCTTTTTGAAAGTCTGATGTATCGAATCTAATATACATCCAGTTATTGTAATGCATGGGAGAAAATTATATCTAAAGCCAGATATCTGTTCAATACTCATTTGTTCACTAACCTTAGAGTAAATGCAAACAAGGAATACACTGACATTATGTGTGTCAGAGTGTTAGTGAACTCTTTCCAAAGAAGATTACCACCCAAATGTTAGTTTAGATCATCAGTACTTATTAAGCCAGGTGTGCTAGTGATGGAACATAACAAATTCACCCAATGACTAGTGGACTTTAGGAACCAGCATATAATGACAATGTGATAGAAACTGGGTGATAGCTTACTAATGAATACACACAATTAACTAATCACTTTTTGGCAAACCATGGTTTTTAGAGATCCACGTGTAACTGCAGAAAATTAATTGTATAAAACTGAAGCAAGACGAATAAGGACCACTTGAACTTTTATGTCTTTACTATTATTATTATTATTATTATTATTATTATTATTTACTATTATAATATGTGGAATACTGCTATCACTGCTATCAAGGAATTCTTTTAAGGAGCTGAATGGCTCATATGTGCTACTTACCCGTGCCTGAGAGAGAATAGCCTGAGCCTGGGCCTCCTGTGCTGAGACTATGGGGCCCTTGTCCCCTCCACTTTGTCCAAATCGGAACTATGGGATGAAAACGTGTGTTAACGAACATATTAGCAGACATTACTTTTAAAGGTCTTGTGTGCCTATGTGCCCAAACTCTCTTTAATCCTCATATACTACATATACTTTTTTCAGCATTTACATGTTGTAAATACTCACCCAGTAAAGTAACAAAGATTTAATGTAAAACAGATTCATTGACCAAAAAAAAAACAAAAAAAAAAACAACAGAACAAAACATTCTAATTTCTGTATGTGCCTATGGTCTGTGTTACTTAAGTCTTTGACTCTTAAATTAAATTTGCATGGCCATAGTTTTATGCTGACATCTAGTGGTGGTGGGTAAAAAAGGCATATAAACAATGAAGTGATGCTTAAAATGAGATAAAAGAAAGAGTGATGGCAGCAGAAGTAATACATACTGGAAGCATGACTGATGTTCCAGGAGGTCCAGGAACACCATTAGCTCCAGGGAGACCAGCCTTACCAGGTGGACCCTAAGAAGAAGGTCAGTTGAAGGTCAAATTCAACATTTCTCACCCACATCTAAACACGGTTCTATTTCACTATAAGCTTACCCTCTCTCCTGGATCACCCACAGACCCAGGAGGTCCTGAAGGCCCAGCGGGGCCAGGAAGACCCTGTGGTTGAGGGATGAGGGAAAAAAAGAAAAACAGAGGGATCTTTTTGTTTGCACTGTATGACCCAAAATAGAATTGTGTGATTTACTGTGTATATGGTATTCAGCAGGCATAGCTAATGAACTAATGTAAGAAAGAACTGTTAACTTCTGATAAACTAGGATTGGAATTTATAGGTCCATAACAACTTATTAATAATACAAGGTTTCTTGCAGCTGTATAACATTCACTTACTGCTGGTCCCTCAGGTCCTGGTGGTCCTTCGATCAACATGCCCTATTGGAACAGCAAGGCAATAAAGATGTTAATTCAATAGTTGCTGTTTTTTTATTATTCTTGTATTATTTGTAGTGTATCTGCCTCTCATCAAGAAAGAACTGGTGTTGATGATGAAATGTGGTAGTATCCTCTGAATGTCTGAACATATTACTCCCCAGGAATACACAGTGAATTAATGTGGGGATTTGTTCGTCATAAAATTCCCTTACACTGATGATTTGCGGGTGAATAGCTATTTCTCATCTTGAAATAACCATATTTATCCTTCAATGACTATTAAGTTCCTTTAAAGGCAACCTGAATTCCAGGAGCACCCATCCCTCCCTACTCATCAGGAACATGTGAACAGCAAGCATTAATTTGGGGTTCTAGTAGTGTATATCTAAAGTAGGGTTTGCCATGCTGATTCGATTCAAAGATGACACTTACAGGCTCAAGGACAGCAGGCTCCCCTTTCTCTCCTTTCTGGGCTCTCAGAGAAGCCTGAGGAAAACAGATATGTAACCCACAATACAGTCCAGTCAATACACAGAAAGAAATACACGCCAGCTTAGCATTACACACATGGGGCCAGTTTCATGTACACTGATTATGCCTAGTCTTGGACTGAACTGCAATGTCAATGGTGTTTCAGTATTAAAAGTCCCATTTAGTTCAGGCTTAGGCTTAATCTGTGTCTGGGAAACGGCCCACTGTGACCTGAGAGGCTAAAAAATAAAAAGAAAGAAAAACAACACACTTTTTTCATCTGGGTACCTCCTTGCTTCCTTGCTTACTTACAGTCAGATAGAAAGATTCTATCAGATATAAGAGGATTCTATCCACAAAGGTGTTTCAGTGTTCAGTTCTGTGTTCATTTTATTTGTTTATCTCTATTTCCCTCAGTTTTTGGCAGTGTTTGATTTCAATAATATTTTAAACAGTGTAAATAGTGTTGTGTAATGTGTAATATCTTGTGTAAAAGAAGTTATAGGGGAAACAGCAAAAAAAAAATCCAAACCTTTGTACAGTCCTTCTCTCCTTAATGAGAACTCTCCCTATGCCAACTGAAAGTCTTACCAGGTCTAATACAAATTTAAATTCCATTTAACTTGGCTTGGTTTGTCATAAGAACTCCATAACTTTTCTCAGAACGAAAGTTTATTGTTTAGTGCACTGTTAATTTAGTTACAGGATGTTGTTTCATTGATCAGGATGGTCTTGCATGATGAAAGAGCCTCCTGTTTGTATCAAAGCTAATATATGCAATTATGTATTGCATATATATTGCACATATACATACATACAGAACAGTCCCAAAGCAAAAATAATGTAGAATGGCTGTGCTGGAGAAAGTTGTCCATGTTCACTGATCTAGGACTACATCCTAATATGATTCTCTATTAGGAAGCAGCAAAACCTGGTTTCAGATCAGCGCATACAGGCAACTTCTGCAAGATTCTGCAACTGTGCCCTGTATGTATATCTACAGTGGAATCTTATAGTGGGACATGAAGACTGGTGATGACAGGGCCCAATTATAATACTTTGAATTGATGTATATATAAAGCCATTGCCCTGGAGTTAAAGAATAGGTTAGCAAGTAAATCTATGGCCAGTCTCTTCCCATTTCTGTAAGATGTCTCTTTAACTTTGTATTGTGCAAAGGCAAATGCTACTTCAGCTCTCAGCTTTCAAGAGCTTGGAAGAGAATTTGCCCGACATCACAAACTGACTTACGCCTCCCTCCTCTGTGACAGCAGACAGGACCGGGCCCATGGAACCATCTGTCTCCCCTTCAGGTATGGGTTCATTGTAATCCTTGTAGGAATAGTCATACTCCTTCATTCCAAAGTCTCCTGTCACATATTCTTCAGTGAAGGCCTCGTCTGGCGTCTGAGAAGCCTCCTCACCACCTTCTTTCACCTTTTCTACCTCTTCACCCACTACAGGCTCCTCCACCTGGGGCATTCCATTGGGAACATAGACAGCAGAGAAGGCAGTAGTGCAACAGGAGGAGATTAAAAATAAATAGAGAAAGAGGATGGATTAGTATGTGAAGGATAAAAGTATGTTAAAGGGAAAGAGTGAGGTGGAAATGAAAAAAGGAAGGAACAGAAAGAGACCAAGAGAAAACAAACAATCAGAATGAGTCTTACCTGTGGATATACAGACAATGAGAAGGACACTAACACACATTCCAATACATAATCTAATTAACCATGGAGAGTAGACGATATAAGCCTCTGGTATTCCATACTTCGATCAGACTACTGTCTTATCAAGGTGTTGTGTCTCTCTGTCCATGTCTCATGTCCTGGAGGATATGTTCAGACTGTACCCCACCATTAAAGTAAATGGGAGCCCATAAACTTGTGTACTGTGCCTCAACAAACAACAGTACATTACACTATATGTACCGTGCTGCGATAGGTTATTATTCATACCTACAGCAGGAGAACACATATTCACACAAGCTTATGATGATGCATTCACTTTATGGAAGAAATGTCACACCAGTTTCCAGGCTAAAACTGGGTGCTTCTATGAAAGTTCCTAAACTTCAACTTACCAGTTCCAACAGCCAATGGTCTCTAGTTTTATAACTGCATTTATTTAAATACAAACCTTATGATGACAAACCCAGCTCAACTGCCTTGACATCCGATCATTTTCTTACTTGTTCACTTATTAACTGAGAGGGCAATGTTTGAATACAGCTAATACCGTGAACTGACAAAAAGTAAATAAATAAACTCCAAGATAACAATTCAAACTACTAAAAATGGTAATAAAATAGTAATAAAATACTATGGTTTCAATGGATTATATGTTATATATATAATTCACATATATAATATATAATCTACTATATGTATATAGTATATATATGTATATAGTATATATATATATATATATATATATATATATATATATATATATATATATATATATATATATATATATACAGATGTATATAGATGTGTATACAACTTCTCAAGATTTGTTTGTTCTTATGTCAAGACTGTAAAAAGATGTTAAATCCAATCTCAATATAGGAACAAGGCTAAATCTTGCACAATATCAAAGTGTCACCAAAGAAAGCCTGATATGATTGATGCTATGCATTCTCCTCAGATGGAGGCATAGCACCTCTCATGGCACTAGTGGCTGCAGAATCAGGTTAATCAGAAAGGATTACAGACTGTTAGGTTAACGTATTCTACACAGGCTGGGCTCACCACCATTGTAACAGATTTTCTTTTCAGCAGTCTAAAGTGCATGAGTTACCTGGCCTGTGGTTACTTCATGTCCAGTCACCTCACTCTTTGGCTGTGGGCTGGCCTCCTCCTCCTCTAAGGTGTAATAATAATCCGTCTCTGTGGGGGTGTGGTCAGCCTCAGAGTAAGCAGTATCTACATCCTGATTGGGCAGGCCAAGGAGAAGATAGGAACAAGATGGAGGTATGCAGATTTGAAGGAGAAAGACTGGTTAGCTTAAAGTAAGTTCATATTTTGATGAACTTGTTAAATGCAGAGAGGAAAGAGCCATGTTCCTTTACCAGAGAGGCAAGATACTTTCTGGCAAAACATAGTTGATCTAATCTCATAATTGAACTCGAGTAGGAAAAAGTTTAAGCCAGAATCGAATATCTTGACATAAACCTTTACATCATAAAGGTTTATTCAAAACGCCAAGATTTGTCTTCCCAGGCTTAACAGCTTTTGGATCTAAACCGAATAAAAATGCCACAATGCCATGCCAAGGTCTTTGCATAGTCAAGTTGCCCTTTGTGTGAAGGACAATAGTGGGCCATAGCTTGACTTCTCAATTGGTCAAGATTAGGCGTAATGGTCATCTTGGCTGCATCATCATAGACATGATCCTGTTTTGATGCTTGTACTCCATTTTGCGAGGCAGGCATTAAAAATAACAGAAAAGAGCAATCATTGAGCACAGCCTCGCACAAATATAATATAATCAAATTAACTTAAAGACTTTAACACTAAGTAAAACAGTACACCAAAAACACATGTTACCAGGTGTGCATTATATCTATAATAACCCTGGTAAACTTAATTTGCAAATGTCAGCAATGTATAAATGCACCAGTAGTACTTTTTGTGAAACTGCTTCACTCATATTCAGATTCAAATATGGACGAGAAAGGAGCCTTTAATCAACAAGACAAAAAAGGCCCAGGAACAGAAGGACAGACAGACAGTAAGTTGGAGAGAAAGGATGTGTTTTTTCATTTATAGAACTACAGTAAGATTAATTCATATGTGGATCTTTAGAATTACACTTATTGAAAGATTGCATGCTGACATAACTACTTTCTACAAACTAGAGTAAGGTTGCAACAGGGTGTACAGACTGGTAGTGACAGGATACTGAAGCATAAATAGACAGAAGACTGTACAGGCAGTCATGCGGTAGTGTTACAGTATATTCCGCTTTATTATATCATTTCTCATGATCATTGAGATCATTGGATATATGAAACGGTGGAGAGAGTCCAGTGAGTCAGTATCTTCCAATCTCATTTCTGGGAATGTCATCTTAAAGGTTTTACACATGCTTTTCCAGTTGCTTTTACCTGCCTCACATGTGAGGTAATAAAAATATACAGATACTGTAAAGAATTAGGATCATACATATTTTACAAAAAGTAACCAAATTCTTATGAAAATAGTCAATTACATTGTTTATATGGTGAACTTATATGTTTTTATATTAAGTGTCAAATGACCATGAAAAAATACTGCAGTTTTGTCTGCTCTTTGGCATAGCTGCAGTTGTCTTATGAATGTGCAGAATAAGAGTTCACAAGAGCAAATAGGGAAAATAAAACACAGATTGGCAGGTTGGCACACCAAACCAAACATTTCTGTTTGTTTGTGTTTGCATGGTCAATGTGTTCTGGCTTTAACTCTCATTATGATGTAGTGGAATAAATTTGAATGATATAATCTCAGACAGAAGCACCACAAACTGCCCATAGGCTAACACTCAGGCTAGCTACAGTGTGCCATTTGTTATTTTGTGGACAGCTGCAGATGTTTTCCTATGTGTAAAACCTAAAAGATGAAACCTAGGACTACATTCACATCATACCACAGAGTCAGAGCAATGTACAACTCATAATCAGTACACAGCAGTAAGACTCTCACTTTGAGCTAATTTGTGAATACAGACCTTACTTCCCTACATGATGAGGTTGGAAATAAAGAGCTGGACAGCCAACACGGGCTTTTGATTTTATACCTGTTGATAACCATTGGTTGGTTTCTTCTTGGATTTTTCTGGAGCAGAGATGGTGGTACCACTGACTGCAGCCTTGTCGAAGGGTGGGAATTGTTTGGTCATTGATTTGATGTTACTGACGTCTATCAACACCTTGGGTTTCTCTGGCTTGAGAGAGATGGGGACAGGCAAAGGCACAGGGGCTGGAGCAGGTATGGGTGCTGGAACTGGTGCCTGTTTCTTGGATAAGGGTTTCAGACTAGCAAGCTTTTGTGTGATTACAGTTTTTTTAACTGCTGCCATTTCACTCTTCCCAGCTTTCACTTTCAATGCCTCAGCTTTGGCTATCCTAGTCTTTGCCTTATTTGCAACTTCAATTTTTGCTGTTTCAGTTGCAGTTTTAGCATTTTTCTCCAGCTTGATGTCAGCTTTCTCAATCTTCACTGATTTTGCCACATTGCCATTTGCTTTCTTTTCTGCAGCTATCTTGCCACTGCCATTAGTCTTTTTCTCTACAACAGCTTTTTCACTACCTTTAACTTTAGTAGCTCCATTAGCTTTTTTGTTGACATTGCCATTGACTGCTTTCTGATTACTGTTAGCTTTAGGTGCACCGTTATTTCTTTTCTCCTCAACTGCCTTACCATTGGGTTTGGAATCACCATTCACTTTAGCTACCTTTCCAACAACAGTTACTTTTGTCTTTTCGGCTGCCTTGCTACCGCCATTTATTTTAGCACTGTTGCTAACTTTACCACCACTAGCTTTTTTATTCTCAGCTGCTTTATCATTTCCATTTGCTTCTTTGTCTCTTCCAGGCTTAGAGGCAGGTGTAGCTTTAGAGTTAGGCCCTGATTTACTTGCTACAGATGGCTTAATTTTTGAAAGCAAACTTTGCACAGCAGTAGGTTTGGCTTTGGCAGGCTTGGTTATGGCAGCACTGGTTGGGGCTATGTTAGCTGATGTAATCGGCTGGGCAGGTTTTGATTTAGCTGGACCTTTTGCCTTGTCAAGTTTTGATTTCTCAGGGGCAGTGAATTTAATTTGGGTGGCCTGTCTGTCCTATATAATCCATAGTTGTTTTTTTAAATAACAATAATGGGTATTTTAAATGAAGCAGTATTGAAGTAGAGAGTATAAGACAAAAGGACAGAGGGGAAAAGATGTCAGGGATGGGTGGGATTGAAAACAGTGGGGAAGGACAGGAGGAGAGAGAAAGACAAGGTTGGTGTTTGACGACAATGACATTTAGATCACTGGCATTTGGATGACTAACTGAGAATGTCGCTGGCATTACTGGATACAGTATTCTATGCATAAACATACTGCACATTTTAAAAGAGCAAATGTTCAAATGAGGAATTGTTTAATTAATATCTTCTTTGAATTACAGTCCAATTAATTTGGGCTTCCAACACTGTGTTCTCCAATAATGCCATTGTCTGTATTAAAGCAGCTATTTAACGCATACAAAGACTCAGAGCCTGTGGTTTGCAGAGACACTGAGACAAATAGGCTCAAATAAAGCATATGCTGCTGATAATACAAATGCATGATGGCACACTGTGCTGCCAACTGTGTAGAGACAGAGACGGTGACATAAGAAAGAAACAGAAGACTGACAGCATTAAGCAACACACAGATTCAGACAGTATTTTGTTATTCATATTGCCCCTACACAGACTGAAACAGTTTACCCTCTAAATAAGCAGTTATAGTGTAGAGGCCTTATGAATGGCGAAGACTACCCTATTGGAGGCACTTCCTCGTAGACAAGCAGTAGCACAAGTCAGATACTGAGGCATGACAGCTTCAGCATGATACATAAAGAAACACCTTGCTGTGCGAGTGCATGCTAAGAATGCTATCTGCCACGTTAAGCCACGAGTGGCAATATTGACCCTACCAAAAGAAAACATAGTAAGATGGGTTGGCATAGACAAATGGACATGGACACAAGGACATTCATCTGAGACAAAATGAAGACAGACCAGACAGGCCTGTTAGCACTCAATAATCAGAAAAATGAAAAAAAAAAAATACTGCAAAGTAAAGGTGTACTTCAGAAGGAATATCAGCACATAACTACAAATAACATCATTTGACATATATAAATGTGTTTATAATCATTATTAATACAGTCCAGTTTTAGCAAGTCAGCATTTCTCTGCTTAGCTGAATCGGCACAGTGGGTTCCTCTGTGGATCTTCTATTGTTTAAACATATTTTTGTGGATTTGTATGTGAGACAGCACTGCTACACCTGAGCCTCCAGTGCCCATCCACATAAACACAAGGATTCACAATTTATACACAAATGTACACAGTGTATAGAACACAAAATGCATGACAATGGACAACATATAAAGAACCGCAAACACAACATCAGTGCGAAATTTGGAGTGGAAGTTGGAGTTAGGAAGTTTGGAGCATGTTAAATGAGAGATGGTGTAACAGGAAAATAGGGATATTACAAAAATGATGTGGGATGGGAGTGAACAGGGAAGGTATCCTGAACTGAAGAGATGAAAATGAAGTAAGATGGGCATTCTGAACAATGGGTAATTCTCTCTAGGGATGTTTGAATCAGTTAATCTATGACATACACGTCTGCACTCCTGGTCATTTTACATATTTAGTTTTTTAAATAATATTTAGATTTTGTAAATTAAAAGAAGTGAAACACAATCTCTCCAACAAACTCTGCAAAAAACAAGTGATGTAGACAGAACTCTTTGGCCACACTACCCAAAGGTATGTTTGGAGAAAAAAGAAACAGCAATTGATGAGAAGAAAACCTTTCCAACAGTTAAGCAAGGGGGTTAATCTATTTTGCATTGGTGTAGTTCAGAAGCCAGTGGCACAAGAAACATTGCACAGGTAGATGGAAGCAAATATAACAGAGTCAGGCATGAAACTCATGCAAAAAGAGGCAATCCAAAGCTAAAGCCATAACCCCATACACAACATTCTACCTCATNAGTTCAGAAGCCAGTGGCACAAGAAACATTGCACAGGTAGATGGAAGCAAATATAACAGAGTCAGGCATGAAACTCATGCAAAAAGAGGCAATCCAAAGCTAAAGCCATAACCCCATACACAACATTCTACCTCATAGAAGCACACGCTGAAAGCTCAACCAAGAAGCAAAAACGTTACTGTTTCAGAGTTGAATATATGAGTCATAGATAACTTAAAAATATTTTAGGAAAGGACACAGTAAACCCTCTTGTCATCTCTCTTTTCCCTATTTTTGCTCACACCATTCTCTCATTACCACTGCACCTGTAGGTAGGCTTTGTGTGGGTTGACAGAAAGATGGAAAGATGTGGGAGGGGCTAGCTGTCACTATGTAACAGTAATGGGGGTTTTCATAGCATCTTGTACTTCATCAAAGGACTGGAAGAAAAGGAAGAACGAGGCCAGAGAAGATTTCAGGGAAGAAGAGATGGTCATGTTAATAACAGAAAGGGGGATGTTGCAAAAAAGATATGGTGCACTATAAAAAACTTGGGAAGAGACTAAGAAGTGTACAAGGAGAAATGAAAGAAAGACAAATAGATAGAATGAACAAGCAATAAAGAAACAAGCAATAGGAAGCTCTGATGAAAGTCTTCCTGTTCATTGGACGTATGTACATTTGAGTAGGTCAACAGATGTGCTTGTAAACCAGTGAGAACTTCAGTGAATAAAGATACAAAAATTCATGTCTTCACTACAAATGCTCGTTTTACATATTAACATGCATATTACATATCCTTGGGAGAGGAGCTTGGAGCTCTTTTGGCTTTTGCTTTCTTGCACATTTTCCCAACAGTGAAACAGGAACCCATTTATAAGAGGAAAAACAGAATAGTAAACTTGAATTTAAAAAGTACATCCAATGCTCAACAGGAGATACTCTACGCTTGAAGATGCTTGAAGGAAACCAGCAAGGAAAGTGAAACTTTGATGATGTACAAGAGCTGTAGATGATTGAGGCTTCTTATATATATCTATAGAAACATGATTTAGATTTTTTTAACCTCAAGTAGATACCGTGTGGGGATTTCAGAAACGGTTCTACATCATTCTCAGGACCACAGTGAAAGTAAGAGTTATTGTCTACTTGGGTAACAATGATAAATAAACCTGTGGTTGAGGTGTCAGATCTCTGCCGTTGATGACCCTAATATGATTCTTTTGAACTACCATGCTTTGCATTCAGAAACACATATGTCTAGTACAACTCCTGAAATACCCTGGTCACAGTATGACTAAAAACGTCTCCTTTCAGAATTCCTCTGCAATTCCGAGCGCAGTCTGTGGGAGGATGTAATGCACTACTCACATGAGTGTTAGGATCCTGGGCCTGAACTTTGGGTAGAGGAGAGTCACAGTCAGGACTATAATGCTCACAGAAGTCATAGGCTGCCTGAGGGTTGGAGGCAATCAGCAGCTGTTGAATGTCCCCCTGTGAAGAAGCATTCCCAGAATTATAGAACTGTAAAGAAATCAGTGGGCATCAGCACTTCTGTCTTCAGCCTTGTCCTGTCTGCAACCTCCTCTCTCTGACTTACCACCTCCATTTCATTGTTTTTTGCATCAGTGTCTCATTAAGCTATATCTGTATCCATGGGCTTTGTTTTGTTCTGGTTTTGAAGAGCCAAAGACGTTTACAGTCATAAAAGAATCTCTGTCCTGGGTACCCAGGCATTGGAAATCGTTGTTTTCCCTGCACTAGGTGGACCTCACTTACCTCTTAAAAGTACTGATAATAAGCTGATCAGGTGATTAGCGGGAATAATGTACAGAGTGAACAAGTAGTTTAAGATTGAAAGTTAAGAACCACAGCAACAGCAAAAGCTTTTATTCCAACATTTCTTGCACTGACTGACCTGGAAAACCTCTTCATCCAACAGACGAGCACCAAATACAGTGATACCCTTGGTGTCCACTACTGGCTTGTTACTTCTAGGAAGAGGTCTAGTCATGCGCTTCTTGCAGTCAAGCAGGAGAGTAACATTCTTCTTTTGTACAGAGATGGCAAGGCGGTGCCACCTGCAGGATTGGATTAAGCAGAAGAGTGTGCATGCAGTAAACTACAGTAAAAGAAACAAAGTATGTTGAAGACATGAAGTGTGCAAACACACGAGTAATGCTATAACATGTTTATGCAAGTGTTAACATTGCTCAGAACCTTAAAATGCTGAGATTTACTAAGCATAATCCAGAGAGAGAATTTTAAGCATTTTATTATTTATTTATATAGGAATTTATATGTAACATTATGACTATGGTAAAGTACAAAAAAACAAACACACATACATGCACACACACACACACGCATGCACGCACACACACACACATATCAAATTTTAGAACAAGTTTGGGTTCAGCAGGATCTGGTTACTGACTTGCCGTCAGCCAGGTTGATCCCTGTAAACAGTGGGTAGTCCTCTGGGGCAGGCTTGCGGCTTTGGTCCTCGTACAGGAAGACAGGAGAATGGCCCAACTCCACTCCCAGCTGTTGCACCCCCTGCTCATTGTAGATGGACAACAGGAAGGCCTGAAGTCCAGCCTTGGCCTTCACCAGGGCCATGATGGAGAAGTTCTCTGGGAAACGACCTGGAAAACACAAAATAAACTTAAAAGAACAAATGATCAAAAACATGAATGAGATAAAAATGAGGAAACAGTAAATGAAGGACTAATTTAAGCATGAAGGGAGAACTGAAGACAGAGAAAAGAAAGGAAAGAGAAATGGGAGGTGACAGATGGGAAATTGTGACAGATACAAAACAGAAAATCAAGTCAGAGTTCAAAGGTTTCACCATGGAACAAATAATGAACATGAGGACACTACATGTGATTAATTGTACATAAAGGTTAATGGGTCAGTCAATGATAGGTATAACTGCAAACATACTGAATGGCTTTAAACAGCACCTTTCATTTTGTCAGGGTAATGAAATGTTTTGGAGTTTTATCAGCTAGACTGGGGAAACCAGGAATACTGGTCCATCTCAAGCCTCACTTATATATGAACCATATGTCCAAAAGTACCCTTTCTCTTTGTAAATTCAGCTACTTTACTGTGCACCCTTTGCCGGCAAATATGTTCAACTGTGCACACGCAGCTTGTACAATATCCTTTGAAAAACAATACCAATAGAATAGGATGCTCTGGAACAGGTGTCCACAGTTTTTTGGATGCATACTGTAGGTTATGCCAAATATTATTTTTGTGTGTACACAGACACATGCACACATCACTTACTTCTCAGCAGAACTGGACCACAAGCAAGTAAACAATATACTTACCCAACATCAGCATTGTTATACATTATTATTTGACCATTCTTGGCCAAATAACATTAGTTGTGTAACAACAAAGGGAGCAGTGTGAGGGGTATTTTATTGTTACCTCTAAGAAGAGCAAAATACTGGTACCAATGTAACTAGACATCTATATATATATGTATCTATAAGTCCATCAGCTTTAAAGGCCAGCAACTTACATATGACTAAAATTTTACATTAAGCTAAATTCAAATCTCAATTTCAGGTGTAAATTTAATCTTAATCTAATAGTTTAAAACTTTTGGTTATTGCTATGATGGAGAAGTGATGTAATGGCCTTGAGCATGTGAGTTTGGTACCTGAGAATAGTTGCTTGGTTGGGGCAGAGATCTGGGCCTTCTTAGTGATGCGGTAGGCATGGTCAGGAGTTCCAGCACGACGAGACGTACAAAAGCCTGGAACCTTCTGCACACCTTCAGGGAGTGAGGGCAGCTGCAGCACCCGCAAAACATCAACTGGATCTGTGGAGACAGATCATGCATTTATGACAAAAAGCATTACATACACCATAATATCTACTAATACACCATAAATTAGCAATCATGGCATTTGCGCTCAAAGCATTCAAAGTGTATTTAATCAAAAACAAGGTGATTCAACAAAGGTATAACCATATCCTATGAAGCATATTGTACTTGCCTTCACACTGTCTGTGTCATTTGATAAGGTTTTGAAGTTCTGTATTATTGGTGACAAACCCTTTATTATCCTAGCTTCCCTCCATGTTAGTGGTGTCTCCTCTAATGTTTCACTATAGTTATTACTAAACTACAATAAATAAAACATTGTGTTATTACCATATTGAAAGGGTTGGGCAACAATCCACATAGTGACCAATCCTTGTTCACTGAAGGCCAGATACTAATTAAATGAATATATATTTATCAAACTTGCACATACAGAACTCAGTTATTTATATGAAGGAACACTTGACTGCATGAAAGAAAGGGCAACTTCAAATAACGTACTGACATAAATACTAGGCCACAGCAAGGTGACAATAAATACTTCAAATGCATTCATATTTACATCAAAATGTGCATAAAATTCAAATCTGCAAGTATGATCTTGGTATATGAATCACACCTTGTTTTCAAAACATACCAACACAGACTCAAGATCTTCATCTTAAAGCATGACTGATACCATAATCTTTTTGAACAAATCCATTTGGAACAACCCAGTTGGCCTATACCCGCTTAAACAAAGCATCTCAAGCTTTGTTCAGTAAACCACATGGCAATAGTTCAATCTCTGCCCATAAAAATGGATTATATAGTCCTAGGCAAAAAAGTGGATAGTTGGCCAACCCCAAAGTGCAATGGTTTTTACTGATTGTTTTGGCTGGTCAGAGTCCAGATCTAACCCTCACTAACTCACTTTATCTGTTTGTTTAATGAGTTGTTGTTCTACCATTTTGGCACGTTTTTTTTATATTGTGTATACATCTCATTTATTTTTGGCTTTCAGGGTACCAAATGTTATCAGTACAGGTCCAAATAGAATCAATCCAGGTTCTTAACAAAGCCACGTAAATGTTGGTGACGCTGCCTGAAAGATGAACAATCTACCTGGCAACGCACAAACTGCATATTGTAAAAAGGTAAAGAAGTGAGTATTAAATCTCGTCTCCTAGGGTGTGACTTATACACTGCACTAGTGTTCACAAATGCTCTAAATAGATTTAATATGCCACTTAATTCTTTAAGAAACTAAGGATCAGACACCCATATGTATTTATTGCAGACATCTTAAAAGTTTACCAAATGCTGCGGAACTTTTGCACATATCTAAATATAATTTCATCCCCTCCAACCCCCAGTGGGACTTGCTATTACCCAAAAAAAAAATTCTTGTCAGCCAGACGATCACTTCAAGCGTCATTATGCCTCTTAATGCATTAATATGAACAGAAGACTCCTAAGACCACAAAATGGACAAGAGGCAACATTGGGCATGTCCAAAAGTCTTGTGCAAGCTTTTTTTGACTGCTGTGTGAAATACCATCAGGACATAACCTTTCAACTTTCATCGTTCCTTTCACACAAATGACCTATTGTTGGAGTGAAGAAGCAAGAAGAAGAAGAAGGAAAAATATGTGTTAGCCTTTGTGTGAAGACTGAACATAATGCAGTACATGTTTTTTCAGGATGGAGTACAAACTGTAACTTGGACTACCTGGCGTCATGCATTTGGAGGGTTTTGTTGCATTTTTCCTGTTGTACTGTACTACCATGATTTCTTTGTTCAGAAACTGAACAAACTTTGGCCATGCGCAGAGACTCACGGTTATTCTGGACTCTCAGTAAGAGAGGCTTAATAATGTATAAGTAAGATGTTGTTAGCTGAAAGGTGCGGTTCTATGCTGTGGACAGTTTGTGTGGGTTTACTGTCTTTCATCAAGTAGAGATGTGTGGTTGGAAGTAACCTGCCTGCTATCTCTGCCATTTAGGAGCACTGGAGGCAGCTTCCCAACTGCTACAGTGTTAAATAAAAGGGCATGTTAGCATGGTAGAAAGTGAATGTTCCCTAGCCTGACTCTCACACAAGTACCGAGTATATGTTTAAAGCCCTACATGAGGATAAAACTACATGAACTAATTACAAAACTATTCCAGTAATATATTTAATGACTTGTATAAACATAGCATGTACAAAGTTCAAGAGAAGATTTTGCATGATTAAATTAATGTCTGTATTCAGTCACATGAATCAATGTTATTAATAGTTTGTACTGTACAAAATATTATTCAATGGTTTTTAATAACATTTGTAAATGCTATACTTTACTTTTGAGCTCATTAAAAGTATCCCCAACATATCAACCTAATTAGACCATAGAAGTTAACTTTCTCTGTCTTCTTTGCATAGAGTGCCACTGTGTCCTGGGCCTGCCTGGTGCAATGAGTCATTGTGGCAGCAAAAACCTCATCTTGGTACTAAAGATGTACTGACCACAGGCCCTCTAATACCAAATGGCTAGCGCACTAAAAAAGATTCAGTTTATATAGACTGCCCACAATTACTGTATACACCCTGTAATGTAAACTACTGTAACTGCCATTAATTCAAACATATCATGAAAAGTGGACAAGATGATTCAGTCCCTCGAAAGGCCTGGAACCACCTACAAGTTTTTAATATTAAGATGTTCAGTACACCTTGTGATGGAATAATGGGGGGTTGGAGACCAGGGCAGAGACCTGTAGATCTCCAGATCAAGAACTGAGATTCCCAATTCTGGGGCACCTTCACTTATCTTCACTCCGTCTGGTGTATTTCTGTAAATGTGCCCTGAACCACTACAAAATGTATACGTGATTTACTAAATCCAACCCTGGCAAAAAACACGAGTCATTGAGGAAGCCATGGGCCAGAATCCTGTGCGAAAAGTGTACAGTATCTTAGTAGATCAGATTGAGAAACATTCTTCCTTAAACTATTAATGAGGTCTAATTCAGGCTAGCAGCTTGAATGTGAGAAATGCTGTTATGTACTGACTGAAGGGCTTGCATCAATGTATTGAGAAACTATTGCTATAACAAAAAATTGAAATATCCAATTTAGTTAGGTTCACATAATTACTTTGTTTGCCTTACTTAACTGGACTAGTTGGATTCAGCAAAAATACTGATACTCTTATAGGCCAAGGCAAAACAATTCTCTTGATAGCAAATTCTGTACAACATGGTTCTACTTTTAATGCACATCAGAAACCAACTTCATGACCAAATATACTCTGAGACATCTGGAGAAAAGTATCAACATCTATTTTCCAACATCTACTTAACATACATGTAGTGTACCATTATGTGCTGAACCTCAGAGGCAGGATGTCCAACTCTCTCTCGCAGAACACTACCACAAAACCACACTGCCCGAACTGGGATGGGTTTTTCTGTCACTAAGATGATTTGAGCAAAAGTCCACTGTTCCACAAAAACCTGCTGCTGCGGTTAGCATGAGGACTGTTTATTTCAGATGAGCACTCTTGAGGCGGTCAAGTGGATCTAGACTGTGATTTGGCTACAAATATAGCCACAGACAAAATAAACGGATATTTTTCTGTCTAGGTTGCTGTTAAAACACGCAGTATTACTTATAATGTTCTATCTTTGTTTTATACATTCAAACACATTTGGCTATAGATATAATTTGAGGCTTGTAATTCATGTGTAAAGCATTATGAGAGATCAAAAGAGCAAATATGCCCTAAGACGGTAACATGCAGGCTCTGTTTTTTGTAAAGTCTTCTTGACATACCAACATTCCGACTTGCAGTGGAATATTCTGGACTATTCCATTTCCTACACAAAACCAGTTTAAGGGGACCATATTGGTTAGTAGCAGAAATACCATATATTCCGGTAACTGTCTTAGATATGAGGCCAATGTCATGGAAGGTGTTGAATGAATACAGCATACTCAACCAAAGACCCTCTGCCAACAAAAACCTGTTTAAAGTACATTTAAGCAAGCTTTAGCACTAGTTGTCTAGTGTTTAACCCAATCTAGTTTTGATTACATTATGGGTCACTACACAGAATGAAGGAGCAGAATATGCTGACATCACCATTGGAAGGCGGGCCTTCTGGGAGAGGGACAAAAAGCCCTTCCAATGAAAGCCACGTACCTTCATTGGGAGAAAAAGTCTGGGAGCTCAACGTTCGTCCACACAGTGAAGCATTCATTTTACCATGAAAGCTAAAAAAAGGTTAGGTTCACACTGACGTGCATAGTTACACAAACAGAACTGAATACAGCACACATACACCAAGACACTAATGCTTTCAGTCTCTTCGGCCAGAGTTCCTTTTAATAAGCTGTTCATTTATTCGGACTTCCCTCAGAATACACAGGGGTCCAGAGCATCAGAGCTCTGAAATAATTCCTCAAGACTTGCTGAGAGGATGCCTTCAGTGCCAAAGAGCTGGTGCACATCAAACACAAGACAAACAAGAATGCTTTACAATCAGCATACTGTGCATAAGCTTGCATTTATTCATTCTTCCTCCAGTGTGTGGTTAAATGCACACTACTGCTTAAGACTGTTATCGTAAACATTGCAGTCAACCTCATTATGGCCCAAAAAGTGCATATAAAGTGTTTGAAAAGCATTTAAATTGGGCTAAATGGAGCTACACAAACGCATCCTGACCTGCACTCCACACTAATGGTGAATGATTTCAAGAGAGAATGTGAATGGTGAAAACAAGCAGAAAACATCATTGAAAACCCCCAAAACAAATATGACATCCGCAAATACATACAGCTACCTATATCACACATTTCTCTAGATCCATTCAATATCCACAGCAAACAATTTGAAAGAAAGTGCTGTTAGGTGGATGACTGATTCAGGAAACAGTCAGAAGGTAAATCTTGCATGTAAATTCGTGATGCATAGTATTAATGAAGGGGCTGCTGGAGCAGGTGAGCAATAAATTAGGGTCTTATAAAGTGCTTGAGATCGTGTGACGTTATTTTGGGGAATACTACATGTTTGCTGACCGGTATGCCCGAATAACCTGACATACCTGAGCAGCGAAGCGCACCGTCCTACCCTATATCCCCGCCTGGAATACTGCATTATTCGTGCGCAACAAGACCCTCGACTCAAAGGTTTCATCCTCAGACAGCTGAATTGCCCATATGCACGCATGCCATGGTACAAGGCAGAAAAGCTGACCTTGAACTACACAGCACAGGTGTGAAAGCTGCGCTCAGGAAATGTGTCATTACGTTGCTTCTAATGTCTGTTACAAAGAACGCGCAGCAGTGAGAAACGCACGCACGCACGCACACGGTTACATCCGCAGGTGTTTGTGTTTCTCTGTGCCGCGTTGCGCGTGGAGATACTTCCAGTAAATATCTTAAATGAGGGTTTAGAAAAGTTTGAACTTACCTGCTCGAGCCTGTGGGAGCTGACACAGGACGAGCGTGACAGTCACCAGAATCAAGGAGGTGAGTTCCGTGTGCCACGGTCTTCGCTTCTTCCGAATATCCATAGTTTCCGAGTATGGCGGTTTGGTAAGGCTACGAAGCAGAACAGGACCTTGTTAGATTTGCCTTCGGACACAGAAAGCCAGTCGAGACGAGCATCGACTGAGCTTCCCGTGCAGCAAAAAAAGAAAACGGTGCGTTTTAAGGGGCGCCTCTGTAACGCACACCCACCTTGACAATAAATTAGCTACTTATGTACAAGAGTTAAATAGTAAGAGGGGAGCGGGTAATAAATATTGTAGTTTTGCAACTTAAATCCCTGACGCTAAAGCCCCATTAGGAGTGAGCAGGAGTTCCGTTAAGTGGAGAGAGCGGAGAGAGACCTGGGATCACTCACTCTCTCTCTCTCTCTCTCCCTCTCTCTCTTTCTCTCTCACTTTTTCTCTCCCTGTCTCTCTCCCTCTTACTTTCTCCGTCGACAGGAGAGGGAGCATGTGTGTGTGTGTGTGTGCATG
>CM067475.1:28088488-28111278 GCA_034552555.1 Semaprochilodus insignis
GGTGAGGGGGGGCGTGCGTAGATCTGCACGTTAGGTACGTTGCGTGTGCAAAAGGCGAGGAAAGCGTGCTATTGTAAGGTGCCAGCGCAAGGAGGATCCCAGTGCTCTGATTTTGCGGCACGATCTGCGGACGGGATTCCAAATGTAATCAGTTATTAACTTCCTCCGCCACCATCCATCTGCTGCACTTGCGAATCAGTCGCCTCCCTCCTCCTCCTCCTTCTCCGGCTAGCGGTCTGAAAGCACAAAAGGATGGTCTGATGGCCTGTTTGTGTATTTTGTATTCTGTCTGTATTAATCTACTATAACACAAGGGGTCCGTAGACTTCTCCTGGTTTCACTATTAATTCTTTATTTCAAATGAGCCAATCACGTCGCGGTCCGCGTTGTGGATCACGCACACTTACACGCCCACTTTCTAGGTATATGTTCTTTGTCGAGTCCCTTGTGCAGAGTGTTTACACAGTGCAGTGCAAGGCTTTCTCATGCTGATCTCTACTCGGGGTTAAACCAAGACACACAGTGGTCATTCTAAAATAACCCCAGACTTATTATTTATGTTGAAATGTTAAGTTCTGTTCTGTCAACTGCAAGGTAATGTAGGTAGTTCCATATCCACAGTACATGTGGACTGCTTAGGCTTGATTTGTCTGTGATCCAGTCTATCTGTAAAGCATTTAGGATAAAGCTAACTAAAGCTGCCATTCTCACAAAGGAGTAAGAAATGTTTCCTGCGCTTTGCTCCCTTTGCACTCGTCATAAAATTAGTCCCAATTCCGACTCAAATCGCACATGAGATCATGGATTTGAGCCAACCCAGGAATAAACAGGCTTATGTCCCTTATACATGGGTATGCATTTTTTTTTACTTTGTGGCTCCTCATCCCCAGTGTTACCCATCATTTACTCGTTTTTTCCCTTTCTGGTTCCAAGCGCCGATTTACTTATTGATGTCTGCGTGTTCAAACAGGCCTGGAGCATAACTTGCATTTAAGATCCTTTCTTTAAATGTAGTAAGAGGCAGCGTGCTCTAATTTGGTATAATGATCATCATTTCATGTTATTCCCCTTTTACTTATTCTCACTCCCTATCATTTCACTGTCTTTGATTTGAGGGGGAAAAATGCTTTGTGCTTTCTCTGCCCATTCTCCCTCTTTCGCTCTGTTAGTGGGACGTGAGTTTTCTGGCAGGGAATTTTCATCTAACATTCAGTGTGTCCATATGCATCAGAAAACATTTCTGCATAAGCCAGTGGACCTCACACTAACCACAGCAAATGATGTCTTGCAATGACGTTTAAAACTGACCCGGGCACTTCAGTGCTGATTATAGAATTTAAGGACACTTTACACTGAGGCATGTGGCTGTGCCTGCGGACTGGCTGTGCAAAATTCAGTCCCCTCCAAGACGTACCTCTGAAAAGCCCTGATATGCTATAACTGCTTAACTAATGGTTTAAAATTGTCCCTCAGAAGTGATACATCAATACTGCCTAATTTTTTCCCACCTCACGGAGTAGAGAGAATGGGAATCTTCAAACGTTCTTGGTATGTTTGTATTGCGCCCAGCTGGTGCACTCTAGTCTGCATTGTTTTTCCAAATTCAAACATTGTAATCATGCCCTGAGTGGAACAGTCCTGTGGTTCAGTCCTAGACACCAAGTCACAGAAATGAATGTGAGTTTAAAGGGGATGGGGGAGGTTAAGAAAGTGGAAGTGAATAGAGCAGTGTGTTCAACCGAGTGATCATTGGTGGAAAGGTGTTGTCCTTTACATCTAGTTATACATAAGATGACAGACTTCAGCTGCAGAAGCTTAGACACATGATGATAGGTCCTTCATTAACTGGATTACAGTGTGGTCTGGTAATTTACTCATTATCTAATATGAAAACAGAGACCATGTTTGAACCCCCTGAGACACAGGTTTTCCTTGGTTTTTTTTCCACAAGGAACTTTCTCCATTTCTACAAAATAATAAACGTGTCCCACTATAACTATACCCCTTCATCTTAAGATAAAAGGTGTACATCTAAAGACCTTAAAGGGAAATTATATTGTGTGCTCTATGCTGCTAGGAGGCATACTTAAAAAGCAGTTTCTGTGCTGGGAACTGACAAAATGCTGATGAGAGGAATACGTTTATGAAATTTCTATAAGCAGACGACTGATGCAATATTTCAGCACATGTGCAAACAGCGTACAAGGCAGCTAAATCAAGTTAATCTGAAAAAAGCACTGTAAAGACAGACTTTGTCTAGGAAATCCTCGAGTCACATGTTTTCAGGGTCATCGGGCACACGTCACTCCACCCACATCTTTAACATTAATAAGAGCCTACTAATTTGTCCATAGTAAATTTAGAGTTTGGAGATGAACCAGAGGCACTGTGGTAATCTCTGATTCCAGCCAGCTACCCATACTAACAACTGTTCTGACACAGCAGACTGTGAGCAAATCAGATTTTGTAACGCCTGTCAAATGTGTCCTTACAGATTTCATGACTTTGTTAGAGGTTAGAGGTATCAGGTGGGGTATCTGAGTGAAAATGAGTGTGCCCAACAGACTGATACAGCAAGTGCTTGTGGCTAGCCCGCCTATTTAAAAATAGGACCTTGTAATTACAATAAAGCTAGTAGATTATATTGCAGACTTCCTTGAATACTCTGTATTTTACTGGGCAGGGTTGCAAACCATACACACACACCCTAGCCCGCTACAACATACCAAAATAGATCAGAGAAGGGGGAGGAAATGGATTGGGTGTGTGATATTTGTGTGTGAGAGTGTGTGTGTGTGTAGAAGTTAAATGGCTTGCTAAAAGACTTCTGCAGACCCGTAGAAAGAATAAGGCTGTTTATGTGAGTTTGAAACACAGTAGCCAGTAGTCAGTGGGAACTCTAGGTATATGCACATAATGGATGTTCGGAAGAAGCGAAGACCGTGGTGCACGTATATGCACATAAAGGTTTTAAATGTTAAAAATCATAAGTCTGTCATTTTGTAACTGGTCTGTATACATACACAACTAACCACATACTAAAGAAAGTAGAAAAAGTATAAGTGAGAGAGGGATTACGGATAGAAGATAGAAGGTGAGCCGTTCAACTTTCTTATTTTAGTTTAGAAGTTCCTGAACATCTTACAATTTGGTTCTATTGTTATTATTATTATTATTATTATTATTATTTAGATTGGCTAGTTGACTAGCTTACTGAAAGTATGATCTATAAGTAATTGGGCTACATAACTACATCATTTTGGAACATTTGGTAATTTGATGTGCCACATTTGTTGTTTTAGTCTCATATGATTCTATCCCAAGTGATGTTCCAGTTTATTGGCATAGATATAGTATCTAAATGTAGTTTTAGATGCAACAGTCTCCTACAGTCACTGAAGTACATGTACATCCTCAGAACTAAGAATGCGCTTTAATTTCACAGTCATTGCTTCACTGAATTCTATTCCAGTACACTAGATTACAGAGTGAATGTTCTCTTGAGGAACACAAAGGATCCATAGAAATAAGGAAACAATTTCAATACATTGAAATAAGTTCAGTTGTCTTTTATTCATATAACGAATATGGCATAAAACAGGCTATGGAATTTACATGGAATAGAGATATCAATGGACTACTTACTCCAGGGAAGTAAAAATATTAAAAGTTTTGCTAGTATTCTGGTAATAATAGTATCCTTAATTGTCAAGCAATAATGTCACTAAAACTTGATTTTTTTAAACAGACTGTCCTACCAAGTAATATGTAGACATATAAAGAGCTTTATAAAGGCATTCCCCATGTTACATGTTACTGCCTACACAGCATTTATAATGGCTGGTCTAGAAATTATTTTTGTATATGCATTTGTCACAGTATAAATCATTGGGAATAAAGTAGAATTGGGAATAATGTAGAAATGGGAATAAAGTAGAATAGGGAACACCAGGATAACAATCATTTCCACTGCACAAACATTACAGGGTACAGCTCGTAATCCAACATTTGCTGTAAGTGAATTTGAACTGGGCACAACCACAGAAGTCGTGTGTGTACTTTAATAGTCCGGAATGTTTATAATTGTCTTTGGTGTCTGATTCCAGGTTTTCCAGCACGTTAAATACACCTGGTTCAGCGGTGAGTTTTAGATCATTTAACACAATCAAATGAATAGTTCTTTAACAACCCTGTAATAGTCACTTCTAAACAATATAGCACAGAAGTTTTTATGGACTTTTTGGTGAAATGACACAGATGAAACACTTTTGGCTCCATAAAGAACCTGGCTTCATAATGGATAAAAGGTGGGTGTGAGTAATGGTAAAAGTGAGGTATGAGGGTGATGAACCTTTAAAAAGTTTTAGAGAAGCAGCACAGTATGTAAAGCTCCAAAGATGTAAAGAACACTTGGTACATAAATATTACTTTATGTGAGTGTTCCTCACCCACAAAAATCTCTTTTTCATGGTACCTTAGGAAAACAAAATGAGCTAAATTGGTTATTGTACAGCACAGCTCAAAGAAATCTTTTGCAGGACTTTTATTCTTTTTTTTAAAGTGTAGCAGTTAAGTTGAAGGTGAAGTGTAATAGAGCGGTACTACTGCTCCCTGATTCTGGCACAGTTTAAAAAGCTACCAAGTATGAAGGAGCGAAAAAGAAAAATACAGATAGGGAAGAAAATGTAGGAAGGCAAGAAGAGTTTTAGGAGAAGCCATGGAAAGCTACAGCAAGGAAAAATTATAGGAATGAATAGAGGGATGGAGGGAGGGAGTGCAGAGGCATGCATAGGGCGAGAGGGAATGAATGAGGGCTATTGACAGAGAGAGAGAGAGAGGGATCAAACACTATTTACACAGAGAAAGGTGGAAAAGTGAGCATTGGAGGGGAAAGGAGGAGGTCACTTTAGCTGACCTGTTGATTAAGATGAAATTTTGAGACATTAGCTACGACAGAGGGGGCTGTATGCATTACAAATGTAGGTTAGACGAGCAAGCAAGAGCAGCAGAGCAGAATAAGTGACCGCTCATTGTACTTGTTCCCAAAACCACCCAGATTTGAACGGAGAACACCGAAAATAATTGAGCTGTTTTAACACAGTATTGGTCACATTACACAGGGGACAAACTGGGGTCAGCAACGCTCAACTGCAGTTCTAGATGGACACTGGTTTAGTACCATTTTACTTGAAGCGTGCTTAATTCCGATAGATCTCACAAAACAGCTTGAACACGCACACCCAGCTATCAAGCAAGCTGAAGGAAATATAACCCATGACTTATCCTTCCCTGTGAACCACTGGGTAGTGAAGGTATATGAAATGGCTGAAATGTAGATAAACAGGACAAAAACTTCCAACGCTATAGAGCAAAAAGATTAAGGCCAATAAGAAGCTTAATTGCTGAATGTGTTGGACAGTAAGGAAGACATATAGTCACATGATAGTAGTTTATGAAGCAAGTTATGGTGGTATATTAAATCAAATGTAGGCATGTTTATTGCAGAAATGGACATGAGAACAAAGGCTACAAACCAATCTAGCAAGTCTGGTTCATACATCTTGGGGCTCACGGATGTACCGGCATGAGGTCTTGTACTGGCACCATATCAGACAGCATTGCGTTGCTGGGTGAGCTGAAGCAGGTGGCCTCAAAAACACACATACACTTGAAAGAGGAATCAACTTGCTAGGTATGCCTACAGGACAGGGTTCCTAATACAAAGCATTATGCTAATCTTAGAATGGCTTCTTCAAAAAGTGTCATTTGCTCCATTTGCCAATTTTGATCAAGGTTAACTAAAGTGACCTTTATGATAAATGACATCTATTGGAACAAGCATTTATAAACATTGATGTAGGGTTATGTCAGTTGTCATGACAAGCTTATGTAGGTGTCATGTAGCCTTATGAACAGTACCCTATAATAAATTGTAACTAAAAAGGCTAACCAGAAGGTTGCAGGGATATTTAGTATTCTTGAATGAGGATACACTGTGCACTCTGAGAATTCCTTAAGGTACGCACTCCTCCAGTACAAGTAGTTAAGCTAATTTTGCCCTGACAGAAAATTTAAGACAGAATGGTCTAAATTGATGTCTGCTCTTAATGTGAATATAACACACACCAGGTTTGAGCAGGGAATATGTGGTTAGGCTATAAAGATAGGACTGGCCTCATTTTATCATTGGCCACCTCTCCTTGGTGTTGCAGGGTTTATATCTACGTATATGACCCACGGGTTGTAGTAAAAGGAGCCAACCATAAAGTCCTAGTATGCTTACCCATGCTGCATTGCCTAATAAAGTCTATTTTCACAGCACCGTTAGCCCTCCAACTCAAGGTGTTTACATATGTGCACCTTTGAGCCCAGGTTAGAGTTAAAAGTGACTGACAAGAAAGTTTCACAATAGGACTGGTCCAGTGTGTGGAATGCATGCTAGATGGTGGATGGCAGGAGGGGGAATGTACCACTGGGGTGTTGAGGAAGGGGGTGGGGTGGCCAGGAAAAAGCAAAGAGAACAGAGGGGTCTTTTGTGCAACAGGAAGGGCGAGAGAGCAGTAAGGTGTAGTTACAGTAGAACCCTAAGAGGAGTAGAGGTAGTTGGAGAGATGGAGAGAAACAGCTGTGTGGAGATTGTAATAAGCAATACTTTTGCATAGTATTCATATAAGATGACTTTTTTAAATAATTCATTTACAGAAATCTGGCACACTACTTCTCTACTTCTATTTCTACATTTAGATATAACTGTAATGAATTCCAGCTCACTGGTGTAGCTAAAAGCTAAAAGTATTTCCAGTTCAATAAAAGCCCTTGGCACCTAAAGGGTACTCCAATCACGGAACAAGTTTGATAAACTGCAATATTTACATTCAGCATTTCTGTGACATATGATAAGAAGATGCCAAGATAAGATAAAAAGAAATTAATGTGTAAGATATATGAGTTGTTGCAAATGCATATCTATATATTACATCACCAGAATAGACATAATCCTCTTCACATGTAAGATTGGTAATATGGTATTTAAAAGTGCATATGTCATCTAGCCATATGCCAAGGTATTTATTCCCACTTCCCATTTCCAGATCATTTCGGGGTTGTGATTAAAAAGATTATGATTAAAAAAATTGTGTAGGCATTAATGTAAGGCATTAAAATAATACTGCAGCTGTACAGAATTGTGTCAGCATATAAATGTACTTTGCAATCAACAATGGGGGTGGCAGTGCCTTTAATACAGATATTAAATAATACCAGTTCAAGAATCAGACCTCGAGACCTTAGTTACTGGTAGTAGTTACGATTTCACAGAGCAACACATTGTTGTCTGTTGTAGAGATTCTAAACCCGTTAATAGCACTTTGGTCAAAAACAATATTTTGTAAGCTTTTTAAAAGGGAATCCTCAACTGTAACAAAGGATTTAGAGTGATCAATGAAAACGACTGCACAATGTTTTTCCCATGCTTTACAGCAAAAAGATCTAAGATGTCTAAGATGAATGTAGTAGCAGAGATTGTGCTGTGCTTTCCTCTAAAACCAGATTACTACCTACTCTGCAACCCCTTTCTTCAGGTTAACTAGATTTCATGTCAGTATAGATTATAGACTATATTAAATTATGGGTAATTATGAGGTAAGATTATTGTAATCAGGATTCAGTTCAAAGTGCAATATCTGGATCATACTATGCCTTTTTTGTGTTTGAATCTTATATAATATGGTAGTAATTTTGTGGCATAGGTTTCAATGTGTGTAAGAAGGTTTGGGGACAGAGGAGTGAGTGGGATAATTGGGTAATATGATTGGTTGAATTTGTAAAAATAAAAAAGCAAATTACTTTTCCTCTTTGCACCCAATGAGTGGCTGATCCAAGGTTGATTTCCACTTGTTGGTGAACGCCAAGCTTTGTCGTCCAGTGGCCAGGGATGGGTGTGAATGCTGCACTTTGTTGTCTAGGGCAGGAACTGGTGTGAATGCCGTGCATTAGTATCCTGTGGCAGGGACCAACGTGAATGCCACACATTGTCATACAACTGTGGAGACTACATTCCAGTTCTACATGTTGGTATCCAACAGCAGGGACCGGTGAAAATGCCATGCATTGGTTTCTTGTGGCAGGGACCATTGTGAATTCTGTGCATTGGCGTCCAGTGGGAAAATATAGTTGAGAATTTTGTATTTTTCGGTGGCCTTGACTCTAGTGGCTACTGCTAAATTACACCAGGATTAAACAGTGTGGAAAACCAATGTGAGCACAAAATCAGTGTGCCTTAGAGTGAAATGGAGAATGCCTAATCACTGTTTTCTTGCCAGTATTGCAAGTGTTCCCTATCATTAAATAGGCTGGGTGGCCTGCCTAGCCAAATGCACATGCCGCCCAGCGCTCATTGTTTATGTGGTATGCACTTTTATAAATTTAAAATCTTTTATTTAGATTTCAATTCTGTTGACATAGCAGTGTAATATTACAATATGTGGCAGGGGAGAGTGGGCTTGTGCTGGATGCACAGCGCCTAGGGGTAGTCTTCTAGTCCTAGTCTACAAAGTTTTCTGCAAACAAAAGTAGCAGTTTAGGATGGTCTTATTGACATATGGTGTGCTGCAGGGTGTGTGACACGAACCATAGATTGAGAAGAGGTGGAAACAGGGTTGCAAAGCAGATGTTAATGATTGGCTGAAAGGAGTGCTTGCATTTGGGTGTGCCAAAGGCCATAGTGTGACGGTGGTATAGGAAATTCTCCTCAGATTCCACCAAATCTGGCCAAACTGCACAATTCTTTGATGCAAGAGTGGCTAAACATTGTCCACTTGTTATTTGTAATTGTGGGGGTATTGCAATATGTTTTCAGCCAATTTTGGGCCATTGAGCTTATATATTTTTTAATTTTCCTTACAATATTTATAATATTGTAAATATTATAATAATTTGTAGGGCGTGTCTTAATCTGTGTTTGACAAAAGCTAGTAACTTGAAATCTCCAGCTGCCAAGTAGGAAACAACAAAGAAAACGTCCTCATACACTGAGAATTTCTGCTCAGAAATGATGTCTCCAAAGTTCAGCATTAGACATCATATCAGCATGGCTAAAAGTATTACTTAAAGTATCACTCTTGAACTCATAAACGAGATTGTAATATTATGTATTTTAGATTAACAGACAAACATGGTAGTTGGTTAAATCTATAACACTCATTATAATACTTTTTTTTATAAAGGTACAATATGTACATATACAACTAAAAACAAGGGCAGTTCCTGAAGAATATGCAGTGATTCTGCTGCTTAATCAATGTACAGACTTGTTGCTATGGTGTTGCTATGCACTTGCTAGGGTAACATAGCTGGTTGCTAGGTTGTTGTTAGATGGCTGCTATGATATCCAAGGTGATTGCTATGCTGTTGCCAGGTGATTGCTACAATATCCCAGGTGGTTGCTAAAGTATTGGTAGGCAGTGCCTATGGTATCTCAGCTGGTTGCTAGGGTGTTGTTAGGCAGTTGTTATGGTATCCTGGTGGCTGCTAAGGTGTTGCTAGGCAATTGCTATGGTATACCAAGTGGTTACTGAGGTGTTCCTATGTGGTTCTCATGGTGTACAGGGTGTTTACTGAGTGACTGTTGGGGGTCGGCAGGTGGCTGCTAGGTGTTGTTGAAAATTAATGTGAGTCCACTTGAAGAACTGGGGCAGGCCAGACCAACTCTGAATTCGTGCTCTGGGGACTGCTCATCCATGTGAAACATTGTCTTTCAGTCGAGCAGAAGTAGAGTAAATGGGCATAAACAGAGCAATAACTAACCATAGAAGAACAGGGTAAAAGGGGGATGGGTTGGGGGTAGGGGTTAAAAAGTATACAATTTTAATTCCATAATTTGCCAAAATAAGCAGCACTCAGTATTCTTGTTTGTACTTACACAGCAATGTGTTTGATGCTTACAAGTGAAGCACTTTTCAGTAAGTTGTTGTTTTTTTTGTGTATGTGTGTTTAAACTAGACTAACCAGGGAGTGCAGAAAATCTGAAAAGTCACAAAGTCACCAAAATAGTAGAATACCTAGAATAGTAGAAACCTTAAGTCATAAAGCTGTCACAAAGCTGTCTATGCAATATCTATCTATGCAAAGCTGTCTATGCAATAATAGCGCACATACAAGTTACAGACAATACACAATATACAAGCAACATATACCGCAGATTACATCTGGACAAGTAATAGAAATAAAATTGGGCATAGTGCAAAGAGTCAGACATTATTATTAAGTCTTAGTAAGATATCACAGGTTGCAAACAAGTTGGTTGTAGCTAGTTAGAAGTCTTTTGTCAGGATTACTGGGGTGGCAAAAGGAAAACAGTTCATAACCTTTTTCTGGGTGTGTAAGCCACTTATACTCCTGGGTCATGGGGGTGCTGGAGCTCATCGCTCATTAATCAGAAGACAAGAGACACCCTGGACAGGTCACCAGTTTATCACAGGGCAGACACACACGTTCACAGTCACATCTAGGGGAAATTTAGCAAATCCACTCGATTTGACTGCATGTCTTTGGACTGTGGGAGGAAACCGTTGCACCCAGTGGAAAACCAAACAGACACTGACCACCTCTGGACACCCTTTTCTTTTCTTCAAACTGAATTCCAAAAATAGTTGAAACAAAATGCAAACAAATCACAAAGCAGAGATCTAGATTGACCTGTATTTGAACAAAAACAATACATAGACCAGATATTAAACATTTTATCTCAGCGTCACTGCTTTTACAAATATACACTCATACCTACAGTACATTCCAAAGAAGTGTAAGACTAGGAAAAGTGTTCAAAGATGTTCAAAAAGAGATCTTGTGTCAGGTGATGCGAACAAACTTTCTATATTTCACCACATAAAATGTAAAATAGCATCAAAAGATTCAGGGAATCCAGAGAAACTGTGCACAAATGGCAAGGCCAAAAAGGACCAGAGAATGCCCATGACCTTTGACCCCTCAGAGCAGGAGCTCACCTGATTCTACTCAATTAATCAACTTCTCAGTCATCACACAGCTGATCATGTGAGCTCCTGCTTTCCCTTGTGGATAAGATTGGACACCCCAGCCTCAGAGGCACTGCACTAAAAGCAGCATGTTTCTGTGATAGATATTACCACTTGGACCACTTTAGCAGTGCACACAAAACACAAAAAACCCAAATCTGCCACGGCATCCATGGGGGCAAGTTAAGGCTGTAGTACATGTCCCTACCACTTTTCTACTTAGCTAAAATTCAAGGCCTATTAATTGCATATGCATTTAAATTGTGCATATACTGTAAAATCCATTAGCACAATAAAAGGTTTCTGTTGGGAAATAGAGTTTCTGTTGGTGTTTGTTCATATTGTTCCCACCTAAACATGCAATGATGTTACTGCTAGAGTTGTGTGTATTTTTGTGGACTAGCATCTTTAGTCAGAGGAGAGAGCTCACTGAAGCACATTTAAGACTGTCTGTCTGTCACAGGTGCTTTACCTTCTGTGATCATATGGCACCAGTATCAAATTAAACACATAACTGAAATCTGAAAAACACAGTTATCCTGGGCATACAGACCAGCGTTTGCAGTGTACAAACAAGAACAGTGTTATTAATGTTATACTAGCTAGTATAGTCTAATGTTACTAACATTAACAGATGGTGTAGTGTCACTGTGAAGGGGTGTACTGTAGGTTGAATTTGTGCTATTACTTTTGACCTGACTGAATCTGTGTTCTTCCGTATCAAATCTAATCTGTTTGGCTATAGCCTAGGGTTACTGTAGTTTACTTTAGCCTAAATTTGCCATTTTTAATAATACACTCATCATCAAAGGAATAATTGCACCCAGAAGGATGTGTCAGGTTGCAATGCTATTCAGAGGAAAGATAAAGGTTACAAGGAACAATAAATGATGAAAAGTTTAGACTGATGAGCAATATTTACTGAGCTACACATACAGAAGTAGTGTCTCTCTGTATGGCGTTGGGCCGCCATGTTTGCTAAGTGCATGTCAGACGTCTTGGCATGGAGTTGCAGAGGTTCCTAATGGTGTTCCTAATGGTAATCCATCCCATGCAGCTTGGATATTTTCAGAAAGTTCCTGCAGATTTTGCAGTAGTGGTGGAGGTAGAGTGACACCAGGCTTTCTGGACGTGTGACATGACAAACTGATCTGTTGGTTGTCTCCACCAAGACAAAAGAGTGAAGATGACCTGTTGTCATTCTGAGTCCCTCCATGACAGTCTGGCATGACACCACTGCAGTCTTTGGCGATGCTGACGAGGTGTTAAGGACAGTTGTCGTAACGGTCTGTGTGCATATGGTTCTGTGTCATGCAGTCATCTACCAATCTGTTGGTTCTCTCTCTCCATGGTTCGCGTAGCTCCTCCAGATCCTTCATGTCACTGGTGCTTGGCTTCTTTTATCCACTGCCACCAGAATCACACAGTCACTGAGGGAGAGAGAGAAACATTCACTGAGGGAGAGATAGAGAAACAGTCACTGAGGGAGAGAGAGAGAAGGAGGGAGAGCAGCACAGTCACTGAGGGAGAGATAGAGAAACAGTCACTGAAGGAGAGAGATTGCAAGAGAGAGAGCAGCACAGTCACTGAGATAGACAAAGAGCAGCACAGTCACTGATTGAGAGAGAGACAACAGCACAGTCACTGAAGGAGAGAGAGAGCGAGAGAGAGAGAGCAGCACAGCCACTGAGATAGACAAAGAGCAGCACAGTCACTGATTGAGAGAGAGACAACAGCACAGTCACTGAGGGAGAGAGAGCAGCATTTTTCTTTTGAATTTCCCTCTGTTTACATTGACTCTATTAAACAGAGATTAAATTGAAGTCTGAGGAGAGATGTAAACATTGTTAACGACAGGGCATTTTCAACACAGTCATAACAGAGCTTGTGTATCTGATATATGAAAGGTACAGTAAATAGAACAGCCTGCTTCATTCTGTAATGAAGAAAGTTTGGAAAATTGTTTATGTTTGGTGCATGTTTTACACTGCAAATGTTGTAAGTAAAGAAAAAAGAACTAAATACACAGAACATAGGGGACCTTTATAAACACCCATAAGACAGTTACAAAGAAATACAGGATAAAACATACATTGTATTTTTTTCCATTTGTTTACGTTCTTGTGAGGGAGAGGGGAGGCCTGGGCAAATTTAACTTGAAAGCAGCCCAAAATATGCTAAAGAGAAGTCTGACTCCCAGAGAAATACTGTGGAGGATTTGAAGAGGGCTGTGCATGCAAGAAACCCCTTAAACATGCAAGAAATGGGCAAAAGCACATCTCCCAGTACATGTCAGTAACAGATAGACAGTTATAGTAAACACACACATAAAATTATTTCGGCCATAGTGGGCAGAACCAGTCTCTCATAGCAGGGTTTTTTTTCTTTCTTTCTTTCGGTCTAGTATATTATGTTTATCTATATATAGATAAGCTATATTGTTTAACTGAAGATCAAATATTGATATGTCCACATGTCCAGCTCCTGTTTAATAAGTGGAACTGATAAAATTGACAGTGGATGTAAATACAAGGATGATGTTTGAATGTTATGGCTACACATCATGACCACAAGTCCACTATGAATGTTCTCTATTTCCAAGCCTTCAGAAACAAACCACGACATTGTTCATAACGTTGTGAGCAGAGAAACAGCCCAGAACGCTCTCTAAGAGGATTATATGATCTTTAGAAGCAAACAGAAAAACCTTTTATACATCTCCATCTGCAATGATGAGGTTGTGTAGAGTATAGCTAAGATTGTGTTATTCACATATGCATTTGCGCCCTCATGTAAACCACTGTGCACTTGTAAATAACACCATTCCTTCGTACAGTATTTCAGTATTTCTGATACGACGTATCATAGCGTCATGTTTGATAGATTAAAATTTGATCTAAGACTGAATTGATTTTATAAGGCTAAATCTCTTAATTACATTCAAGCACATATGAAGGAGGGCGCAGCAGGTGGTTCGATGTCGGTAGGGGCACAGGGCTATAAAGGTTTGGGAGCCACTGCTCTAGGCCATCTGGAAGTTCTAGGTGCTTTGCTGACTGTTCAAAATACTCTGTAAGTTAATCTACAGTTATAATTACAGGCTTTAAAACAACCATTGCACCCCTCAATGCGCCGCATCACTACTCTAAATGATGCTCCGAGGCCGCGCGCAACGTCCTATTTGACACGAGCAGAGACTGAGAGGGCGGAGAAAGAGATGCAAGGAGAACAAACTAAACCTGTAGCTCCCAATAGTCATTTGTTTCGTTAACTCAAAGTGAGACCAGCCAGTATTTCGCACGTCCGCTCGTGTGTTTAGGACGCCCAACACATGAAAGGTGCTCCCTCCAGCGAGCTACACGTAGCAGTGCACCGCCACCAAACAGCCAGGGCCCTGGGGTCCTTCTGGGCTGAAGAACATACCATTACAAGTCTAGGATCGGGGGAGCTCTGCATCAGTCGGCACCTACCATTGCACAGTGGAGACGCTGTTTGTCCATCAGAATGACATCCTGCCTTTTATGTCAAGCTCGTTTACAACCTGATAGCGAGAAAGGAAATCCGACCGTACACAGCTCTGATTAGCTAATTTCAGACTAATGGGAGACGCTGACATGACAACAGCGACACGGTAACATATACGCTGTTGGTAAATACGGCCCTTCAAGAACTGAAGAACGTGCGGTGCTCAGAAGAAAGTGGTGTATTAGTAATCAGTGTTGGTGCTCCACTAAAATGCTAGAAATCTGTCTTTATTTAGCAAACACCACAGTAATTACTGGGTCAAAATCTCTGTAATTCAGTGATTACTTAATACCTGGAATTTCAGTAGGAACTGATGATGGACAAGGAGAGGAGCAATGATCAAAGGTGAAAGAAACCACACACAAAAGCAATTCTACAGTATTAAAACCTTTACTTAGACATGATACAACAGGGGGAAAAACTTCACTCACAGTACAGCAAATCAATAACAGAACTGCTAAAGTCAGTTGAAGGGTGGGTGAAAGAAACAGTGGACATAGACGTTTGAAACGATCCTATGTGAATTTTGTGCACTTTAATACTCGGAATGCACAAAACAGTCAGGCAACACCGAGAGGAGTCTTGTTTGAAAAAAATTCCTTTTGTCTCTTGTCTCCCAGCCAGCACTGTCAATTGTCAGTTTCTCCTCAGTGGGCAAATTGTAAAGGGGGTATTCTCCCTTTCTCCTTTCCTTGTGGCTACTGCGATGCGATGATGGAACAACCTCAGTTTAAAGATTAGGGCTCAGAAACCTGCTTGGGATGCATCAAAAACAGGGCAGTCCATGATCCTGGAGCAAATTTTCCAACATGATTTCATCTTTCACAAATGAACGTTCCAACACACCACCCCTGTGCAGTGTGCAGAGAAACGCATGGAAGTGTTCTATAGCTTCAGATGTCTGTCACAGGACCATTTATTTTGTAGGAGAAAAAAAAAAATAATAATAAGGTTAGCTGTGAAAACACAAAATATTCAAGCACAGCAAATTGCAATCAAGTAACAGATGTTGTGAGCCACTGCACTTCAGGGAAGGTTTTAGCCGTTAAACAGTCTACGTTAGTCAAAGCTCCACTGTACAACTTGCCATCACTTTTTGTGTATTTAAAAAAATAAAATAAAAATGCAGGCTGATTGGGCAAACCGGGGTGCTGCTCAAACACAAACTCACTTCACTTTCACACAGAACCGAGTACATATATTCAAAACGGCACACCCACCAATGTCCACAGAATCTGTATGCATAACTATACACATCCTCCCCGCTAAGAACTTAATCACGAGGATATAGATATTACAGTACCTTAGTTAAAAAGAGCACAGTAAAAAGAACATTTCTAGCACTGCCATTATTAAAAAGAAACACCTGGATACAGTAGACATAAAGATACACTGCAATATGAATTTCTGGAAGCCAGGAGGGCAACTGTCACATGAGGAACAGGACGGCCACCGCAAAAACTGAAAACAGAGCATGTAAAATGTGCCCTTGACGAATGACAAATTAACTACAAGTTCCTGATATACTGCCGCTTGACCAGGCTTCCGAAAACAATCAGAGAACATTGCATTAACTGCACTGGCTGATGAAACTCCTTGCATAATATTTTTCTTTTCGGGACAAACATGGATTTCAGTACATGCATGCAGCAGTACATGCATAAAAATGATCAAATCATAAGCAAATCTGCATACATGAGTTACAATACCAAAACCAAGGTCTAAAACGTAATGTGAGACGTACAGAATTACAAGCAAGAGTGTCAAACTCGTTTGCGAATAGATTCCATACTAAAGCGGTTAAACCTAAAAGTAGGAGTATTACTAAACTATAAGACACAGAAGCCCTGCAGGACCAGAATACAGCTTGTAGAATGGTCATCTTTGTATACACAATATATTTTTTTTTTTAAACAGCTAGTACACTTTTTCAAGATTTTAGAATGTGCGTCAACACTTTCACGTACACTTACAGTTGGCAAGCACGCACGTGAATTGTGCACATGAGAAAGTGCAAGATTGTGCCATCTCATGCATGTATTCCTCAGATGCATAGATTGTGATGGATGCTGGTTTTAACTCCTGATTATAGAAGAATTATGCTGATCAAAACGTTTCCACCAGATACTCCTAAGGCAACATAACCTATAAGGGAATCTGGCTACGAATAGACAGATGGGATGAGAAACGCACAGATATCCAAAACACAGGGAATGTTATTCAAAAGAATCAAAAGAAAAAACAGCTTTTCACAGATCCATCATGAGTGTCCTTCATAAAGGCTTGTTTGACCAAGTCAGGGGTGTCCAATCTTATCCTCAAAGGGCCAGTGTGGCTGACTCTTTTCATTCCAACAAAGATGATCACATGATCAGTTGATCCAGTAGAATCATGTGAGCTCCTGCTCATTTGGAATGAAAACCTGCAGTCACACCGGCCCCTTGTGGATAAGACTGGACACCCCTGGACCAAGTCTTCTGATCTATTCTTGCATCAGGTTCAACACGGTCAGTAGTACAGCCCCAGCAGAACAGGTATTTATGAGAAGCTTGGCACCCCAGGACCCTTTTTGGGGAGGTGGTCAACCACACGCACAGATAGATTGTTTCATCAGGATCAAGTGTAGGTCTAGTTCTGGTTTAGGAATCCATGCAATGGACCACATAAGAGATATACGTGGAGACATCTGGAACTATACAGATCTGTAGAACACGGCTTAAGTTCGTACGAAGTAAGAAATAGAGAAAAAAACCCATTCAAAAAATTCCTACAAAATTTTCACTGTGCCTTTCGGCCCTCCTCTGGATATGAGGGAAACAATACATATCCACCACACCTTAAACATCCCACATACATATTCTTCACAAATGCCCTGGCTAGCATTTTGTACAGGCCAGACTAAGATGATCCTGAATTTCAATGTTGCAATCCAAATTTCATGAATACAGTACATACAGTAAGAATACAACCTGAAGCCCAAAAATGGCATGTCAGCTAAAGGGCCTGCAAAGGGGCATGTCTGCGCTTAATTTCGTGGCCCTGAGGGATCTAAAATGTTCATCTAACAACATTTCATGCTCTGGAAACGAGAGTTGTTTATTTTGCTCATTAATTTTAACTGCATTGACAAAAACAACCATTTTACGTAGCAAGTAAAAAACAAAACACGCAGAGCACCAAATTGGAAGATAACATTGAAAACTGAAGCCCATCTTAAGATACACTTCATAATGTGTATGCAATTTGAAAAATAAGGACATCTTTCTACGTAATCATGTAAAATTGTAACTGGAAAACGCATTTCTCGACAGATTCAATTCGTTTTAGGGCTATATCACCATAGGAGACAAATCAGTGAGGGAAAAGGGGTGGAAGAGAATTAAGGATGGTATAAGCAGGAGATTTAACTAGCAGACACAGTGAAGCCCCAATGTCCAGGAAGCCGGTAAACCCTGGTGCAAACCGGATTTAAGTGGATCAAGTTCAGTCCAGATTAGGTCAACTGATGGGGAGCCTCCAGCATCTCCATAAGGAATGTATCAATTGGAGTATCACCAATCAGCTTGAAAAAGAACAGGTGCTCCAAGCATTTCAAGCCAATGGATCGCAGGGCTGGCAACCGGAGGAGAAGCTTGGCAAACCTAGTGCCAAAGAGTGCAGGATATAAAAGCATACAGCATTAGGAATGCAGCAGTATGACACATTTAAGTTAATAATGATGATTTATATATAAAGAAGAATGAACACAAAAGATCTAAATGTCCTACATACACACATTGGACCACAATAAATAAAACTGTTGTATCGTGAAGTGTAATCAAGAAGCACATCCATTATTAATACATCAGTGTCAGCGTCAGACAGATTTGGATGTGGCTGTTTTAAACCCTTACGCACAGTTCTTATAATAAGCAAGTTTTGTCAAGTAATAAATCTATTGTTTCAAATGAGGGAGGTAAAGAAAAAAGGAAGGAAAAAAAGGACATTTTTTTTTTAATGTAATCTTTTGGTTTAATCAGTCGATACCTTCAAAAAATATTTTTTTACTCATCAAAAAATTTTAATAAGTAAGTAAGGTTATTTCGGTAAAATTTAACCAGGGTAAAAGCACTGATTTGATTTTCTTTATTTGTACTCCAAAACAGTTACAGGGAAAATTACATTTAGGTACAGTAACAAGAGTAAATATAGCTACAAGTTATTTTAAAATGCTGCCATAATGTAGCCTACAGCTTCTACTAGGCTTGGAAAAAGTTGTTAATCCTGAGTATGTAATAGTTCCACACTCACATTTCATGTGAAGCTAGTTTAATAGTGTTATAGCAAAACATAGTTAGTCTAACCACAAAGCTACCTTTACTACACGATATTGACTCCAGAAGCATTTTAATAGTTTTATGACATTTAGATTGGTAACTTCTGATGAATACGTGAATAATGTCTGTTCATCTCACCTTTACAAGAGCACATAAGTGTTACATATATGAAGAGATGTAAAACATAAAATAGGTCAGAAAATAGTGAGACAAAAATGTGCATTCTTTACCTGCCCTGCTGGTCAGGGTATCTTTGTTTACAATAAGCCTCCAGTGATGCATAAACTTTTTCTCTCAGCAATTCCACTTCACTCGGGCTGGACAGACCCTTTGCATCTATGAGACACATACAGATGAAACTGAATAAGTGGACATTACTTCAGACAAATTCTAAGTACACAAATATGGAACATGCAAGTGTCTCACATCTCTCTCACTTTGCATTCTTAATAGCTCCAGAGTTTCAGAAAAAAAAGGGAATGAAGTTCAGCAGTAATCAGTGATCACATCATAAATGATGAGAGGAATGTGTTGGGTTGGTTTGCGCAAAATGTACTCAGAAGTAGTAGCACCAATAAGAAGACTAATTAACTTAAACCTTTTAACTGAGTATGACAGGAAAGCAGATGCTGTTTTCTACCAGCTACAATCAGCAATTCCAGCTATACTGCCGTTCAGTTTCATGCCGACTTTGAACACAAATGGACCTATGTTTTCAGCCACATATTGCCAAGTAACAGGTAAACAGCTTCTAGTTTTACAAGCTTTAAATGTTCATGTTTAGGCTCAAATTGATTAATTCCAGTGTGGGGAGTACACCACTGTTGGTTCAGCTTCTGGAAATCCAAAACCTAAATCAAAGCTTCTGGGTTCAAGTTCATTTTAAAAGAAACTCAATTCTCCTTCTGGCATTCTTTAGCACTGATGAAACCTCAGACCACTTGTTCACACTACAGTTTTTTTAGGACTCAGGCCCCACATGGGTAATGCCAAATTATGAGTAGTATCACTGTTTTGTGAAAGGAATACATCACTTCAGCCTGCATTACAGAGATCTGATTTCGAGTAGGATGTTTAGCTCTGACTCAATCGACTAAGTACAACTAAAATGCTGGGTCATCAGCCTGAGAACCTTCAGAGCTCCAAGTAGTTTGCAGTGCTCTATGAGAGTGGTTATTGATTAATAAACAAATGCAGATCTGAATTCACAAATTAATACAAAAAGAGTTTTAAACTGTACTACCTGGGTTGAATAGGATAATGGCTCTCAGACAGCCCAACTCAGTCTTGTCCATCTGCATATCCCTCATCTTACTCACTAGTTCAGTCAGCACCCTGCATCACAGTACAAATTGAGAGAGAGGAAATGAAGGAGAAAGAAAACGTAGGAGCGTAGAAAATGAAGGGGAAGGAAGGAGTGACAACTGTTAAAGTTATGAGGTCTATATTTACCTTCAATTTGACACCACAGCAAAAATTTGAGCAGTGCACCCAGTTCTACATCTGATTAACACACTTCAACAAATGACATGCAAAACTAATTTCTTCATCATCTTCAACTTTATGAACAGCATTTGGATAGGCAGGTTATACTGATCACCAAACCAAAACAATTAACAGCACATCTTGGAACTATTAGACTCAGCTAAAGGATTAATGACAACATGAGGGTTGTAAGTTAGCCTGCTGACACTGTTATTGATACAAACAGACAAGCGGCCCTATGACCAAAGCCCCTAAACAAAAGACTAAACTCTCACATAAACAAGTTTAAAAAATGATGTGATTGCTTTTGCTTGTTTTTGCAATATTTGTGACATGTGGTGTAGCATCATTACCTGTCAAATATGGCCCCAACCTCTGCATTGTGCGCACTCTCCCTGTGTATTCAACCACAATGTGTTATTACAATGTCACTGCACACAGTATATCACATTGTTAACATTTCCCTCATTTACGAAAGTCATGACTCCATGTGCACTAATGGAGACAGAGGGGCCCATTCAAGAAGTAACAAGTTACAGGCTATTGTTGCAAAGGAGACAGCCTGTTCTTACTAGCTTGTAGCATTAGTCATGCAAAGCAGCAACAAAACAAAGATGGCAAAACAAAGACACAAAAATAAAGCCACAAAAGGTTTCAAATTCTGAATCTATAGCATGAAAGCAATGTTAAGTCTGGCTGATGTTCCCAGTAGGAAGTGATTATATTCACTATAAAGGCAATTTATTATATGAGCATTGAGCAAAAAGCACAAGCAAATGGTAAATGGTGCAGGTAATAAAACAGAAAGGCAATGAAGCATCATGAAAATCAGATCAGCTACTGACAATACAAGACTATTCAATGCTATAAATCCATTGGGGGGGTGGGGGGGTGGGGTGGAAGAAAGAGAAATTAAACTGATTGTTCATTAGGGCTGGGCGATAGGATGAAATAACTGGTAACAAGTCACAAGTAGCTCAATGTCAATGCTTAAAAAACAATAACTACACAATTACACAATAACTACCAAATAATTTTATATGATATTTATTAATAAAATGTCGCTTTTCGACTTTGCTGCTACTGTGTGCATCACTGAAAGTGGGGGGGGGGTGCGGGGGGCAGCTACAAACCCACATCAGATGGGTCATGTCTATTGTCTGTGTTCGCAATCACAAATTAAGACCTGAAGTGAAATGCAGTCATATCAGAATATTAAAACCATCTTGTATATACATCCAGTTTATCAGCTCCACCTAACCATATAGAAGCACTTCGTAGTTCTACAATTACAGACTGTAGTACATTTGTTTCTCTGCATACTTTGTTATGCCTCTATCACCCTTCTTCAATGATCAGGACCCCGACAGAGCAGGCATTATTTGGGTGGTGGATCATTCTCAGCACTGCAGTGACAGGTGGTGGTGGTGGTGGTGGTACGTTAGTGTGTGTTGTGCTGGTGTGAGTGGATCAGGCACAGCAGTACTTTTACACCTCAGTGTCACTGCTGGACTGAGACTAGCACACCAACCAAAACTATCCAGACACATCTATCCAACACAAACTGTGCAGATGATCAGATGAGCTATCAACTCTGACTTTACATTTACAAGGTGGACCAACAAGGAGTGTCTAACAGAGTGGACAGGGAGTGGACACAATGTTTAAAACTCCAGCAGCACTGCTGTGTCTAATCCACTCACACCAGGACAACCACGACGTCAGTGCTGAGAATGATCCACCACCTAAATAATACCTGCTCTGTGGTGGTCCTGACAACAGTGAAAGGGGATTAAAGTATACAGGGAATCAGATGGAGTCTGTAGAACTACAAAGTGCACCTATATAGGAAGTGGAGCCAATAAAATGGATAGTGATTGTAGATACAAGGAGGTAACATTCTGATATTACTGTACAGTTTATTTATGTACATAAAGCTCACCCAAAAAAATAAAAATAAATATAAACACACACAACACCATCCACAAAGCATCGACAAACTGTAGTAAGGTGTGTCTGGGGGCTTTTGCAGTGAAATAGATAGCATTATGTTATGTATTTTTTGGATATCGCCCAGGCCTACTGAAGATCAAAGCACACTGAAGCAGGGAGACATTAAAAGATGTGTATCTGAAACAACAGCCTGCAACCAGTTATTCCAAAATGTGTTCTAGTCCTTAAGCATAAAAATCTGGAGTCCAAAATGTGCTCAGTTTTAGCCTCTTAACAATGTAATCGCTGTGTAAATAGCCACTGCTAAGGAGTGACAAAAGGAGAGTGTGTCAGCAAAAAGACTGTGAGAAGTGCCCACAAGCAGAGGAGACTTTGACTCATTGACTCTATATGTGTGTAAATAGGCCACAGTGATACCCCAGAGAGAGAGAGAGAGAGAGAGAGAGAGAGAGAGAGAGAGAGAGAGAGAGAGAGAGAG
>CM067475.1:28146249-28204045 GCA_034552555.1 Semaprochilodus insignis
ATATATATATATATATATATATATATATATATATATATATATATATATATTTATATATGTGTGTGTGTGTGTGTGTGTGTGTGTGTGTGTGAATTATAATTCTGGTGTAAGATTTATACTTCTATATATATATAGAAGCTATGACATATATGTCTTACTTCTACCACCGCAGCAGGGGCCTGCTCTGTCATGTAGTGGATGGCATCCTGGTCTCCCAACCAATCAGATCCTTTTACTGTGTCATAAAAATGCCAGCGCCAATCATCTTCCTCCATGTTACCAAGGGCAGCATTGATTCCACCCTAATATAAAAAAAACAGTGAGTCCAGTTAGGATGGCAACAGTACTCAATGTTCAAAAAATATAATAATTATTAAATATGATAATAACTCCTCTATAGGTGAAATGTGTAATGTATGTAGTTCAAAAATAGTTCAGTGGTACAGGAGTACAGGTTGGCAATCAAGTGTCATTTATTGCTATACAGCAATTTTCATACACCAAATTCCATTCCTTAATGTTAGACCATATCAAGGTTAATTACTGGAAATCAATTATAAGTAACATAAATAATGTACAATGATATTTAAATTAATTTTAATACAAAACAACAAAAATATTTATAAGTAGTTGCAGTATCAGATGAGATGATTAAGTAAACCAACAACCAAAAAACAACCGCATACACTCTAGTGGGAACAGTTAATATTTTTTAACATAGTACGGAGATTAAAACTGTTTGGTCAACATCATTTCACTTGTATACATTCAATCCTGCATATCAGACCTGCAACACATTCCAAAAGTTGTGAACGGTGCCATTCAGTGCTTCTTCCAGCCCTGTTCATTATATATATGTAAGCATGAAGACCCTGAAACAAAAACAGAGAAATAAGTAAGATGATGCTTTGCTCGTACCTGTGCAGCCACTGTGTGAGAGCGAGTGGGGAACAGCTTGGTGACACATGCTGTATTGAAGCCAGCTTCTGACAGCCCAAAGGCAGCACGTAGGCCAGCACCTCCTGCTCCCACTACCACAGCATCAAACTCATGATCTACCACTGGATAATGTGTGGATATCTGTAACAAAAACATACACACAGAAACATTTATCATGAACTATTTTCATTTGCTTCCTTGCAGATAACATAACTTATATCAAAGACATATGACTTATTTTTAACAATCTTTACTAAATATTGTTTAGCAAATATGTCAAATTAAATTAAAATAAAATTCTTCATAATTTAGTTTATGACTGGTCCAAATTTCCAAACACTGCTCGATACTTTAAAACATCCACATTCAGTCAATGAATCATATCTTTCTCAGATATCAAATGGTTTGACCAAATTTAGGACATATTCCTAGTCACAAAAAATGACTAAAAAAAGAAAATGACTTACAGCATCTGAGACTTTAGCTTCTCCCCTTTTTCCATAAATTGAGAAATGAAGCTTGCGGAAGTGAGCTGGGAAAACTGTGGGCAGCTAAAGACAATAAACAATCGTTTTTTTAATGGGTTGGCTGAAATGACAACAAACAGTTAACACAAAGCACAGGCTATATTTTTACATTAAAAAGCATTTAAATCATTAATTCACATTACATATTTAAAAAAAACCCTAATAATTGACAAAGGCCTTAATTTCATTTTAAAATGAAATATTTTTAGTCTTTTTTATGAATATTTATGTCTTGTATTCTAATAAACGTAGATGAGAAACTTTCACAGTGTTATTTATTTGTTTATTTATGTTGCTTGGGGAGGGGCAATAGGAAAAATTCGATATACACTGAACGGCCAAAAAAAGGTCACACACTCGTTGGACCGTCTTTAGCTTTGATCACGGTATGCATTCACTGTGGCATCGTTTCCACAAGCTTCTACAATGTCCCAACATTTATTTCTGTCCAGAGTTGCATTAATTTTTCCCAAAGAACTTGTTTTGATGATGGGAGATTTAGACCACTGTGCAAAGTCTTCTCCAGCACATCCCAAAGATTCTCAATGGGGTTCAGGACTGCATGTGGTGGCCAATCCATGTGTGAAAACGATGTCTCATGCTACCTGAATCACTCTTTCACAATTTGAGCCCGATGAATACTGGCATTGTCATCTTGGAATATGCACATCCCTGAGTTCTGCTGTTGTTTTTCTACGATTTTCACCAAACGTTTAAGTGATTGCCGATCACGATCATTCAAGGTTTTTTTCCAACCACATTCTTTCCTCGAAAGTGTCTCCCCACTGTCCTTCCACTTTTTAATAATGCGTTAGACAGTTCTTAACCCAATATTAGTAGTTTCAGCAATCTCTGTTTTCTCTGCTTGATGCATGCCAATAATTTGACCCTTCTGAAACAGATTAACATCTTTTCTATGACCACATGATGTGTCTTTTGGCATGGTTGTTTAACAAATGAGAAGCTACTCACTGCATCAGTTAGGGTTAAATAACTTGTTGCCAGCTGAAACACAATCACCCATGCAGTAATTATCCAATGGGAGGCTCTAACCTATTTGTTTAGTTAAATTCAGGTGGTGACCTTTTTTTGACCAGGCAGTATATATGCTCAATTATATTTAAAGGGTTACATTACTGAGTGTCTATCCAAAGAACATATCTAGGGCCATTTACCTCTGGTTTTATGCTGATTGTGATTCAAGACAATGCTAGACTAGTAATTCTCAACTCCAGTCATGGAGGCATAGCAGTAGCAACAAGAAAATGGAATATGTACAATTACAATGTACTTGAATACTTACATTAAAATTTCCCCCTCATATACACAATGTTGGACATATACAAAATTCAATACCATGATTTTACTTGCCATTTGGTGTACTAGTGCTAATATTTAATTTGCATGCTTTATTTGCATAACAGATCTAACATATTTCATGACAAGCAAAACAGTGCAGAGAAAGTTAAAAAAATAAATAAATAAATAAAATAAAATAAAATAAAAGCCCAGAGCTTGTACTGGACGATGGAAAAAGAAAAAGGAAAACACAGCAGTCAAAAATTATTTTGGCAGGAAGTAAACATTGCCAACTCATTCAGGTAGTTTTAAGTTGTACGTGGCAGAACATTCTAGAAACATTCCAGGTCCCCTGTGCGAAATTATGAACTGACGTAATGAAGTTCTGATGATAGCAAGATAGCTGTGCCACTCACAGCTGTACCTGTGTTTATACTTGACGCAGTGTGAAGTGGCACAAGGGCGGAGACACACTGCTGCAAAAGTAGAAATAGTGTGCCCACAAAATGAGTGCATTTGTGTGCGTGTGCCACATGCAAGATGCATCATGAACATGCTTAGTAGGGGACCTTCTAAACAGTTGTGGCTCTCACTTCACTTGAAGTTCATTACATGCAATGGTTATGTATGATCACACTACAAATGCCTTTGTAAGAAAATTCCATTAGTAAGTGTAAAATCTGCCACAGTGGGTTCTCTGAGCTGATAAAAATAAAAGCCTACTGCACTTTTACCCTCAGCTTCACCAGAAACTATAAAAACAATTTTATCTTTTTGCATTTTATATGTAGGCTAAAAATATAGGTAAATTAAATGACAATAATATGAATAAATGTTAAACAAATAATTGGGGGGGGGTATCGAAAGAGAAAAACTGAAATCAGATGCATTGCTGACATCTTGCTGAAATGAGTTTCCTGTTCACCAGCTTTGTTTTATAAATTTTTTTTGTTCTTTTTTTCCAACCGAGTGACCATCAGAAGTGGATATACTGCTCTGCCACCACTAAACCTGCTATTACTCTACATGAATTGTGAAGGGCTCCATAATTAATCTTGCTAAAAGCCAATGTTCTTGCCAGCTACAGTCCTAAACAAGAAAGAAACTCATGTGGGTCGACTGACATGTCTTTGACTGATTATTAGACTTGACCTAGTCTTTTACAAACAAAGGCAACTCAACACACAAGTCAAAAAGGACGATGCTGCATGTAACTGTACTGGATATTTCTGCTGTGCAAGAGACACACGAGTTTAGCATCTGTAGCCAACCAGCCATCCGCATAAATACCAGTTAGCTAAAAATAAACTCTTGTCAAATGCACACAACACAACAGTTGTGTTTTCCTTTTTTAAAAATAATTTTACAAATAAATAGCCGGGATATGTGAGACACAGTAAGCTGGTTCATGTTAGCCAGCTGCAAAAAACAGCAAAATACTAAAAATGGTTTTAAGCTTCTACTAGCTTAATTCTGCAGCCCTATACAATTCATATAGCATACTAGCAGGCGGTGGCAGAACAATACATCCGGATCTGATGCTTGCTGTGGAAGGCATCAACTGGAAACTATATGGCAGGGCTTAAGTCCAGATTTAAATGCAGATGCCACATTTCTCACCTCACCAAAAAAAAACAAACAAACAAAGAGATGATGGAAACCGATACTGATTATAGTACCAAAGAACTAGTACTTACAGTTTATACAGGCCTAAATATCAATACCTGACTGCATATAGACTACTGCAATACTATGCTACAGTGCTTTTTCAACAGTCAATATTGCTGCTGGATTGCATTCCATAGTGATGCTCATTCTGAATCAATCAAAACATTTGACCAAACTAAATCAGTTGCTCCCATCTGATTTAAAGTTCTGATACCCAGGTTTTGATGTTACTTTACAGTAAAATTAGTCTGAATTGACAGCAAATTATCACTCCTGAACATTACATACACATCTGTCCACAGAATAGAGCCCAATCATAAGATTCTTGTGTGGCTTCACAGAAAATAAAAATTCACTTCATTCCATTGTTGCAGAGAACTCACTCTAAAGTGTGGGAAAAAAGTGAATCACCTCCCTCCTTCTTCCTTCCTTCGCTACAGCCAACCAAGGGAACAGCAGACATGTGAGCAGCCCTGTTACCTACATATTCTTTCAATTTACTGTTAGCATGTGTAAGGAAACTGTCAATATAAAGAATTCTGCTTGCCCCCTTGTCATCATATTTACACATAAGACTAAACTCTGCTATCTGATTTCAGCTCTTGAACTTTACACCTGGTATATATATGCATAATTCATGGATTTTTATGACAGCTGGTTTAACATTAATTGTACCGTGCACAAAGAAAGTGCACTCTGCAGCCACAGGACCATAAATATGTTGATGCATCTGATATAACTTTGCTCATAACGACCCAACACATACATTAATAAAAAATATTTTTAAAAAAATGAGGTGAATCATACAAAACTGAAGTATGTGTGAGATTTCCCAATTGTGAGCCGGAAATCAACCCACTCTCTCTCACACAGACACACATGCTTGTTTCGGTGTGAGGTTATTACATAAACTTCCGTTAATTTCCTGGAGACTTACCCAAGCCTTAACCAGAACTTCTACTAACGCTAAACGTCAACCTTACCCTGACCCTAAAATTGCTGACCCAGCTTGTGGTCCCCACAAGGTGAGTATATGACCAGGTTCTGGTCGCTACAATGTGGCATAAACCTAGTACAGCCGCACGCGCACACTCACTCTCTCCACCAAATAGGCATATGAAGGGTACAGGCCACAAACTTCACAATTTGAGCAACAAAGACAAAACAGTGTCAGCTGAAAGCACACAAGGAACAACTTCCGCTATGAAACAATAAGCAATACATTATCATTACTTAACAAACAAGTCTGACTTAAATACTTCCTTTACATGACCTTCAGTGTCAGAGGTGTTACAGACAGAAAAATCAAACAGACACAAAACGAGGAACACAGTATATACAACATAAAATATACATATACATACAATGTATGTATATTGACTGAATGCAAGTTATTTTTTAAAAACGTGACAAAACCGCAACACCTTCTGGAAAAGTGCGCAATGACGTTAGATAACTAACTCCGACAGACATAGCAAACATAACAATAACTGCAAAACTTCGGGATATTTCAGAGCAGTGTAAATGTATCATACCGAAGGGTTTTTGTATTTAATTTACTCACCGCTTTCGATGAGAAGACCTTTTTCCCGAGTAAACGGGGGACAATTAACATTGGAGCCATTTTGCTTGTTACGCAAAGCTGCTGATTCTTCTTCGTCTGTTTCTACTTCTTCTTCTTCTTCTTCTTTTTCTATGTAAATGGCGGTTTGCAGACGTGCAAAGGCTCATTACCGCCACCTACAGAGCTGGAGTATAACCAGAAGCGCACGACGACTCTGTACACCACTTATGAAACAATGATAATATTGTAAATCTTAGTAATAATAAATGTAATAATAATAAAAGCTTTTTAACAAATAACACAATTTAAAAAAACCAAAAAACCTTCAGTATGAAATCCTTATAAGCCAGTGAATTAGCCAAAATTTAATACATCATACAGTAAAGCAGAAAATGTTAAATAGTTTTTTTTTGTTTTGACAGTGGTTGCAGATGTTTCTTTATTAAATGCAGTGAAGAGTTTATGGTTCTTCTCTATGCTCTTCTTTGCTTTCTTTTTTGGCAGTATGGTAGTTGATAGACCAGCTTAAGGAGTATTGCTATCGTCTACTGAACTAAAGTATTGACTGGAATCGTCTGGATTCTGCACTGTAAAGCTGACTTTAACTCCACTGCATCTGAAAGACAATACTGAGTTCATCACAGGAGAAAAACACAGTACATTTCTCCTAAACATGCATGCTGCATTTATTGAACAGTTGAACTTGGCAGTTACAATATTGCTACTAACATGGAAGACAACAATGATACGACATAGACACATATGCAGTAGATTTGAAATGATGCTTGAAAATGTATGTTTGTAAATTTCAGATGAATCTGGCAACAAGACCATACTTCAAACCTATTGATCCAACCCTTTGTTTTGAATCTCTCCTCTGTAGTTTACACTGTAGTAAACAAAGCAGTTGACCTACAGCACTGAAGAGGAAGTCTGTATGTAGTGGGTTGTATGTTCTAATAACGTACTTTAAATTAATGATACTGGATTTCAGCCATAGCTAATTTTCACACTTATGTGTTTTTTGTGTTGTGGCTGTGGTTTGTACACTGTGGTTTCTACCCGTAGTTTTTTAAAAAACCTAATAACTAAACCAAAGAGACTCACCCCAGGTTTTACCCCACCAGGTTTAAACATTTTCAAATCCAGCTAAAAAAAGCTCTGCTTGTCATCTTTTACTTGTAATGAGGTAACCAACCAAAAAAGATTTAAGATGAAACGGAGAGTGAATGCAGGGCCGAACGGAGGGTCACATTTACTCATATTTGTAATTAAAAATGATCAACTCTGAGATGACCATTAATTAGGTGTCGTATGTTTTAGCCTGTACAAAGTTATCAGTGAGGTTTGCTTAAAATTTTGCATATAGCACCGCAGCTGAGTAGTTAACTCTGTGCCACGGTAAACAGCATGATGTGGCAGATGTGTATGTCATATAAAGCTCAACATTTTTGGTTCAGTGTGCCTAAGTCAAACTAGCCTTTCATCCATGTTGGAGGGAGTTCCAGATATGTTTACTGCTCTCCTGTTAGCTGTGCAGAAGCCCAGTAAAATTTTTGAAAAAGATTGAAAACCGATGAGTGCCCTGTTAAACAGATTAGATTCTTTATAATTGTTTCTAACTATTTGTCCAGAGTCTTCTTTTATTTTGCAAAGCAGAGAGATGTATTTTACCAAGAAAGCAAAGTAAATTTACCTCTGTTATTCTTTTGTTCTACAGCAATTGGGTTTTGGGCAGTAGGCTGTTAGCATTACTGCTATGGAGTGATGATTTGTTATTATCCATGTAATTATAGGATTTATTCTTCATACATTATTGTATCATGTTTTATTTTGAATAAAATAAATGATAAGCACCTACACTGGCATCTAGAGTGCAACAACGGGTCTGACTTTCACCCCAACATAATCATTCAAACTATTAAAAGTATAATAGCTTAATCCTGTGTGAAATTAGTAAACAATTTAGGGTTATTTTAATAAAGATGATGTAACAGGGTTGAAATTAGCGTAAAAAGGTTACACAAAGTAACAGGGTTACATGTATAAATTACTTTTGAATGTAGATTATCACATAAATGTGACAAATATATACTCAGGATCAGAGAAATGTTGTTTAATAATGTTTTATATAGCTTTACAAAGGTAGTGTCAACAGGATGAATAGAAGAAGGGTTGGGTAGTAACAGAGTACACATAACAGCACTATGTAATCAGGTTACGAAAAAATGATTACGGTATTCCTTCACAGTTACAGTAACAAAGACAGTAATTCTATAAGAAATTATATAATCGGAAGTGATTACTGGCAAGTTTACATTACACCCACATACAATTTATAAAACATTTAGCAGTTTTTTGCCATTTTTGTGCCAATATATTTAAATTATGCACCAGATTTTAATGCTGAACTGAATTGATATTAACTCCAGTTCCGAATTGTCTGGCGAGTTAGTTTGGTTTTCTCATAAATTTCTTTCTTTGTCAGAGTTTGTGTGGCTGCTGAAACTGTGGAGAGTTAAAGGGGGCAGAGAGTTACACCACAAACCTGATTAACACAGTTAAAGCACAATGCACTGATGTGAAGCCGTACGAGCAACACAGCCTCTTAGCAGACACTAATGATGAGTTATTAGAATGACCTCTACTTATAAGCTTTGTTCATAGCTTGTCCATATTTACTGCTCATGAGTAACTCGAACTCAAACAATTTGTTCTCTACAAATGTGTTATCTTCATGTTAGAAATAAGTGAAGATATTGCTTCACTAAATTTAAGATGTGCTGGTTTGAGGCACAATAAGAACTGCTCTATACTTTTTACAATAGACAATTATGTTACTTAATAGAATAATACAGTTGCATTTTTTAACACGTAGTGAGTAATCTGTAACAGAATACATTCCTAAAGTACCCCTCCTCACCCTGAGTAGGAGTAGTACACCTACTACTAGTAGTAAGCATTATATGTCTTTCCTCCACTTCACTTACCTTTTTTTCTCTCTGTACAAATCAATTAAAATGTTACAAATGTTTACTGTGTTTAATAACCTAATAAAAATCATCTGAAAATGATTTAAGCACAGTTGACATCATTTTCAGATAATAAATCTACCCAGGTAGTTTTGCAACATTAACATGGGTACAAGTTCAGCTATTTGGTGGAAACAAAATAGAAGCACATGGTTTTTAACATTCTGGAAAATAAGATAATATATTTAAAATATGTAGATCATACATACACATTTAACTGTACTATAGATAAAGGATTGTCCCTTCTGAGTGAACTGAAGAATATGCAGCCTGCTGCAATCCTGTTACTCTGAATAAGGTAACGGGGTTGCAGGTAACAGGGTTGCAATGAATGCTTAGTTTAGCTTTCTCTCAGGAATAGATGCTAGCTGTGTTACTGTCAGGCTCAAGAACAAACTAGTTATACAAATAAAGAAAGAAAACTCAAGGCACACTCAATCAAGGCTGAAATATGAAGGATAAAAGAGAAGGATTATTTTTGGTCTTCTTGTGGTGACAGCTAATTATTTAATGATGTCATTTTCTCTGTGGTTTCCGACATGCTGTTTTTTCTGTTCCTCTGCCATGCTAAATAGGTTTTGGTAAAAGGGTTCCGTGGATGTCATGTTACACAAATTTAGTGCATAATTATGAATATTTAAAATATGCTGAAGATTAAAGAAATTGTCTTAACAATATCAAGAGACATATTCAGTGAATCTTAAGTTAGCTTTCATTCCCATTCCACCTTAAATGATGTAGCCGTCACGTTCAGACGAGTGGACCGGCGTGGGCATGATTTTTCAATGGGTCAGAAAAAGTCCCACACTGGCCTCAAAGGAAAGGAATCATCTAATTTGGTGCTCAAAATATATTGACTGCTAAAATAAAAATCAACATTATGTTCTTATTACAGATGATCTGGATGATGCATCAGTTTCTAGTATAAATCACCATATGCTCAGTTTCATAGATGTGCAGCTTTAACCCTTAATGAAAATATATAATGTTTAAAAAATTAGCAGTAATTTTTAAAGAAATATTTTTCTTTTTTACTTTAAGTACATTATTAAGCGAGTACTTTTATACTTCTACTTGAGTAAAAAAATCTAAGCCATACTTTGACTTTTACTTAAGTATTTCTTTGCTTATATTACTTGTACTTTTACTCAAGTAAGGGACTTGTGTATTTTTGCCACCTCTGCCTTCAGCGCATAGTGAGGACAGCTAAAAAGCTTTAAAACGTCTCTCTACCCTTCTACATCACATGCTGCATCCGAAAAGCCACCACCATTGTATATAACCCCTCACACCCCTCACACTAATTATTTTCTCTTGTGCTATCTGGAAGAAGGCATTATAAGCATTTGAGCTCTCACAGCCAGACTGTGCAACAGTTTATTTCTACAAGCCATCAGATTCCCTCCCACAGATTAAACTGACAAACATTTTCTCATACACACACACACACAACCCTCACATTCAGGACACCATCTTGCACCACACTTCTTGCAACTCCAAATTATTTCGGTGAGGCCAATCATTCTCTGAGTAGAGAGTTTTTGAGCCATTTTGTGCCATTTGTGATTTTTCACACAGAGGAATTTGTGTTCCGCATTTAACCCATCCGTGAAGTGAAACACCCACATGCACACACTAGTGAACACACACACTAGGGGGCCGTGAGCACACTTGCCCGGAGCGGTGGGCAGCCCTATCCACGGCGCCCGGGGAGCAGTTGGGGGTTAGGTGCCTTGCTCAAGAGCACCTCAGTCGTTACTGTCGGTTCAGGGAATCCAACCGGCAACCCTCCGGTCACCAGGCTGGTTCCCTAACCTCCAGCCCACGACTGGAGATGCTGTATTTAAATGTAATTACTGTATCAACCAAATACTGTATTCCGTTACTGTTGCTCTTGTGGCTACCTCAGTGACTGCTATGTTCATATATGCTAGCCTAGCCTACTCATATATACCTGCTAATATGTCATATCTTACATCCTGCTTTGCACAACTCTACATACTCCCAGTATCTGTCCTGTGTCCTATTTTGTATTTATTGTATGTCTTTTTTATTTATTGCACATTGTCTGCAGTTTATCTGAGGTTTGATTTTATGTTATTAAGATGTTGAAATTATTTGTTCGATTTAGCTTCGATTTAGGCTCACCCACACTCTAGCTAATAGCAAAGCGCGTTGGATTTGTAGAATGAAGGAGAAAAGGGGAAGTCGGGCTCAGTTGTAGTATTTTTTATCTTAAGCCCAAAGATTTCGACTTTCGATTTAGAAATCAGATAAGGAACTGTTGATAGTTTTTTTTCTTATTTACTAACATAAATCGAACGACCAAAACGTACAGGAACCGCCACAGCGTAGTCTAAACTCCGTTTCCCAGAAGCCATTGCGGCGATATCCGGGTATGCGCAGTTGATCTCTGAACACGTTGTAGGGAGCATGGCGGAGGAACACGACGTAAACGAGACAGGATTAAATGTTACAAAAGAAGAAAAAGCAGAAAACAGCAATGAAGAGGAAACAGCAGAAAAACTTCTCAGCTTCAAAGACTTGGTAAAAAAAACTCAAGATAAAAACAAAAAAGCGTCCAGTTTACGTAGAGCTAGGGTGTTTATAAAATTATAGCTAACAAGCTACCGACTTTGTGAAAGTGTCATTTTCTCCAGACTTTATTAAAGTTAGTTATTAAAGTATCAAAGTAATATTGCTCGTGTCGTATATGTTTCACGTTGTGTTGCGTTGTCTTGCTGTCTGCTATCTGCTCCCTTATGTCTTTGTGTTAAAGTAACCGCTCATCAGGTTAAAGTGATTTTTAGTAACGTGTAGTACATTCCTTGTTGTATCATCTACATCAGTGTTTGTAGAGGGTTGAGATGCTGTCGTCCTGTAAGGCGTCATTATAGTGGACTTTCTGTGTTGTAGGGAGTAACAGAAGTGCTGTGTGAAGCGTGTGACCAGCTGGGCTGGAAGCGGCCGACTAAAATCCAGATAGAAGCCATTCCTGTGGCTCTGGAAGGTGAGTAGCTGCTGAACAAATTAAGACACGGAAATGTCCAGGGACCGTTATTCTGTAACTGGTGTAATCTGTTTTAGGTCTGAAATATACTTGTGGTGTTAGCTGGCATAAAGGGCGGGCAATACCTTCATGTGACTTTTAACATAATATTTTGATTTATTGAGTGTTTCTATTAATTTTGCAAAAATATATTTAATAGATTCAACCTTCCCCTCCACCTACCCACATGGTGTGGTGCAATGACCAAGTTTAAGCGCGTATATATATATATATATATATATATATATATATATATATATATATATATATATATATATATATAATGTGTATATGTATGTATGTATGTATGTATGTGTGTGTTTGTGTGTGTGTATGACATTCTACAAAACAAACACAGTGAGTTTACCATTAAGAACTGTTACTGTTAACAAATGTTTAACTAGGAGAAGTATGGTAAAATACCTTACATAGAATAAAAAAAGAATAACAGAGAGCCATGGAAAGGAGCTAAGAGAAGGAAGTGGACATCTGTACTTATACACATATGGAAATGAACTTATTATATATATGAACTTATGAACATATATATATGATATACAGTGTGTGTGTGTGTGTGTGTGTGTGTGTGTGTGTGTGTGTGTGTATATATGCAACACATTGCTTAGTGGCAAATTAAAGTAGTATTTGTTTCCAGGAACTATTAACCCTTCAAGTATGAATTCATTTCATGAAGAAATATAAATTGTGCACATACACATAAAAAGACCATTTTATTATATCTGTGTTTATTCCATATACACCAAAGTTTGTTCCATATATATCAATGGCCATTCCATATATATCAAAATTCATTAAATAGTTCTGTTTGGCTTGCCATAAATAAAAAATAAATAAATAAAAAAGGAAAAAATATATAATATTTGCAGAATATTACAGATGATATGAGCATTTATGAAACATCTGTACAGCTGTGCAAATAAACATCTTGTTACAAAGAAGGTGCTGCAGTGAGATTTAGTTCTTTTGACCTGTAGACAATTATACAGTAAATGATGTCATAGCTCATGACACCAACAGTTTATACAACAGCATAGGAATTAAAGCACCACAAATATTTATTTTATTGGCCCAAACCATCATGAACGAACGAGACCGTTTTGGTGTGATGGGGGGCAGAGTGACATTATTTGTGGAAACTTTATGGCCTTATAACTTGAGAATTTTGGCTCAATTAGGGAGATGAGGGGCTGAGTGACATCATTCATGGAAACTTAATGGCTTTCTAAATTGAGATTTAAAACAGTACCAACATTTCTGTAAACAGCCCAAACATAGCATAAACAATTGAGACTGTTTTGTGAAAGTTAGATGCCAATGGAGGGCTGAGTGAGGTCATAGATTTTTTGTCTTGAAAACGATGCCAGCACAAATAACAATTCCTATATCACAAACCAGCACAAACACAGCACATATGAATACTAGCATTTTTATTCCATTTCTGATTACAATGTGTGGCCAACTTCACATCATTGCTGTATTTTACATTTTGCATTAGCTGAAATGTCTTACCAGCAGATGATGTATGATGTGCTGTCTGTTTTTTCATCTAGGGTTTAATGTCCACTTTTTTATAGGCAGCATGTTACTTGTTTTGTGAACTTTTTGTGTTTTGCTGCAAGCAAGATGAGTTCCGCTGTCGTCTTGATGGACATTTGCAACCATGACAAAGTAGCTCTGATTGGTTAGCCTGATTTTAATGTATCTGTAGAACGCAGAAATTAGTACAAGCTCCGATCAAAACCATTATGCAGTGTCACAGTCCGTCAGTTTCACAATCTGAAAAACTGCGATCATATGTGTTTTTAAAAGATGTGTTTTCATCTGTCAATCTTCTAACATAACATAAAAAAGTCTCTCTCTTATGATATCATGAGTGAGTACATGAGAGCTGGAGCAAGGAGAGATTCTCCACTAGTAAATTGATTGCGGACAATGTTGGCTATTCAGATTATACAGATATAGAGCAATACTTTGGTGGGTGTTAATACACCTAGGTGGCTCGCCCAAGTAAATTCTATGTGTAGTTAGGGTTGGGCGCTATGACGGTATTGCGGTATGTGAAGGTATTTTTAAAATGGTGACAGTATTTAAAAAATGTGACTCCCCAAATTTCTGCTTCACATCTGCCATGAAAACTGTGACTTTAAGCCATTCGCACATCCAGAATAAGGGAGGGGTGGGAGCATATGCGGTTGGAGCTTACTGATTGGTTGTAGGGGTGGTCACTGTTCGAGGCAATAATATAGAAAGAAAGCGTCTTTTTTTTTATTTATTTATTTTTTAAACCAACTGATCATGCATGTATTGCTGTCGCTCTTCCTCAGGACGTGATGTGATTGGATTGGCTGAGACCGGTTCAGGCAAGACGGGGGCGTTTGCTTTGCCGATCTTGCAGTCCCTGCTGTCCCACCCACAGCGTCTCCACACACTCGTTCTCACACCAACACGTGAGCTTGCCTTCCAGATAGCAGAGCAGTTTGAGGCTTTGGGTTCGAGCATCGGAGTCAAAACAGGTACACGCAAACACACAGCCTCCTTTCCCTTTCTGCTTTAACAGATATTTCCTTTTACTTATTCACACTGGAAGTACAGGGGTAACATAAGCATTTCTGATGTATTTGCATATTGGCCATTATTCTTCATGTGGTCAGTAATGTTTTGAATGCTGTCAGTATTGATCTGAGTGCTTACCTGCACTCAGATCTGAGTCAGCAGGGGTGGTGGAGGCATCAGACAAAGAAATCAGCAATGTGCTACCTATGTTTATATCTAATGTCTGAACTTATTTTGGAATTTGTAACAATGATTAATGAACATGAATAACATGTTGTTTTCAAGCAGTGACAGCACCCAGAAATAGTGTTAATTCTATATTAATAGACATTGGATTATTTTAACGCATAAGACTTTTTCAGACTTTTTAAACAACTATATGTTGTTTCAATTTTGTGTAATTGCATGGCTTCCTATTCGCCAACTTCTTGTGTGAATTTTTGTTAAATGGTACAGGCTCCAGAAAATAACTGCTGCACCATGTAATTTATTTTAATTTAGAATTCAAGCAAGAAGCTGGGGAATGGTAAATCAGCCTCACTGAAAAGCCAAAGACTGGGCTTAGGTTGTCAAAGCTACCTCCCAAGTCTGAGCCAGCCAAGAAAATAACACAATCCATCACTTACTTCATGTGTAAAGACCTCCAGTCGTATAATGTTGTTGGAAATTTTAGACTAAAGTTTCAGCTTAAAAAAAAGGAAAAAAAAAAGAAAGAAATTGGTCCTTTCCTGAAGTCCAAGAACTTCACTACGGTCTATGAATTAGCATACATTAACCATACACTTTTACCTAGATTCAACCTAAACTGAACCGGCTGTTCCACTTCATTTTTACACACAGAGAGAGGTAGTGAGAAAGGTAGTGAGAATATTGACATCACTGACTTTTTCCTTTGTAAACTTGTGTGCTTTATAGGTATGGGTATGGTTAGGGTTTTATTGATACCAATACTTATTGATCAACTTATTGATACAACTTATTGATTGTAACACAATTAGTCAATACTGTGAGGCTGCAGTAAAGTCATGTCTGCAGCAGTCACTTTTCTAGCAGTCACTGCACTGCTTCAGATTTATAGGTTGCCATATTCGTGTTTCATGAGGTTGCTGTTACCTAAGGTGGCTGAGAAGTGCAAAACAAATTAACATTTCAGTAAACAAAATTACAAAATAAAAACAAATTTACCAATGAAAAAAAAAATACCTTTAAAGAAAAAAAATTGCAAAAGTGAAAATGAATTACAAGACGTGAAACACATTTACCAGTACCGTAACACTTTTACAAACTGTGAATCCAGATGGAAAGGGTAGGTCTAATATACAGGAAGTACTTGTTGCGGACCCTTGTCAGTCAAACTGTTTCGTGGTGGTAGAGTGAGTGGAAGAAAAAGACAAACAGGCGACGTCTAAACTACTTGGGCTGTAAAAAGTGGACTCTACGTCGCCTGTTCGTCTCTTTCTTCCATCTGCTCTTTTAAAAACTCTAAAGACCTTCCACAAGATAAACAAAAGCGTGCCAGCTGGCTAAAACGCATGCCACAAATGGACAAAACATGCTTTAGTGTCTTGACCATCCCAAACTCCACTCACTTTGTCACCGTGAACAGTTTGATTGACATGGGTCCGCAACAAGCACTTCCTGTGTGTTAGACCAACCCTTTCCGTCAGAATTCGTAGTTTGTAAAAGTGTTTCGGTACTGGTAAGTGTTTCACATCTTGTAAATTTGTTTTTACTTTTGTAATTTTGTTTTCTGAAATGTCTTTTAATTTTATTTATATATTTTTTTGCCCTTGTAAGATTGTTTTTGCTTTTGTAATTTTGTTTTCTTGAATGTCATTTTTGTTTGTAAATTTGTTTTTATTTGTGTAGTTTTGTTTTCTGAAATTTTTATTTGTTTTGTACTTCTCGGCCACCGTAGTTACCCCCTTTACACACAACTACCACAAATGCACATATACTGCATTTACAGTGGCTAAATCCTGGGTGAATTCTGACCAGCTGCTGCCTTGTTGTGAGTTTAACCGGACTAAAAGGGGCCAAAAGATTTGTGACCATTTTAAAAATATTATTATGTAAACTTTAGCATTTTTTTGACATGATTTTATGTATGTCTTACAGCTGTCATTGTAGGTGGAATTGACATGATGTCACAGGCACTGGTACTGGCAAAGAAACCTCATGTAGTAATTGGTGAGTAAGAGACTTTAAGGTGTTGCTTGAAAGTTTGGCTATCCTTTAGAATTTTTAGATTTCTGCATAAATATGGCATAAACATAATCACACACATTTTAAAAACTAGAACAAAATGTAAGAAATGAGATTAAAAAAAAAAGTATACTTAGTCATTGATTCATATTACACATGTGTGTTATGAACCTTTGCTTTCAGTATCTGGGTGACCCCCTTGTGTAGAAATAGCTGCAATTAAATGTGACCACCATTAAATGTCATAACACTGTTTTCCGTGTAATGCATGACGGCGGCACACAGTTTAGCTTACACCCGGGCAGAGCTGCTTGCACTGCAAAGAAACATCTGTGCCTCTGGACCAGAGACCCATCATCCCGCAGGAGATCCTCCGGCCTTTTTAGGGAGTGAAGCGGCGGAATAAGCGCAGACGCTATAAACCTGCAGTACCATCTGTGATCATGGGGAATGTCAGATCTCTGTTCAACAAAGTGGATGAACTAACAGTGCTAACTCATAGTCATTGGGAATACCGGGAATGTAATCTCATGCTCTTTGCTGAGTCCTGACTGTATGACCTGATTCCTGAGGCAAATGTTCATATCGAGGGTTTCCATTAAGTGAGAGCGGATCAGAGCTACACAGGAAAAAGGGTAAGAGGAGGTGGACTGGCCAGTAAGTGGTGTAATCAGTGTCACAGTACTGTTAAGCAGCATCTGTGTACTCCAGATATTGAGTTACTAGCAGTTAGCATGCGACCATACCACCTGTCCAGAGAGCTTTTGCAAGTTATCACACTAGTTGTGTACATTCTTCCGTCTGCCTCCGCTGCCACTGTGTGTGATGTCGTCCACAATGTGACAGGGGCACTATAGAATCAACATCCTCAAGCCCTGTTTGTCATCTCAAGTCTCTCAAGTATCTTGCCCACCTTCACTCAATATGTCACTTGCCCTACCAGGGTAAACACTGGTATGCCAATGTTAAGGAGGCATGTTAGCTCTATTGGACTTCCCACACTAGGCAACTTGAATCATAACCTGGTGTACTTGAGGCCTCTGTACAAACCGCTTGTACTGAGGCAACCCATACAGAGACCAAAACAGTAAGGAAGTGGTCTGCTGAAGCTATGAGTGTCCTCAAAACCGTGGGTCACTGGCGACTTAAAGGTCTTGCTTAAGACCTTAAGAAGAAGCGGCCCTTTATGGCTGGTGACAGGGATGAGGCATGAGGCGTCTAAAGAAGGAACTGAAGGTGAAAATCAGAGAGAGTAAGGAGGACTATAGGACAAAAATGGAGAGCAAGGTAAAGCAAAAGAGGTGTGGAATGGTATGATGTATTTGTATCACAACTGATGAGGTGAGGAGAGCACTACAGAGACTGCATGCAGGGAAGGCAGCGGGCCCAGATGGTATCAGTGCTAAGGTACTGAAGGGTTGTGCAGATCAGCTGTGCAGTGTCCTGCAATAGATCTACAACCTCAATCTGCGATTACAAAGGGTGTCTGTGATTACAAAGGGTGCCGGTGCTTTGTAAAACCTCCTGTATTGTGCCAGTGCCAAAGACCAAGAAACCCAATTAGCTGAATGACTACAGACCTGTGGCATTGACATTCATTGACTTCATGAGATGGGAAAAGCTTGTGCTTGGTCACCTCAGGTCACAGGTGGAAATGGCATTGGACCCCCTTCAGTTTGCCTACCGGCAGCACGTGGGGGTGCTGTGATCTGCCTGCTCACACTTGGAGATGGCAGGGAGCACTGTCAGGGTCTTGTTCTTTGACTTTTCCAGTGCCTTCAACACTATCAGCCACTTCTGTTAATGGATAAGCTGAGTGCTATGCAAGTAGACCCCGCCTTGGTGACCTAGATCACTGACTACCTGACCGGCAGACCCCAATTAATGAGTCTACGGAACTGTGTGTCAGAGTGGACTGTGAGCAGTAAGGATGTTCCTCAAAGGACCATTCCTGCTTCCTTTTCTCTTGACTTTTTACACCTCTGACTTCAGGTATGCATTTAAGGCAAGTCATCTGCAAATATTCTTTGATGACACTGTCATAGTGGGATCCATTAGTAAAGGGAGGGAGGAGGAGTACAGGAGCCTGGTGCACAACTTTACAGACTGGTGTCAGCGCAACCATCTCACACTGAATGCCAGGAAGACGAAGGAGCTCATGGGTGGCTTTCCGGAGGAAAAAGACTTCCTGGCACCATCCAGAGTGAAAACATTGAGGTAGTTAATGTTTACAAGTACCTGGGGGTTCACCTGAGCGAGAAGTTGGAATGGCAAGTGAACATGGACAGACTGTATAAGAAGGGCCAGAGCCAGCTCTCCTACCTGGAAAGGCTGAGGTCTTTTGGTGTAGGAGGCAAGCTTCTGAGGATGTTCTATGAGTCTGTAGTGTCCAGTGCCATCTTTTATGCCATTGTGTGCTGGGGTAGCAATATTACAGTCAAGTACACCAATAGGCTCAACAAGCTTATCAGGAAGACCGGCTCAGTACTGGGGATGAAACTGGACACAGTGGAAACGGTGGCAGAGAGATGCATGCTGGCAAAGGTGTCAGCAATTATGAGGAACCCCGCTCCTCCGCTACATAGCACATTACAGGGACAGAGGAGCACACTGAGCAGCAGACTGCTGCTGCCCTACAGCCATTAGACTCTACAATTCTGTGCTCTAATCCATTCACCTGTGCTCCGTCACCTGTTCTTCCATCCACACTGGACACTCTTCTACTCTTCTATGATGTTCTCTGCAATAGTGCACCAGCACTTTAGTACTAACTAAATATTAATGCAACTACCTTATCCCATATATCTTCATACTGCACATCTGTGTAACAGCTGGCGATACCTTGTACTTTGCACTTTAAGAACAGCCAAAATAGCAATGTTGAGCTAACTTCCAAAGTCAGCTCGGACCCTGCTCATTGCCGCTTGTGGCTATATTTTGATATATTTTTGTTTTATTTTATTTATTTTTTATCTATTTTTGCTTATTTTACGCAAGTTGCTGTGACACTCTTATCAAATCTTATAAATTGATTGAAATTGACTCTAAATTCACTTTAGAATGAACTGGTAATGTTAGATGTTTACATCTCACAAATATATAATATTGGTACATATTATACTTTTTTTTACAAATAAAGGAGCCCTGTATAATATTATTGTCTCATTTATCTTTTATTTATATTATTGTCTCACTATAAGGACTTCTCTGATGTTATATCTGATAAATCTGTTTTTTGTTTTTTTGTTTTTTTTTGTCGTATTTTTGCAGAAATGTAGGAAATTATAATGGGTTCACAAACTGACGCAAAATTAATTAAAATGCATAGAACTCTTTCAAACTCTCTCTCTCTCTTACAGCAACACCTGGCAGATTGATAGATCACCTGGAGAACACAAAAGGGTTTAATCTACGAGCACTGAAGTTTTTGGTGATGGATGAAGCCGACAGAATTCTCAACATGGACTTTGAGTCAGAGGTAAAATCATGCTGGATGCTCTTTATGAATCAGTAATTTTCAGGTTGTTTTACTGTAAGACAAATGAGAAAGAACTAGTCTTTGAAAGCACCTGGAGATGATGGGGTCAGTGCAACAGGGTGGAAGTCATTCATGTCTGAAGCAGTCAAATGCTTTGGCACTGGCACAGTAGTAGCGATCTTGAAGTTAGTTAGGACAACTGAAAATGTCTGTGAAGACCCCAGCCAGCTGCTTAGCACAGGCTCTAAGCACACGGCCAGGAACTCCATGCTCTTTTTTTAAGAATAAATAAATTTCCAGGTGTTTTAACGGTACCCAGTTTGTATGCATAATATGAAAGTTTTCAGAATTTTCATGTCTGAGATAAACACATGGAAACTGGCAATAAGACTGAATTTTAAATGTTCTGTGTCTGTCTGTCAGGTGGATACAATTTTGAAAGTTATTCCCAGAGACAGGCGCACATTCCTCTTTTCTGCCACAATGACTAAAAAGGTATGAGTCTTGCCAAACATACACATTCTGCCTTTTTTGAAAGTATAAAATATTTTTTTGGAAACTAAGCTTGTGTTGTCATTAATATTCCCCTAGACTTCAAACACAGTGGAGTTATGCTGTACTGTGGTGTGTCAAATTTACTGTGGTGTGTCAAATTTAAATAAAGGCATGTTTCAACAATATAATATACATGTACATAATATAGTATAATATAGTTATAATAGTGTTGTTATATTTATGGTTGTATTTACACTATCTGTGATGCTGTATTTTCTAGTACCACTCTGGGGGTAAATAAACTATGAACTGTACTAAAGAAAGGAATCAAAGTATTCCAGGATACTGGCGAGCTTTCTTGAGGCTCTGTAGGAATTAAAGACGCTGCTGCACCTTTCTGACTAGGATGGAGGAGTTTAGGGACCAACTGATCATCAGAGATGTGGATGCCCAAGAACTTGAAGCTAGACACATGTTCTACTACAGCTCCGTTAATGTAGATGGGGCTGTGTGTCTGGCTCCTAACCCTCCTGAATGATCTCTCTGGTTTTCCGAATGTTGAGCACCAGGTTGTTGTCTTCACAGCATGTGGTGCTGCACCTCATCCCTCTAGGCTGTCACATCGTCACCTCTGATCAGACCTATCACCGTGGTGTCATCTGCGAACTTGATTATGGAGTTGGAGCCATAAACAGGAACACAGTCATGGGTGAAAAGGGAATACAGAAGAGGGATTAGCGCACAGCCTTGTAGCGCACAGCCTTGTAGCGCACAGCCTTGTAGCGCACAGCCTTGTGGCACGCCAGTGTTCAGGGTGATGGTGGAGGAGAGGAGTTTGTCCAACTTAACAGACTGAGGGCTGTCAGTCAGGAAGCCCAGAATCCAGTTGCAGAGAGATGTGCTGATACCAAGCTGTCTAAGGGAATCACCGTGTTAAATGCAGAGCTGAAGTCAATGAATAGTATTCTGACATTCCAGGTGGGTCAGTACAGTCTGGAGCGCTGTAGAAATGGTGTCCCCTGTTGACCTGTTGCTACGGTAGGCAAATTGGTGTGAGTCCAGTGTAGCAAGCGGAGAGGATATCAAATGAGAAAGAACTGATCTTTCAAAGCACCTGGAGATGATGGGGGTCAGTGCAACAGGGTGGAAGTCATTCAGGTCTGAAGCAATCAAATGCTTTGGCACCTGCAAAATAGTAGCGGTCTTGAAGCTAGCTGGGACAACTGCCAGTGACAGATTGAAAATGTCTGTGAAGACCCCAGCCAGCTGCTTGGCACAGACTCTAAGCACATGACCAGGAACTCCATCAGGGCCACCTTACATTAGGATTTTTTTGCTCAGAGTGTGTCAGACATCTGCGGTGGAGAGTGTAAGTGGCTGTTCGTCAGGTTGTATTGATTCGGTGACCACCATATTTCCCCTGTCGAAGCGAGCATCGAAGTGGTTGAGTTCGTCAGGGAGTGAGGCGCAGTTGGCAGTGGGCACAGCACTGGATGGTTTGAAGGCAGTGATTGACTGTATGCCTTGCCACATACAGAGGAGGGGTCAGAAGAGTTGAAGTGCTCCTCAATCCTCTGTTTGTAACAGTGTTTAGCCTTTGAGATACCTCTTCTGATGTTGGCTCTCCAGACCTGAAGGCAGTATCCCATGTCTTGAGCAGGAAGCGAACCCCTCTGTTCATCCAGGGTTTCTGATTAGGGAACTTTATTATTTTGTGAGTTGTCACTCTGTCCACACAGCTGTTGATATGTTCCAGGACAGAATTTGTATAAATGTCAATGTTGATATGACAGTCTGGGGTGGCTTGGGCTACAAACACACTCCAATCTGTGTGATGGAGCTGGTGCTGGAGAGTGGAGTCAGCCCCTTCCGTCCAGATCTTGACAGACTGTTGTGGGTCTCAGATGTTCGATGACTGGGGTGTACTTGGGGAGCAGGAACAGAGAGAGGTGATCAGACTGTCCCAAGTGGGGGAGGGGTGTGGCTTTGTTTGCATTTGCCATGTTGGTATAAATGTGATCCAAAGTTTTCTGTCCCCTTGTGGAGCAGGAGACATTCTGATGAAAGTTTGGAAGTTCAGATCTTAAATTGCAGTGATCAAAGTCCCCAGCTACATAAAGCCTCCGTCCGGGTGTTTGGTTTGCAGTTTACTAACAGCAGCACAAAGATCTTTCACAGCCATGTTAGCATTATCGTCCAGGGGGATGTAGACTACAGCAACAACAATGCAGGTAAACTTGCGTGGAAGATAGAAGGGTCTGCACTTAATAATCAGGAACTCCAGATCAGGAGAGCAGTTGGTATCAACAACGACAGAGTCCGTGCACCATGCTTTGGGTCCAGATCTTTAACTCATCCAGCTTGTTCGCCAGAGACCACACATTGGCGAATAAGATGCTAGGCAGCGCCTCTTCTTCGGGATGAGTGACTCGTTTAGTTAGGTAGCTGATTGAAGTCGAAGTGATGTTTATGTAGTAATTTTTAATATCCAGCAATGTCTGTCTGTCATATCTGTAGTTTGCACGAGCAAGTCGAGCAAAAATGCAGGAAATAGTTAGGTAAACAAACACAATTTTGCTAAAACTGGTGAGACGCTAAGCCTCGCAATGTGCACGCGACGCTATCTTGGTCCAGTGTACCAGTAAAGACGAAAGATCTGCTGTGATTGTTCCACAAACACAACAAGCCTATTTCATTATGCTGTGACTGCAGACTGCAGCATAAAACCCAATATTTTAGCAGGCATAGTCTCTCTCTGGTCAAAAAGCAGACCCTGTATTTCCCCCAGTTTCATCACTGCCCCCCACTGTCATCATGAAGTGTACCAACCATGTAAATGCATTAAATGTGTAGAGAAATGAATACATTTTGTTAACATTTATCTTAAAGAAGTGTAACTGTGATTGTAGGAGTTGTAGTTTATGTGTGAGTGAATGCTTTGCCCAAAACTGATAGAATGCCATTTAAAAAAATAAATATTAAAATAATAAATAAATCTTAAAAACCTGTAGTACATCATAATGGCCTATGTTGTATTATTGTAGGGACAACGTTGAGAATGCTAAAGTAGGCTATTTGAGCTTCTGTGTGTGGTGTTTAGGTTCAGAAGTTGCAGAGAGCAGCTTTGAAGGACCCAGTGAAATGTGCTGTTTCCACCAAATATGCCACAGTGGACAAACTACAGCAGTATTACATTTTCATTCCAGCAAAATACAAGGTACAGCTTTTTGTACAGTTTCATACTTAAGTTTATTTCTTTCATGCTTGTATCTCTGCTGTAACTTACTGTCTGTCTTTCACAGGACTGTTATCTTGTGTCCATCCTGAATGAACTGGCAGGAAATTCCTTTATGGTTTTCTGCAGTACATGCAATAACACCCAGCGGGTGGCACTGTTGCTCCGGAACCTAGGCATCACTGCCATCCCACTGCACGGGCAGATGAGCCAGGTAACTCTAGATAAACACACATGCATACAGGCCACTGAGGCTGTTTTGGGTTGGTGGTTTTGGGTTTGAGTGGTGAAATGGTGTTATTAGTTTTAAACTATATTGTATGCGTTTTTTGGCAGGACAGTATTTGTTTATCAAGATGGTCTTGATGACAGCTTTCACAAAATAAGATATTTGTTGACTGCATTCCAGCACTGTCAGGGACTTGATTGTGCAGGATAACCAACTGTTCATCTCTGTATTGCATAGTGTTTTAGTTCAGTAATAATGTGTATAGCATTTAATACATTTGTGTGTGTGTTTGTGTATAGAATAAACGTCTGGGAGCTTTAAATAAGTTTAAGTCGAAATCCCGCTCTGTGCTGCTGGCAACTGATGTGGCATCTCGTGGGCTAGACATTCCTCATGTGGACTGTGTTATTAATTTTGATATTCCTACACACTCAAAGGTAAGATTACATGCACACACTCAGTCTGCCATATGCCAGTGAACTAGTATATATTGTTGAATTGAAACCGTACTAAACAGTTCTCAGTATGCTCTTTGGTTCACCTTTGTTTGCTCTTTGGTTCACACGCACCGTTTTGTTTGGTTAAAAGTCACACATTACTAGGTTTTATGCTGAAGTTGGATATTTTTCTACTTGATCTACAAGGATCCTTGGCAGGAAACAAACATGAATCTGCTGTGCCATATGATTGCACAGTGATAGTGACCTGTTGTAATATCAATGCAAGTTTTAGTAGTGTGTATTAAGTGTAATGTTCTTGTTTGTCTCAGGACTACATTCATCGTGTGGGTAGAACAGCACGAGCTGGACGATCAGGGAAATCCATCACCTTTGTAACACAGTCAGTCTTGCTTACTTACTATATATTTTTTTTCACCTTCATAAGTCATATATTACTTCCTGTTCAAGTCAGTTAGCTTTATTTCCTGTTCAAGTCGTCTTTCTCTTTTAACCCATCACCTTAACATCATGTTTAAATTAGACAATCACACATCACTTCTTAGTCAGGTTCATTACCTTTTCAACACAGGCACGCAGCACTTCCGATTTAATTAGAAGCTTCTGATACCGTATCGGTATTGGCACTTATGCTGGTACTTAGTATCAGTGATGGGCATCCAAGTTACTATGACGGATATCCCAAAGCAGTTTCTGTGCATGCATGCTAGTACAAAATGTCGACATTGTGGGTTGACGAGGAACAGTAACAAGTAGTGTGAAGTATACCAGTTGCCATTCTTCCTAAGATATCAGTTTCACTGATAAAGCACATATCGCAACATACATACCATGTAAAACACATTAACAGGGAGCCTGAGAGAGTGAACATTAGAGATGCATACAGGTGGACCTGCTGTTTAGCCTTTAGCATAGCAGCTCGCTAGCCAGGCCTGTGTGTCCACATGCGAATGACATGTGAAGTGAACAACTGTGGTATTTACACAGTGGATGCAGTGAAAACTGATATTTGCATATGTGGTATATAAATCTAATACTCATCTAAGACATTTGACCTCATGCTTCTCAAGGCATTTGTTACAAACATGTTCAAAGAGATTTTGAAAGAACTGGTCAAATGTGGCTAGGAGGAGAACAAAGCTTCACTGTCAAAAAAAATTAAAAGTTTGAAATCAAAGTTTTAAGAAGTCAAGGATGTGGATGTAAAGAAGTGGACATGATCGAATAACATGCTGTTTCACTGACCCCTGCGCTTTGTGCCTTGCCTAGGTATGATGTGGAGCTTTTCCAGCGCATTGAGGCTTTGATTGGGAAGAAACTTCCTGCCTTCCCGACCCAGGAAGAGGAAGTGATGATGCTGGTGGAACGAGTGAGCGAAGCTCAAAGATTTGCCCGTATTGTATGTGTGCTTTTCATGCTTTAGACTTTTAATTACTGTTATTTTATTTGGGGCTCATAATGCTCAATTTAATAAATATATCATCTCCTTCTGCAGGAGATGAAGGAGCAAGGGGAGAAGAGAAAAAGGCCACGAGGGGAGGAAGATGATGATGCAGAACAGTCCAGTGGTGTGCGGAAAAAAGTGAAAGGAGGAAAGTTTGGAGGAGGGAAAGGTGGTGGGTTCAGGAGAGGGCGCTAAAGCTACCTTCATTAGAATTCCTTGTACATAAAACTTTAGTGATTGTTTTCTGTCTCATGTGGAATAAATGTTACCTTTAGCCACTATGGTGCTTCTGCTGTGGATCATTAGTTTCAGTGTAGTCTCAACCTCAAACACTGTGCTCACAGGGGGAAGCAGAGATTCTCATACATATATACTGTGTGTGTGTGTATATATATATTACACTAAACTGACCACAATTAATGGATTTTCAAAGCTATTCACACAGCCTTATGCACTGGTTTAAAATTAGTCCAGGAAGAAGCAAACTTCAGGTGGTTGCCCAGTCATGTCCTGCCTGAGCATGATGTAGTGGCTGGTTTTGAAAAGAAAAAAAAAAATTGTTTTATGGCATCACGTGCCATCAGCCAACAGCGTTTAGTAGGTTTCAGAGGTGTAATCATAATCAGGTGTATAAAACTTGCTGTTTGTTCCCTCCAATATATTGTGAATGACAGCAAAAGGGTTTTACTGTCCCGACCCCCACCCCAAACATTTCAAATCATGGAAACTACAATAAAATAAACCATTTCTTTATAAGGAGGAAATGGTGAAGTCACTGAAGCCAAACGCACGGTGTGAAATACATGTAATTAGAGATGGACACGTGCTGCATTGTATTTAAAATAATCCCAATTCCTGCCCTAAGCTTCTCCTTGAAGTGTGCAATTTTATAACATCCATGAAGGGTGAGTAAAAAGGAATGTGTTTAAAAAGAGAAGTGTTCGAGGTGTCGGAGGGTTCATAGCAGAATTGGGATGCACTTCACCTACTTCCCCTTCAGCTGTTTGTCGTTTTATAAACATGATTTACTGTGTTTAACCACCATGCTGGGTTTGTTTTCACGTGTTTTTAATTAATGTGGAGTTACTTGTGCCTTCTCTGTGATTTTGATTATTTACCCAATAAAGATGTTTAATTTATTAGACACTCATCCATTCATGAGGTATTTGTCAAATACCGGGTGTTTAGTTTTGTTGTTTGATATCATAAACTGTTATAAGGCAAGTTTAGGAAAGCCTTGATTAGTAAATATGTCATTTTACTACTATCCTTATAAAGGAAAAAAATGATTCAGCTTACACGTAGAGTTAATTTTCTCCAGGTTTCGAGCAGTTTTGTAATTGGCTTATGTAAGGAAAGGCACAAGATCATGGCAGTCACGAAAGTGGGCTGATGAGGACTTAGAGGAGGGGAGCATCAAGTGCTCACAGAGGCTGTTTATAAACATTAAAGAAATGGGATACCCACAGCCTTGCGCAGCTACACAGACATGTGCAAAGGAGGGTTGTGAGGCTGCAAGTGTGATTATTGGGACAGGACCATAGATTCAACTGTTGTTGAAAGTTTAGATATTTATGAGCAACCAGCATTTTTAACAACATAAGACTGGTTTTAATTGTATGGACTAAACTGATGTCTTCACAAAATGTTTGAAACTGTTGAAACACCCCTTTTATGGTTTACTGTAATGGGATGAGAACACTTTGAAAGTCATGCTTCCATTTGAAGGTTCTGTTTACAAAGAGACAGAAAAGACTACTCACTTTTAGTTCACCTTTTCCTTGTTGTACAAGCCTATCATCACTTTATCACAATAAGCAAATTGGAGGGAATTTGGTAGAAGTGTTATAAGTAGATGATTGTAGACAGCGAAGCTTCCTTTAGAAATGAGTATTAAGATAATTTAACTTTCTCGCTTTAGAATTCTGGATCAAAACTACCACAAACTGTTTTTAGAATGTTGAGGTTTTTGATTTACTGTGTTTAACTGTGTTTAAAAACGTGAAAACTAACCCGGCATGGTGCTTAAACACAGTAAATCATACCAATTATCATTCATAGTCAAAACTAACACATAGAGGAGCTATATGAAAAGTGACACACACTAAGCTGCAAAAAAGTGGATGGTAGCGTGTAGCAGAGCTTAGCAAAGCTGCTAGCACAACAGCTAACTCATCACACCTTTTATTTGTATCAACATTATCATTGTCATTATCATTGTGTTTTCTAGATCTATTCTACAAAGTGTCTGCATATAGAGCATTAGCTCCCTAGAAATTGTCTACCACCTAAACAGGTACATGACATGATTGACAATTGTGGACATGGTTGATTTGCTGTGTGCAAAGGACTGTTTGCATGTGCATTACTGCTTTTCTGATAACGCCTACCTCACTGTCTCTAGCACCTTACAACTCTCCCTGTGTTAACTGGATGCATTTCTGAGAGGCTCATGTTATATCATGTGAAATTGATGATTTCCGCTTTGTGCTTTGTGGTACAGAAGTGTTTCCCTTCCAAGAGTGCAACCCTTTACCTTTTGTGTAAAAAAATAAAAAATAAATAGCACTCTTTAACAAATCAATCAATCAATCAATATTTATTTGTATAGTGCTTTTTACAACTAATGTTGTCTCAAAGCAGCTTTACAGAAAAACAGTTTATATAAAGGAAAAGAAAAGTCCATATATGGACGTAGGAAAGGAAATCTGGGTCCAAGCCCCCCATGAGCAAGCCAGAGGCAACAGTGGCAAGGAAACCTTGAGAGGAGCCAAGCCTAAGGGGAGAACCCATCCTCCTCAGGTTGATCCCGGATGAAGTGAGAAAGACAGAGCTAACAGGAAAAGAAGCTTGGAACATCTATTAGATACATTCTGATTAATCTGGTAGTAATTGCAAAGGTAGAGCCAACCCATAGGTTCTCTGTTTAAGTGAGAGATAGAGTTCACGATCAGAGCCAGATGCTGGCAGCTCTATTGTGGTCATTGAAGTCATTGTAGTCATGTCGGGTGATGAGCTGGAGAACCAGGGCAGGAGACCCACGTTTGAGATGATGCTCTGGTGACTCTAGCAGCTCTGGGGGCTCCCATGTAATCTCTCAGCAGAAATGTCGCTCCTGGGCTCAACAAAGAGAGAAGAAGGGGGTGTGGAGAGAGAGCGAGAGAAAGAATGAGGGACTGATTAGGAGGACGGAGAGGTAGGCACTGCAAATTGTTGTATGATTTAGTGTGTGTAATCCTGAGAATCCTGGATAAAATTCCTTGGCGCTGGTAACTCCTCAGTGTTATCCATTAGGATCGATCAGCTCATAGAGAACACAGATGAGAGGGCATGGGACAGAAAACAGTTTGTACATTTAGTCCATTAATAGAGAAATGTAATAGAAATTGCAGTGGCAACAGATGATATCAGCCAAATGCTTGTGCAAACAAGTAAGTTTTGAGTCTAGTTTTAAATGTAGAGAGTGTGTCTGAGTCCCGAACAGAGAAAGGGAGATTATTCTAAATTTTGGGGCTACACAAGAAAAGGCTCGACCACTTGCTGTGGTTCTTGTAATTTTAGGGACTGTCAGCAGGCCGTTATTTTGTGAGTGGAGCGCACGTGTGGGTTTGTATGACTGAAGTCATTCACTAAGAAACTGCGGGGCCAGGTCATTTAATGAGTTATATGTTAAGAGCACAATCTTGTACTCAACACGGAATTTAACAGGTAGCCAGTGTAATGGCAACAAGATTGGGCATATATAATCATATTTTTTTATCCTTGTAGCAGCTGCATTCTGGACCAGCTGGAGCTTATGTAGAGCCTTATTTGTGCATCCGGCTAAAAGGGTGTTACAGTAATCCAGCCTAGGGGTTATAAAGGCATGCACCAGCTTTTTCTCATCTTTTAGGGATAAGATACTGCGTAGTTTAGCGATGTTACGCAGATGGAAGAATGCTGTCTTAACAATGTTACAAACGTGGGTATCAAAAGAGAGACTGTTATCGAAGATGATGCCTAGATTTTTTAGAATGGAGCTTGGAGTAATAGTGTGGCCATCTAAATTCAGGACAAATTGGGAGAGTTTAGATCTCTCTCCGCTTTGGGTCCAAGTAGCAGGACCTCAGTCTTGTTTGGATTAAGTTGAAGGAAATTGTTAGCCATCCAGTCCTTGATATTATTAACACATTCTTCAAGATTATTTAGGTTTAAAGCCTCATTTGGTTTAGCCAAAATATAGAGTTGCGTGTCAAACTGTACCAGTGAGGCTTACAGTGGCCTCTCTCAGATATGACCACAGTCCTGGTGGGAATCTCCAAGAGAGCTGGAGAACTAACAGAATAAAACAAGACCATTAATCTTGGGCGAGGAATAGCAGGGGATTAAGGGGGCGGGTGGGGAGAAAAATGTTCCTGAAATGCATAAAATGTTCTTGATCTTATCTGGCAGGCAGAGTGATTGATCATGGGCCAGCTGGCTTGGTCATGTGAAATCCAGCTCTTGGCTGCTGGTGGAGACATCCAGAAAGACATTTCCCGTAATGGAGAGAAGGTAGTCCTTCATCTGTATGTGTAATCAAAAATCAGTCACTAATCACTTCCTCTATTGCATTCCCAAACTGAACAGCAGGAACATGAATTTCTACAACTGTCAGGTGGTTGTGGTACTGTTATTATTTTGGAGCAGTTTTACAGGACTGCCCCTAAATATTGCAATATGCTTTTTCCTTACTCTACATCAGAGCTGGCCCAGTAACAAATGTTATATAAATATAGTAGAAACACATTGCAGTCAGTAGAGGTAATATGCACACTGTCTTCAGTGCTAGCCTGAGACTTGAGACCTTGTATTAATTACCTTTTCGTGACCTTTTATTAGTACTCCTGTGGTCACTTTGTTACACCATTCCTGTGAGCTTTAACTGTTTGCCACCAGTCATCACATAGACCAGTAACTCCTAATCCTAGTCTTGTATAACCCCTGTATGTTACATTGTTCCCCATATAATTGTGTGAACATATTTTCTGACTCTCTGTTTTAGTAGATCTGAATGAAAGCAAAGACTCAAGTGGAAGAGGCATATCAATGTTTAGTGCGGCTCAAATGAACAAAAATGTTAGGAAGGAAAATACATTATTTTCAATCAACAAAGTGCATAGAGACATACCACAATCACACAAGGCAAACAGTGTGTAAAGAGTAGGATACTGGGTAGTGGCACATTCAGTATTTGGGTGTGTCTCTCTGACTCTGGGGAAAATTGGGCAGACCACTTCATCCCCCCTCCCACCCTTGTTTAATTCCTTCCAGACAGTCAGAATGTTGAACCTGGACAATCTTCAAGTGCCTCTCCTGTCTGGGACGTGTGAATGGCCTTTGGGAGAAATGGTGAGACATCTTACGAGGCACTGGAGAGTAGTAAGGCAACATAACCTGCCACCCCCAAACTCCACCTTTGTTTAGAGGACAAAAATCCCCTGCTTTCATCCTTGATAGCTGTCAGGTCAATGTAGACGCTGGACCACTGACGCAAACGTTATTTTTTATTTTTTTTAAAACCTCAGCCCCTTTTTACTCGAGCTCTCCTTCCCCAAGGCCTCTAGCCCCACTGCAATGCTTCACCCAGCCCATTCAGTGGCGACCCAACCCTGAGACTGCCTTCACTGTGACAGAGCTATTTCCGCAAAGTGCTGCTCCAACCTAAACCTGTGGGGAAAAACAGTCCAAGCTAGAGCAATCCAGTCAAAACAAGCCTCTATTCTAACATAAAAACATGTGGTCCCTGGCTACTAGAGCCTAACCAAATCTTTACCATGTTAAGTTTCATCTCAAATTAAACAAAGCTGTTCTATAGTTGTATTTATTTCCTTTTTGTGACTGCTTTGTATTAGTAAACTCCTGTGGTCACTTTGTTACATCATCTGTCTGCCACCAGTCATCACATAGACCAGTATCTCCTAATCCTGGTCTTGTAAAACCCCTGTATGTTACATTTTCCCCATATAATTGAGTCACTTAATTATGAACTCTTCAAGAATTGAAGCTTGTGTTTTAGAGATTGGTTAGATAAGTAGCACCTCCATTTACTTGCTGAAGACACTGTGTTTACACTACATGTTCATCATAAACTGCTTAATGCATCATTAATTGTGTGCTGAGATTAACTTCGTTTTAATTTAGAAACACTTTAAAGCAAACATTTCCTGTTAAGGGCAACCATATGTAAACTGTCTGAAAACACCTTTACTACTGAGGTACCAACCCGGCAACTTCTTTGAAAAGAGCCTGAATATTAGGTTTATCACAGGAATCCAATTGCATCCATGATATTCCCCTTAGATGAGGTAACTGATAGCCATAAACTATATCTATAAAACTATATCTCAGATATTCACGTAACCAGTGGTGGACGAAGTACACAAACCATGTACTTAAGCTAAAGTAGAGTTACCCAAGGTAAAATATTAAGTCCTCCCTTTAGACATCCACTTGAGTAAAAGTACTAATGTACACTGCTCAAAAACATAAAGGGAACACTTTTTAATCAGAGTATAGCCTCAACTCATTTCAACTTCTGGGATATTGAACTGGTGAGTTAATTAGTAGGAGGGGTTGTTAATCAGTTTCAGCTGCTTTGGTGTTAATGAAATTAACAACAGGTACACTAGAGGAGCAACTATGAGATGACCCCCAGAACAGGAATGGTTTAAAAGGTGGGGGTCATTGACATTTTGTCCCTCCTCATCTTTTCTGACTGATTTTTACGTGCCATTGCCAGAAGGTTTGCTGTGTCTCCCAGAACAGTTTTAAGAGTATGGTGGAGATTCCAGGAGACAGGGAGTTACTCTAGGAGAGCTGGACAAGGCCATAGAAGGTCCTTAACCCCTCAGCAGGACCGGTACCTGCTCCTTTGTGCAAGGAGGAACAGGACGAGCTCTGCCAGAGCCCTACAAAATGAACTCCAGCAGGCCACTGCTGAGAATGTGTCTGACCAAACAATCAGAAACAGGCTTCATGAGGGTGCCCTGAGGGCCCGACGTCCTGTAGTGGGCTCTGTGCTCACTGCCCAGCACCAAAGAGCTTGATTGGCATTTGCCATAGAATACCAGAATTGGCAGATCCCCCACTGGCACCCTGTGTTTTTCACAGATGAGAGCAGGTTTCATCTGAGCACATGTGACGGATGTGACAGGGTCTGGAGACGCCGGGGACAATGTTATGCCGCCTGCAAAATCATTCAGCATGACCGGTTTGGTGGTGGGTCAGTGATGGTCTGGGGAGGCATATCCCTGGAAGGACGCACAGACCTCTACAGGCTAGACAACGGCACCCTGACTGCTATTAGGTATCGGGATGAAATCCTTGGACCCATTGTCAGACCCTACGCTGGTGCAGTGGGTCCTGGGTTCCTCCTGGTGCACGACAATGCCTGGCCTCATGTGGCGAGAGTATGCAGGCAGTTCTTGGAGGATGAAGGAATTGATACCATTGACTGGCCCCCCGCTCGCCTGACCTAAATCCAGTAGAACACCTCTGGGACGTTATGTTTCGGTCCATCCGACGCCACCAGGTTGCACTTCAGACTGTCCAGGAGCTCAGTGATGCCCTGGTCCAGATCTGGGAGGAGATCCCCCAAGACACTATCCGTCGTATCATTAGGAGCATGCCCCGACGTTGTCAGGCATGCATACAAGCATGTGGAGGCCATACAAACTAATGAGTACCATTTTGAGTTGCTGCAATGGAATGTTGGTTAAATGGACTAGCCTGCTGCATCATTGTTTCACTTTGATTTTCAGGGTGTCTTTGAATTCAACCCTCTGTAGGGTGATCATTTTCATTTCCATCAAACAATGTGGCATCCACATTACCCAGCCCATATGAGGAAAGATATTCTGCATGATTTTTTTTCCCATTGAGATCTGATGTGTTTTCAAAGTGTTCCTTAATATTTTTGAGCAGTGTATTTACCTTCAAATGTACTTAAGTATGGAGAGTAAAAGTACCATGATTTATTATGGCTCTAATGTCCTATTATCATTTCTGTAACAAGACTCTTAATCAACTGCCACTCTCAATCTACCGGGATAGAAGGTAATTAATTAGTCTGACACTGATGTCTATTCAAATGATCATAAGCACAAACACTAAAGGAGAACAGTTTCCATGAGCTAGAATTATAAAATAACTTTTTGCAAACAAGCAATGTTTTGGTTTAAGATTTATTTGCAACAAGCTAAAGTTCAATAAAAACTTGCTTTAAACAGGTTCACAAATGAATTTTCCTTTACTATATTGCATCTGTTCATAAACATAAACTAGCCAAAACGAATTTACTATAAAAGGAAACAGTGTTTGTATAAAAGCAGAAAAAGACACTTGCCAGTCATATGTGCATGTGTACATATTTCTATATTGAGGTCCATTTACACACAAAGTCAGGAACAATATGTTTTATCTGTTTACTAACCCCATCCTGCTTTACCTACCTTCCTCCAGGTGGTCCTTGATGTATTCCAGGCCTGAAATGGACATTTCCATGGCTGCCAAGAATCCATGAATAAGCTTGTTTTGTTTTGACATGTTACGTTTTTATGCGCACATAAGCCAGAAGGAACTACAAAGAATAGTTGCACCCAGAAAGAAGTGTTGGACTGCAACGCTACTGGGAAGATAAAGGTGACCAGGAAAAATAAATGAATTTTAGACTGATATGGTTAATATTTATTGAGCTACACATACCGAAGTAGTGTCTCTCAGTATGGTGTCGGGCCGCCATATTTGCTAACATAGAGGTTCCTAATGATGTCCTGCAATAATCCATGTCATGCAGCTTGAATATTCTCACAGAGTTCCTGCAGATTGTGCAGTAGGAGTGGAGGTGGAGTGACACTGGGCCTTCTGGACACGTGACCCGTGACAACATACAGACCACGGTGCCTCCACACACAGGTTTGTTGGTCGTCTCCACCAAGACTTGTCACTGAAGATGACCCGCCACTAGTACAGGACAGTCTGGCACGACACCATAGCAGTCTTTGGAGACGTTGACGTGGTGTTAAGGGCAGTTGTCATAACGGTCTGTGTGCATGTAGTCCTGCGTCATGCAGGCGTCTGCCAATGGTGCTGGCATTTACAGGATGTCTCATGGAGGGCATCACTGCTTGCTTGAATGTCCGTATTTGTGGCTGATGGTTCAATATGTAGTTTCTCTGTCTCTGTGGTTTGTGTAGGCCTCCCAGGTCCTTCTTGCCGCTGGTGAGTGCCTTCATCTCTCCACTGCCGCCAGCAGCTTGCTATGGTAGTGTCCGCACAACTGGTATGGTGCACAATACATCGTTAAGACCATCCTGCTTCCTGGAGCCCTACCATGCCACCCCTTTCAAACTCTTCCAACTGCTTGAATTGCTTGAAATGCTTTTTTATTCTCTGAGGGATACTTTGCTTGCCAAGGATGCTACCAACACAACAGCACAGTCAGAATGGAAAGCACAAACAACAGGACGACCTTATATAGTCAGTCAGGTACAGTGATAAGGCCTGTTCCCGCTTAAGTCATGTGTATAGCAGAGCATGAAACTTAAATCGTTTGCATGTCTCATAATGTCAAACCTATCCACTAAGTGTTATTCTTGTTGGTTGATTCCTTCTGGGTGCAACTGTTTTTTGATGATAAGTGTATATACCCAAAACTAAACTTTCATTCATTTTACAGTATATGACACTAAGGTGCTCATTCTTACTCCTTCAAAAGTTCAAAGGCCGTACTGGAATACAGTATTTTGGAATGCTATTTGAAATGAAATTGAAATTCAATTATTAAATTTCAATAGAACTGATACCTCTGATACTGGATTTCTATACTGGATTTTCAGCAGTTTAAAGTCACATCTCTCTTTCTCTGATTTTGTCTTGCTGTGTCTTGCACAAGCGCATGCGCACACACACACACACACACACACACACACACACACACACTTATACACAGATGGAAAACCTTGTCTGCTGTAGTGCTTCACATTCCTGTGGTTTGACTGGCTCTTCCTGCCGTGAGCGAGAAATGCGGCTGCATTGAAGAACATTCCTCAAGCCTTGTGGCCTGTTTGTTTTTTCCTCTCTATCTTTTTTATTACTTCAGTTTGTCTTTGTCAAATGCACAAAGCCATGCATGTCCTGAGGCTGTTCTAGATCCATATAGGATGTTTTTGCTTTTCTTTGATATCCGTGTTACTTCTCACTGTTCTGCACAAGTGCCCCTTTGTCCTACATGGCTGCCTTTGGGTAAGCACAAACACGCTATACATTACATTGCTAAATTTCACATCCAAACACTGAATTTTATCTACAGCACATTCTGATACTATCTGGTCTTGTCTCGTAACCACCAGAAGTCAAGATAGTATTCTAGATTCAATAGGAATTTCCAAAAGGAAATCAATAGGAATATTTAAATAGTTTGTCTGAATATAGTTAATAAACAGTTTTTATAATTTTTTGTGGACAACTGCAATAAACCACAATAATTCATGAAGAGCATGACTGGAGCTGTGCATTGATGGAACTGATGTGGGATCACAGTTAAAGGTCAAAATAGACTTAGATTTAAGTTAATAATTATGAGTTGTATTTCACAACCCCTCACCTTGCCAAGAGAAGCAAGACCTGAGTGTCAAAACTGAATGCAACAGTGTTTCCCAAATAACACCTCCATTTGGAAGGCAAATGGTGCCCTCCAAGGAACTGGACAGCATATAAGGACCAAACAATGTCTTAGTAGCACTCACCAAGACTTAAGGTGGCATTGCCAATGAAGGCCATGGCATAGCCTTGCCTTTCTGACCATCATGTACTGTTGAACATATCTGGTACATTACCGGTCTCCTCAATCTTTTCCAGGCATCTCAACTAGCCACAGGTTTTCTTTTATAACAGTAGATCGAGTGAGAACCTTGTAGAACTTGAACAAAAAGAGAAATTGACACATGAGAGAAGGGGAACAGGGAGATCCTTATCCTTTATGTGCTTGTCTTGCTATCAGGTATCTGCCTTCATTTCCTGAAAGACTGTGGGGAGAAACAAACATGCAGTGACAAGCAATAGAAAAAGAGAGAGATATAAAGTACAGGAGGAGACTTTCTCTGGAATCATCCCAATGGCATCTCGGCAGTCTTCAGGGCCCCAACTCACAGTGTTCTCTCTGGTACTGACATGGGAGATCTCTCTTGCCAGCACTGCAAGGCATTATGCTCTGGGTGGTAAGGCAGCCTACCTGTGGTAGGACAGAAAAAGCAAGGCTGCTGACAACCAGATTCCAAGTGCAAATGAAAAACAAATGAAGAGCTTTTATTGAGAGACAGTAACACAAAATTACACTCTTAACTGATTTGAACAGGCACTTAAATGGGCTGTCCAGCTACAAAAGGATCTGCTCTAGAGAGCAGGAAATTTGAGTGTTTTCATTTTTTTTCTGAATTCAGCCGCACCTGGGATCCCTGAACTACATGAGTAATTATGGGTGTAGCAATGAAATGTCCAATTCTTTGGCCAACACAATTCTCCTGTATTACACCAGAGGCTCAAATTATTCTGTGTGCAGAAGTACTTTGAAGGAAACACTAGATCAGATACAGACCAAAGAATTATCTCAAGAAGAAACAGACACTTTAAGGCACCTTGTTAGATAATTACCAAAACTCTACATTGTTATTAGTCCGTATTTATAAGTCTACTAACAGTCCTATTTCTTTTGATATTTTGGTCATTTACTTTTCCGATTACTGTTATAAAGTATTTACAGTCACACATGCCTATTAAATTAAATTAATGTATTAGATATTGATTTAAAATTGACCCAGCCCTCTAATGCATTACTCTGCCTCTCCCACCAGAGTTTCATAGTGAACTCTAGACCATAAACATGATTCAGTCCTGCTTTGGCTAAATGCTTTGTCTACAATGATTAGATTTGATTTTTCCAAGTTTGCTGTGTTGTTTTTCCTTGACTTTGCAGATGAGCTGTTTGATATATCTTCCATGTTGTCTTCTTTTGGGTCTTCCCACTGTGAGAATAACTTATGTTTTTGACTTTGATATTTACAAATAAGTGATAAGTGGATGCATTCTTTACAGTGAAGAGTGCTGCAGTGTTGGTTGTGTTTAGGTGAAACCAGCATTCTGATTGATTGCATCAGTGTTGAAGAATTGGAATAGGTAGGGTAATGACTGCACAGCTGTTAGGAATAGTCTGATGTATACATACATACCCTGATGTAATGGCTAACCAGAAATACAAGCTAAAGATATGCAGGAGAAACAATGGGCAATACCTTGCAAAGAGTGAGTGCAAACAGACTGGTATATAAGCAGGGGAAGTTAACAAAGGACAGGTGAAATGGATTAGAGCTCAGGCAAGGCAGAACGGGAAGGTGGGTCGTGATTGGAGCACATGGGTGTGATGTCACGTGGAGATGGCTGATGGGAGATGTAGTTCAGAGCGTCGGAGGTAGGGGGAGAACATGGAAGTGTGACAAATGACATTGCAACACACTGTGCTTTGTGTGTGTGTGTGCATGTGAAGTTTGGGGTGGGCTGGTCTGCAACATGTAACTCCCAGTCTGAAAACAAGTCTCAATTCAAGTTTTTAAACACAGTCTTACTGCTGGAGTGAGAAAGTTCACCAACTGTGGGCAGTGGTCTATTAACAGCATCCTGGGACCAGCGCCATCCAATCACTGATGAATCACAGTCGTTGTTATAAAATGAAGGGTAAAAGCAGAGAGCTAATTATTTACTGATGCTGACATAACAGCTCTGCTAGTAAGGACGTGAGGGCAGGGTATGTTGAGTGTTCTTTTGTGTGCCATGTCTGTGTCTGTAGCTTACACTGTTATGAAATTACTTACTAAATTTGTGTTACTTACTAAAATATGTTTGTGGTCATCTTCATGGCTACTTTGTGCACATTTATTTGCACAGAGGAATAGTTTGAATGTGTCTAGCAGACAGTAAGGACACCACAACAGTGTGCCCCATGCATCTGCATGATTTATGTACAGTACAAGGCAGTAAATTCTATTTTCTTGCACTGGGCTAGTCATGTTTTTCCACTGCAAGCATGCTTAGTCCTTAATGATCATAGACAGCTGTGTGTGTATATGTGTTTAAATGAGTCTAGCAGATGTGCCTCCCTCTGGATCCCATTTTCCATGCAGCCTTTGGCCTTCTACAGCTACTAAATTTAGATAATTTATAGTCTCAGTAATTTAGAATTAGCCACAATCATCAAAAGGGAAATGCACAGGATACAGATTTAATGCAAAGTATGCAACTTTATGATTATGTAACCGTTTTGCTGTTTCTGATAAGAAATGAGTTTTCATTCAGTAAAATAAATCAGTTACCCACACATCCTCGTATACATCAACCGGCCATTTAGATACAGCATCATTAGGCTGGTGAATCCTTCTCAGCACTGCAGTGACATTATGATGTCGATGATTTGTTGAGCTGGCACAAGACACAGCAGTGTTGATGGTATTTTTAAACACATAGTTCTTGCTAATGGACAGAGAATAGTCCACCAACCTAAGATATTCCGCCAACAGCATCCTGTGGGCAGCGCATTCCATCCACTGATGAAAGAGGATGACTAACACAAACTGTGCAGCAACAGATGAGCTATTGCATCTACAAAGTTGACCAACAAGAGTACAATAGAGTGCACTGTAACACAGATGTGTCTGATCAACTTGTACCAGCTCAACATAGTGAGAACATACTCAAAATACTATAACATGTTGGGATTTATTCACCACCCAAATAATACCTGCTCTGTGGTGGCCCTTACCATTTAATTGGGCATTTCCTATTTAATCCCAATCCGAATAACTGTTTGCATCTTAAAGACTTCATTATTTTATAAAATTCATTTTTCCCCTTCCCCTTTCCTATAACAAGTGACAGGATACCTTAGTGTGTATTAGCTCTATGCACGCAAGGTTTGTGGTGTGTTTCTGTTACATGTTATACTGGCTGTTCAGCTTCCAGTTGTGACAAAACGCTGAGCGAGCTTTAAAACATTAATAGAGGGTGGGAGTTTGAGCTTTAAAATGAGCAAGAGTATTTTCCTGTTTCAGAACAAAAACAAGGTGGATCAGAACATTGTTCTGACCCACTGTATTCAGTATCAGCAAGGTATAACTCTCTTGTGATTTTCCATTTGCTCCTGCTGGAAGAGATCAGAAATGAATAGCTTGTCAGCATCCTGAAGGATAACTTAAATCACCAAACACACACTATTTCACTGGCAATGATTCTGTAGAGGGAAGGCAGAGGAGATGCCTAAAATGGTGCTGTCCCGACCTTGTTTCAGTGGAACCAGCATAGGCAAGTACAGCCAATACGACGTGTGCAGGAGCAGTGCACCCTGACTCAAGCATAGAGAAACATGACATAGAACATGGTTTTGAGTCCACTTGCCATGACTTTTGTTCATTTCCAAAAGCTGCAGCTCTGGATTTGGCGCTAAATAAGAGTGAGGAGGTAGAAGACCTGTGTCTTCAGTGATTTGCAGGGTGTGATAAGCACACTCAATTCTACACAAGCTAAAATGTCATTGCAAGCAAGGTCTATTTCCTATAATCCAAACGCAGATAGCCTATACACAACTTGTATGAGGCTGTTTAGAGTGAAAGACACATAAAGAAACTACATGGGCTTTGTATTTTCTTGTACTCTTATTGTACTGTCACGTCAATACAGACTCCTAAATTACATGACTGAATTTAGACGAGTAGGAGAATAATGGGCAGACAGACAGAGTAATAGAGAAATCAGTGAGGGGAGTCGTAAACAGCTTTTCTGTGAAAAACCCTGAAAATTATCTTCCTGAAAATGCAGCCTTCTGAGCCTAAGATTTATTGCAGGACTGGCATATTAGACTGCATTAGTTTTCACTCAATGTGTATCTATATGTATATATATATTGCTTGCTAACCATTACCCTAACCATTGACCATACTCTTAAGTTATTTGGCTTTTCACATTTCTTTAACGATCTGTGACAAACTGCCCTTGTGCTGACCTCTACCATCATTTTGTTTCTCACTGACACTGTGCAAGAGGGGAACATGAATAAAAACATAATTTTAATTGCTTCTTACTCAGTAGCTTCACACCTAGCTAAAACACAAATCTCAAAACAAAGTGATAATTTACTGTTCTGTCAAACAGTAACAATACAGTGTCAAACAATACAGTATTAGCCAGCCTAGCAACATACACAAAAGAAGGTGGCTACTGCAGAAATAAAACAGCCCTAAAAACAGTGGTTAGCATAAAAATAAGGTTAAAGCTAAATAATTGTTTGGAATGCAGTCCAAGATCTTAATCCAACAGAAATGTTTAGACAGAACCTAAAATGAGATGTCCATGCTAGAACTTCCACTAACATAACAGAGCTGAAGCAGTTCTGTAAGAAGAAATGGGCCATGATTCCTCAAAGTGGCATATCTTTGCCAAAGAAGAGTACAAATGAGGTGAGAAAAAAATCACAAGTGCAACAAATACTTAACCTACCTGCTCTACATGATTTGGCCACATGTCCTTATCCACATCACACTGTCCCATTTTACTTATACACAGTGCTGGGCCCATAATGGACCATTAACTGTGGACAAAAAAGTGACCCATTTTTATAGATGGTCAACACCTGGGTAGGGCCTCAGCTGAGAAAAGAATCAGCTGTGATAAGTCTATTTGCATCCATTTAATAAGCAGTTTGTCAGTAATACTTCTTTGTGTTTTGATCCAATATAGTTGTATGACTTATTAAACTGATATCTAGTTGATTTTAATAAAACTGAGGAAGATGTGAATGAAAGAATTTTGAAAGTTTTGAATAAATGCACTTTTGTATTGAAGCAACAAAATTGTTCTAGGTTTCACTCACATAATGTTGTTGTGATAACTGTGTGAAAACCTTTGAGGAATAGAACTGAAAATGTTTGTTAGCAACTGTAAAAACAACTTGGTATTAGACCTCCGACTACCCTGACACTTTGGTGGGGTTCCCTACTGGGACAAGACCATGAAGCAGCAGGTTCATAATTCCAGGAGTGCACCATGTGGAATGGCTCTGTTTCCGGCCTACCCTTCACCTTCCACAAAGACTAAAGCCTGATAGCTGCAATAGAATACAGTTCTGTCCAAATGAGTAAGACCAAAAGTACTTTGGCACTTATATGTTGTTCATGTTTTGAGACCAAAGTACAAACACACCAAAGTACATAGCAGTATCTAATTCATCTCAGGGGCATATGATTTGTGGATGTTCATATGCATAGACTTTAGCCTAGGCTGAAGTAAAAACATGAATCATCTGGACACTATCTGAGCTCTTAAAATGATGACTTGTCAATCAAATCATGTCACAACATTAATAACGACCACATATTCATCTTCCCTAATAATATCCCTAATTATTAACTGCCTTGTTCAGCATGCTGTTGTGTGTTGTAGCTGCTCCAGTTGGGAGAACAGAATCAGCATTAAGAGAGGAGAGAAAAATAATAAGTCATTCGGTGCAGAAGAGAATCAGCTGTCTATAGACCGAATTCATAAGATTACTGGACGACTCACCAGAACACCACTAAACCACAAATATGGGACACAGAGTGTCTCATTTGAACCATCCACAATGAACCCAAAGCAGAGAATGAGAGTGGGAAAGGGAACGAAAAAAAAAAAACCTGGAAGCCTGGCCTAGTGTGTGAGGAATGTACTAAGGGCTTCAACAAATCCAGAGGGAAACGAAACTGTGTATGGCATACTTTCCAAGAGCAAGGACTATTTATAGCCCAGTCAGACTCACCTCATTAAACACAAGGTACTTTTGTAACCCCAGCTGGGTACCAAGCTCCCACTGGAACTCATCTGCACACAACCTCAAATCAACACTATAAAGAGATAGGTGTTGTGGACTGTAATATTTCTGCTTCCATGTTTATGAGTCATCTTCTGTTGGGCAAGTTTTGAGCCCCAAACCCAAGTTATGCAATGAAGACATTTTCCTACTTCTGCACTGAAGGATGGATTTTTCCCTCTGCTTTTTTAGGAGAAAGAATTCACTGTGGTTTTCTTCATACTCTGACTCTTGTTCCAGCACCTATTCAATGGTCTTTTTATTCCTGACGACTGGTGAGGGTTTTATTATTTGTTTAATTTGAAATATTTAACATACTTTAGGACATTCTATTAATTTGACTGAATTGCATCCTAACTATTTTAGACAGATGTCTTTGTAAGCTTTGGTGCAGAGCATCAGCACTATTAAGTGTAATACTTGATTTGTGCTAGGCTCTAAATAGCCTTCTTACATAATCGTCGAAAAGCACAGTAGGTTGGGGACACAAGACTGGGAGGGCAAAAAACTTACAGTCGATTTGAAATCCAATCACTTCAAGCGTATTAGTTGATTACCTGTCTCAAAATACAGCATTTTTCCCAAAAGTATGTGCAAGTTCACAAAGTGCTTTCTAAGACCATTGCTGAATCATTATTAGTGCTGCAGCTTCGTATGAGTACCCCATGCATTTGACCAACTCATTTCATTTTAAGCAGTTCTTTGTTCCATCTCTATGGTAAAAGTTTCATTGAGGTGCTATGTCTCAAATTCTAGTGTACTCTTTTAGTGTACTCTTTTAGAGTACTTTTTGGTGTCTGCTTATAAATCTTCTTTCTGCAGCAAAACCATGTGAGACACGAAAGGCAAGTGGGAAGTGCAACACATACATAGTAACCTAGGAACAGGTGCTCACATCAGCAAGGACATGTTAGACAGAACTCTAAGGAAATAAACAAGAAGGAGAAAGGCATCTAAAAAGGTTGGTTTTTCATTAAGCATGAAATACATTCAAAGCTCTGCACATACTGGACCACTTTGAAGTGGGAATGCATGAGGTAAGTCCGGACCTGGCAACAGCACCCTTTATGAGCAGTGGCTTTACCTTACTACTACACCATAGCAGAACATGGCTGAACAATAAACATGGTGATTTGAAGATTAATGTCTTACAGTAACATCTGGAGCAGCCGGGAGCAGCTTGTGGTACAGTGTGAAAGTAAGAAAAATAAAATGAGTTCAGAAATCATTGAATCCCAGGTGCGGCTTCCCATTTCCCTTCAGACTGTGCTATTTGTATTTTAGTATGTACTTTATTTATGCATTCAAGTTATGGGAGTGCATTACGGCTTTATGATAGAATGGGAAAGGATGATGGAAGTTGTTCTCCCCTGATGGATCACAGCAATGACCATAGTGATCCTTGGGAACTCCATTATGATGACCTGGAGAGACGCCTGCTGTGCTGTGCTGAAGAAATGTGCAAACTAATTTAGAAGAACATCAAATGATCCCATGAACCCGAGTTCTGTAAAATATCTGTAAAAATAGCGTGGGTCACAGTATTTTTGGAAAAGTACAGCAGAAACATAGCCAGATTGTCTGCAATAAAGGCTATGATGTTGCTTAGTGAAGTGATTGTGTTAGTTCATGCTATGACTTTAAAGATCTTCCTTGCTGGTTAATCCTGTGTTAACAGCCCTGGTCAGCTCCCCTCCCAGGTAAGGTCAGAAGGAGGAAATGTAAGTCAGGTAAGATAAGAGTACACACAGTGATTAGAGTGAGGCCACAACCTCCTCCCCTTTTCTCTGTCTTGCTTTCTTTCTTTTCAAGAAACTCCCAAAGAACACTCGGCCATCACTAAAAATGCATTTAATCTGAGACGAGAGTAGTGAGCAGAATGCTTCAGAGGTTCAGTGTAATTAGCAAGGATGCAGCTGTAAGACTTATAGTTTTGAAGGCATCCTGGAGGTTTTCCTGATAGTTAGTCAGAGCAAATGGAAGGAAAGTATTTGAATGCACGGTGTCCAGAGCATTTTTTGACTGCCAGGGCTGTGGAATCATAGAAAGAGAAGCCACAGGCATTTCATCCTGTCCCTAAAGTACACAGTATCAGCTCCACCCCATACTCCATACTTCAACTTCTGTTCAGGTTACACACTGACTTATTTAACAAATGCTCAAATTGCTGACTGGGCTTCCAAACAATTACAATGGTGCAAATAAAGAGTTCAGATTCTGGGAAATTCAAAAACTTGAGATTGCATTTCCAACTTGATCTTCTATTCTGGATCATTCTTCCAGATATAACATAGCATTTTACACCTTGTAATGTATCCACCAACACCAATGGATCCTTCGACACTAATGAAAAAAGACTGCAAAACTGATAGCAGCCAGGCAACAAACCATGCAGACACAAACATGACACATTTGCTTGGCTGAAGCCACCCAGTGGCCAACCATCGCACTACATGTGATTCTGCCATTCTGTATACATAGTGCAGTAAAGCAGTGGTCATTTTACAGTATGTCCCAGTGAAAATGTAACATATAAATGTGTGGCCCCATTTACAAACACTGAGTGAGTAAAACAGACCACTCAGTTTTGCCGCTTGAGTTATCACTTGAGTTGATGTCTATGTACTGTACATTCAGAAGAATAATTTTAATGTACTGTATCCAGAAGTGCAGGCACTTGTTTTGTGTGAATAAGTATACATCAGGTGTACTTGTGAGTGAGTAAGAGTGACATTTCAGTGGAAATCACCCCCTAATAACATAACATGGTCAATGTTAGACTTAGCCTCAACCTTCTGCTGAATGTCTGTGCATAAAAGGGAAGGCTGAAAACCATAGCTGAATATGAGTGACCTTTGACGTCCTTACAGCTTCTGTCTGTATCGTTTAGGGTATTTAAAAGTTTTCTTTCTAGATTAAAAGGCCTAACACATGCATATTGCACAGAATGTCTCTCAAGGCATAATCTTAGACTTACAGATACTGGCCTTCTGCAACATGGAACAAAACATAAATCGGCCTCATTTGATTGTTATGCTTTTAAACTGTAGAACATAGTTCCATCTTTAATCATGCAATCAAGCACACATTTAAAACATCTGAACATTTTGAACATGTTAAAACATATGTCTTCAATTTAACCCATAAATAAATGTCTCCCTCTTTTTTTGTATTCATCTCTGTGTTTGCATCTATGTGATGTGATACTGCTTCATATGATTTTAAATTAATACTTCAGAATTATCGGTTTATAAAGCACTCTGAGCTGTCACCAGTATGAAAAGTGCTCTATAAAGTAAGTTATTATTATTGTTATTGTTGTTATTATATGTGCATCACTTTTACTCATGCTGACTCTATAAGCATTGGTCATTGCTGGAGCCCCATCTCTTCCAGCTCATGACACAGGAACAAATCATACTTTGTCGTGTACGAATACATCAACTCTTCAAAAAGCTTCCAGAGCTTTTATGTTTATCACAATGTGTGACATAAGGGTCAATGTACAATTACAAGTAATGAGATACTGCCAATAGATGAAATAGGTGAAAGATATCTTACTTTTCACTCCACTACATTATGCGAAATTTGTTGTTCCTTTCGGTTTATGTGCACGTAAAAGCGGACGCAATATAGCAAAGGAAAGCTCATTTGTGAACCTGTGTTTAAAGATTTTGTGTCTTTATTAAACTTGAACTTGTAGCTACGTTGCAAATAAATAAAAAATAAACTGAAACTTTGCTTGTTTGCAAAAAGCTATTTTATAGTTCTAGCTAACAGAATTTTTTTGCTTTCAGTGTTTTGTGCTTATGATCATTTGAATAAACATCAGTGTCAGACTAAGTAATGGCCTTCTTTCAAAAGACTGGTGGACCGAGTATGACATTATAGTCTCTCCACCTAAAATGAGCTGATTAAGAGTCTTGTTCCAGAAATGATAATAGGACATTAGAGCCATAATAAATCATGGTACTTTTACTCTCCAAACTTAGTATGGAGTACATTTAAAGGCAAATACTTTTATACTTTTACTCAAGTGGAGGTCTAAAAGGAGGACTTTTACTGGAGTAATATTTTACCTTGGGTATCTCTACTCTAACTCAAGTACATAGTTAAGATCTAGCTTTAGCCCTAGCATTAGCACCAGCATTAATATTGGTCCAAGGAGTTGTATAAGCACAACGATGAAATCAACAAAATGTGATTACTTACTATTTGCATAAAAATAACAAGTTTCCTGCAAGGAATGAGACCTCCCTACTGCCCCTAGAGGAAGTGAAGGAAGATACACCACAATATGCTGACGAGAAAACCACAGGTTTGGTTACAATAGCTGGACAACAACAAATTACTGAAAGAGAAAATGACGTAACATTTCTAAGCTAAGTGTCCTAGGTTAAGCATGTTGGGGGATTGAATAAAAAATGTGTTTTTTATTTTTTTTATTTTTTATTTTTTTATGTTTTGTACATGTGTGGCTCTTAAATCAAACAATTCAGCTATAGTTTGTGCCACTGAATCTTGAAACAAGTACTTTTTTAGTGAAAGAGGATGATACTAACTGGTAGTCTATCTAATTATCTAATATAGTTTTACCAGTACATCATTTGAGATGTCCTGACTAATTGAGGCATACAAGACATTTTCATGATCAGTTTAAGAATATAAGATAGAATTGATGAATGCAAAGATAGAAACGAGTAAATAGTTTTTAAAGCATGGTATTCCCTGATCTAAGATTTGAAATCTAGGCGAGCAGAAGCAATTTGCAGTGTAAAACGTCTTGGACAAAGATTAACTCAAAGCACAACTGACTGCACAGTGGGTGATTGCTGAAAGATGTCTGATTCAGCCCCTCAGTAGCACATGAGCATGTCACAAACTGCTTCATGATATCAGTATTCTTTATTGTCAATATTGATACTGTATTGAACTGCCAGTGTTTGTGCTGATACAGTACATCATCAGTGTCACACTAATTAAATTATAACATACAGTATATATTTGTTTGGCTTTGGCTGTCATGCTGTTTGAGCAATTTCTTTCATTGTAACATTAAGGTGCTTAACAATCTTATCTCAATAACTGAGCCCTGTTTCTGACAACTTATGCAGTCTCACATTTCTTCCTTTGCCATTAAAGGGGTTTCATAACGCATTGGCCTGCTGTGCAAGTTCCTCACCCAACATCTGGGCCATACTAAATAAGGGTTGGAGCTGATAAACCAACAAAAAGAAAGAGAGAGAGAGAGAGAGAGAGAGGGAGAAAACTGAGTAAAGCACAATTGGGAGGCTTTTCTACGGCAACATGATCACAGCAACTCTGTAGCCTCACAGTCTGATGAATATTTATGGCACTCCTTAGCTACGGGTCTGTTTTGAACTCATGTGCATGTACGAGGGCTAGGCCCAAACCTTTCCCTGCCAAAGCATGATTCCGATCCACTCACTCTTGAAGGGAGTGAAATGAAAGCAACCCAATGCCTGTGCTTACATTCTTACTCCTCAAGTCCCCCAAACCAGACACATTTCCTTCAAGAAGAGAATGGGAAGACATGGCTAGCAATAAGTTAACCCAATCAACTGCACTGGTTAAAATGGACAGGAGTGCCAAAGACAACAGCCTGTCCCTCAGATGCAATCCAAACACAACTGCAGAACACCAGCCCCATGGACTGGAACTAATGGTAAACACATACACAAAGCATGGTTGTTGTGGAAGAGATGTTCTCATTAAAATTGCATGCAGGTGTTTTTGTACTCTGAGGTGGTTTAACACACTCTCCTCCGAAGGTGAACTAGTCAAACAAAACTTCACGAGATTGGCATGCTCCAGGAAATAGCTGTAGGGAGAGAGGGGGAGAAAAAACAACAGCGGATTTTTTGCTTCCCCATGCATGTTTCCTGTTCTGCACCTGACAGAGAAAGAGAGAGAGAGAGAGAGAGAGAGAAAGAAAGAAAGAAAGAAAGAGACTTGGACAGGCTGTTTTTGTCATTTAATAATCTTGTTTTGGATCTCTATTGCCTCATGGGACAACAGCAGTCTGGGACGATGGTAATCTGACAGCCTGTCAGTCTGACACATGCCTGTAATTCGGTCATACACGTTATTCTATTCTATAGGGTTTGACTAGTCCACAGCCCCAAAGTGTAGTGTCCAATTTATTTTCTTTTATATAAAGTAACAATTTATAAACTGTAGGTGTAGACAGCAAAATAGATTTTAGATATCATATTCAATGTATTGATTATTTTGGAATCGACAAGAAAACAGTATTTCTAAGTTTATATAGTATTTCTAAGTTTATATATATATTATATGAAAAAATGAGGCACTCTGGAAATGAATCTTTATTATATTAGACATTAATATTATTCACCTTTCTGATTCATTTCAGAACCATCTACAGCTCTGTGTGTGTAACTCCACATATTATCTTGCATATTACTGTAGTGCTATCTTCCCAATGAGAAAACCAGAGGAAAGCCAAAGGTATTTAACTCTTTTACCTTGGCAGCTAGCTGGAATCTGAGACATGGTTGACTGAGAGGCTAGTTGACAGGGTCAGTATGCCCGAACATTAGGAAAGGCCATCTGGAATTCAGATATTTTCACCCCTCTGGGTCGCGTGGCAGAACCTCTCCTCTCTGGGCTACACCCCGTTTTGCTGGTATTTAAGCAGCTTCCACTGCTCGAGCCCTGCAGCAAGCACAGTCGCGTGAACCCAAGAAGGAAAACAAAGCAGCAGCAGTTGCAATAGTGCACACACTCTCCAAACATGCCTGCAAAAACTTTCACCGCATCATGCCTTTTTCTGCTGCTAACTCACACGGTAAGCAATGGAAAGTTCTTTTATTCATCTTTACTTTATCAACACGATTGGAAACCCTTTTATTCTGGGGTAACTCTTCAACAGCCAGTGTAACTGCAGACTTATTCATGGGCTACAGTGTTCAGTGGTGTAGTAATTCTTAAATGTGGGTTATGTACATATTTAGAGCCAGTCAAGTAATGAAGAGGGGATGTTGGCAGCATAAGAGTTCTGGTGTGCTTGCCATGTAGGGACAATTTAATGTTAGGATAAACCAAGATCAAGATTTCTAATTACAGAAAAAAAAAATCACAGAGGGTAGTTGACATTTTGTTTGTACTGTAAATAAGTTACCAACATGTTTATTTCTGCTTTTAAGAACAAAGGGCATTAGGTAGAAGCTGCTGTACTTCATAGCTGCACCAAAAATGCTTGGACATGTTTTTGTTGTGATTAAGGTGTGCACTTCTGTTAAAGACAGTGTTCTTCATTTCATGATCAAGTCTGATGCAGCTCTAAGATATCCCAGTCAATCAAAATACTACTTTATGCAGGCTGTAAGCGAGAAACCCTGGTTTTAGGACTGCCAGTGCTGTTTTGATTGTCGCCACCCTGTGGCTTTGAGCAGTATTGCATAAACAAACCTGATCCAAGATATGTCTAGATTCTTGTTTTCATGGGTTCTGCATTTGACCCTAGACCTACTACAGGGTCCTTGTCAAAAACAGTTACTCTGACTGTTGTGCTTGGGGTGAATCTTGCTCTTTTACTCCTTTGCAATAACTACAGCCCTGAACCCCTGGATTGTTGTCCACAAAAAAGGGGAAAGCTGATTTTAGTTCAAGTATGTAAAAATGACCAATAAAAGTCCATGAATTCAGGGAAACGTGAAACCTAACAAAAATCACAGCTCACTGGCAATGTTCCCTTACTTGCTCCCTCAATTGTCCTTGATGTTCTAATTCAGGTTGTGAGTGAAGACTGTTCCAAGGCCTGTGACTGTCCTGCTGAGACACCGGTCTGCCCGTTAGGAACCAGCCTGGTGCTGGATGGTTGTGGTTGCTGTAAAGTGTGTGCCAGGCAAGCGGGGGAACCTTGCTCTCTCCTGGAGCCCTGTGACCATCATAAGGACCTTTATTGTGACTATGCATTGCTGAGTGATACAGAAACTGGCATCTGCATGGGTGAGTGGGCCGGTGCATGGTTGAAAAGCATTTTTTAATATATCATGCTTCAATGCTTCAGTTGTGGTGAAGGATCTAATTGCTTGCTGGCAGAATGTTAGATTTTATATTTTTGCAGTTTTAATACTACAAACCATTGCACGGAAGTGTGCATCCACAAACCCCTTACCATATATTCATAATATTTGTTTTTTTTAGAGTAGGGAGGTCTGTTGTCTGAGGAGCTTTCCTTTTGACAAGCAAATAAACAATGCCTTTTTTTAAACCACAGGGAACAGTGTTTGTTATTCCTGCTTCCTGGACCCACTGCCTTTGATCAAATGAATTGAGATTGGGAAATTGTGCATGATGGTGGGTCCTCAGGAACAGAAATAAGAAACACTGGCCTGGAGCATGAAGCTTATGAAGAGCAAACAAAAATTGCTCATTAATTCTCTGCATTTACAGTGGTTTCTCTTCTTTTTCCTATGACAGCTCAGGAAGGTCAGACCTGTGATCTGGGTGGAGTGATCTACCCCAGTGGAGTAATATTTCAGCCCAGCTGCAAGCACCAGTGCATCTGCATGAATGGAGAAATCGGTTGTGTGCCAACCTGTGCCAACAACATTCGCTTGCCCTCTCCAGACTGCCCATACCCACGACGTATCCAGATCCCTGGCAAGTGCTGTGAGGAGTGGGTGTGTGATGAGACCCCCCATGAAGAGTCTTTCCAGTCAGTCATGGCTGGTAGGTCCCTCAGCAAGTTCTTTTGTTATCTGCTTTTAAAGGCATTGCTGTATTACTGTAATTATGTAATACCAGAGGTAGTAGCAGGTGCATCTATAGTTTTGGAGAACCAAATATGAAAAGAACACACTCTTGGGGACAACTTGTTAAACATTTGGTGCTGGATTATGGCAATACCCACTTCCCAATTATTCTTATTTATTTATTATGTATATATTTATTATTGCTATTTTAATGTCTGTAATTCAATAACACAAGCAAAACAAGCAAGCTACAGGAGCACAATCATGAGCTAACAGAACTTTACCCTTGCAAATGGCAATGTTTCCATGTATTGCATGTGATGTGATATGTTCACCGCACATATGACACTAGAGCTAGACAATCTAACCATTTTATCATTACATCACAATATGCTTTTCTGATGTATTGTAGAAGTCATCAGTACTTAATGAACATTAACTGCTTGTTTTATATTTTGTCATCTTTAACTGGAGCTAGTGCAGCACAATACATGAAATATTTGATAAAAATGATTTTTTGATTTTTGTTTAGGTGTGGCACTAGTGGTTCTTTTGACTTTTCCAACTCATCAGTTGTCAGAAATAATAAGTATAGAGACATATGTATCGTGGAAATTTAGTGAAGTGTTGTGATCAATCACAGAAGTATCAATCACAGAAATGCACATTTGACAGTCCTATTTTCCTCTTTCACTTCGCAGCATATCGAAAACTGCAGAGCCCAGAGCCTGAAAGTGCTCGGGAGAACTGCATTGTGCAGACCACAGAGTGGAGTGAGTGTTCGGTGACCTGTGGCATGGGCGTGTCCTCTCGTGTCACAAATGACAACGAGCAATGTCAGCTGGAACATCAGACTCGCATCTGCATGGTCCGGCCATGCCAGGTCCAGCAAGAGAACATCATCAAGGTCAGCAGAAAGCAATACTTGTCTAAACAAGTGAATAAATTAATGATAGAATGGAGATGTGGGTAGAGTAGCCAAACTTCTACTCAAGCATTATTACTTCAATTAAAATGTTACTAGAGTAAGCTTAAATTCACTGTATAGCTAAATGTATGTATTGATTTTAGATGTTACAGCCAAACCCCTTGCTAACATTTAAGCACATAACCTTGCAGAATTGGTCGTACTAAAGTGTGACCAAACATGGCACTGTCATAGGATGCCACCTTTGGCACAAGTCAGTTTGAAATTTCCACCCTGCTGTATCTGTTCCAGTCTACTGTAAATGCTGTTATTGTGAATGTAAGGGACTAGGAGCAACAACAGCTCAGCCTCAAAGCGGTGGACCGCAAACTCACGTAGCTGGGACTGCTGAACAGTGCCTATCCTCTGTTGAATTACTCATTTTTAATTACAGAGTTTCAAACTGCCTCTGGAATCAATGGACTGTGCATTGGGAGCTTTATGAACAGGAATGAAAGTCTAAGATCACTATGTGCATTGCCAAGTGTTGGAGTGTTATAAACCAACACTGGAGCAATGGAGCGCTGAAGTAATGGATCACGCTTCATTATCTGGCAGTATCTGCCAGCAGAATGCTACCTTTTAGAGTGCATAATGCCAACAGTAAAGTTTGCTGAAAGAGGGATAATTGGACTGTTTGGACTAATAAATTGCTCTCCAACAGCTGACAAAGTCGTATTTAATGCTGGGGAACTCAGGATTCTAGATGAAGTACAAACTTACAAGATGTGATGTATAACACAATCTTTAAGGTTTTTCATGAGTGAAAAATGCTAAATTTACAGTGAATGTCAAACCTTAACCCTAATCCTACCTGATACACTCCTGTTAGATCTATGTGCTTAGATCAAAAAGGACATGTTTTCTTTGGATCTCCATGCTTTTTTCTCTGTGTGGTTGGTGTATCTATTAACAACCAGCTGAACAGAGTAAAACTGTATTTACTAGTTAACCATTTGGTACATACAACCTTCTGACCTACAGCCTCCCCTAACTGAAAGAAAGGAGTGAGATATCACTGAATATGGAGACACCAGAAAGGCAATCCCACTCATCATCTGATTTAGACAAGGCTGAAGTCAGCATTGTATTCACCAGCTTCTTCAAATTTTCCACTTTGAATGGTGCCTGAGTACTTCAGTAGCCTGAGGCGCGAGAATGTGACTGCTGTATCATTTAAGGTGGAATGGGAAAAGCTGGGAAATAAGAAGTTGACTTCAGCTTTGTGTGATCAGAATATCCTGTCGACAGTTTTACGTAGAGTTGTGCCTATGAATATTGGCTACTGTATGGAAATAAATGTAACTATCCCACTTTGATAAAATGATCAACCTCTTAATCATAACTTTGAAAAAATAAATTACTAACCCTGTTCTCATTCCCCAATTTTTCTCTGTGCAGAAAGGCAAAAAGTGTGTGCGAACTCCAAAGAGTCAGCAAGGCATGCGCTTTGAGTTGTCTGGCTGTCAGAGCATGCGGATGTACAAGCCCAAGTTCTGTGGAGTGTGTACAGATGGACGCTGCTGCACTCCACAAACCACCATGACTGCTGAGGTGGAATTCCGCTGCCCTGAGGGAGACTCCTTTAAGAGGAAGATGATGTTCATTAAGATATGCTCCTGCCATTATGACTGCCCAAGGGAAAATGACATCTTCCTTGCCTCAAACACACGGAAAATGACTGGAGACTACAGTAATGACATGTGAAAGGCGTTAAGTGTAGATGTATAGAGATGTATAAAGTAAAGCACATGCTTACACACACCCTGGTGATCTGGCACTTGCATTTACAAGGCAGCTTTCTTTTGCCCCAACAGACCCCCAATTTCACATTTGCTCTTAGGGAACATGAACTAAAGAATGTTTTTTATGAAGTGTAGTCTCACTTGGCACACTTTTTCGTAGCATTTTTGTGCAGCTAAAAAGTCATCTGGCTCTATGACTGGTCTTCACCTATATGGATGCATGTATAGGGTAGAACAGACCTGAAACACTGAGTACTATACATGTCAAGGCATTTTGAAAGTATAGTTCACATTTGGTTCCGAAATCTGTTACTGGGAGGAACTGAATCTTGCCGTACTTATTATTCACAAGTGAAACTGACTAAATTAGTTGGTAAACTACATTGACTCCCAAGAGTTCTTGGTACGAGAATAACCCATTTCAAATCGGAGAAAATCACCGATAGTTTGTGGTATTGTTTACTGTTTATTTAAAAAGGTCAAATTAAAACATTTAAAGTAATGACGAATACACATTGTGTAAATAATGTAAGAAGACTCTGTACAGTTTTGTACTAACTTAAACAGTTGCTTAATTTTAAAATGTAGCTGTATTTGTACTGTATTATTCTGTTTTCACTGTAACCACCTGACAGAGATATGAGTTGAATTTCTGATGCACTTTTATGTGTTTTTCCAATAAAGAAATTATATTTTTATTTATATATATGTATATATACATGTGTGTGTGATGTGATACACAGTTTTTTGTCAACGAATAAACGTTAAAATTCAGTGGGAGCTACTAAAAAGAGCCTCCTTGTGTAATTTTTATGGCAAGAATTTATTATGGACATTTTTGATAGTCTGGATAATATTTAAAGTAAAAAAGAGAATTTAATGAGATTTTTCTAAAATAGTGACATCCTAGACATGTAATACTGTAAATGTTACTAATCAAGCAAGCGACCTTTATTTAAACTAGAAGTACACTGAATGTCATTACAGAAATCAGTTTGGAAAAAATATATAATTAATAGTTAAATTAATAGTTAAAATGAATCTAATTAAAATACGTTGTGAAAAAACAGCTAAAATAAAATGCAAGCCCATTTTCAAAAAAGTTGGGATGCTAAGTAAAATGTAAATGTAAGTAAAAACAGAATGCAATGATTTGCAAATCTCATAGACCCATATTTTATTTACAATAGAAAATTATTAACTCATTTAGAACTTGATGGCAACAACATGTCTCAAAAAGGTTGGGACAGGGCCGTGTCTACAATTGTGTAGAATCCCCTCTCTTCTTTTAACAACAGTCTGTAAATGTCTGTGACGTGAGGAGACCAATTGCTGGCATTTTGGGAGAGGAATGTTGGCCCATTCTAGTCTGATGTAGGATTCTAGCTGCCCAACAGTCCTTGGCCGTCTTTGCTGGATTTTCGTTTTATGTTGCGCCCTGTTCAGCTACTGTTCACACTCTTCTTCTGCAAAGCCATGCTGTTGTGCTGGATGCAATATGTGGTTTAGCACTGTCTTGCTGAATATGCAAGGCCTTTCCTGAAAGAAACATTTTCTGGATGGAAGATGTTGTTCTAAAACCTCTATATACTGATCAGATAGTGCCTTTCCAAATGTGTGAGCTGCCAACACCATAGGCACTAATGCAAGTAATCCTGAACCTATGGAGTAATTTCCAGTATGGAATCATGCCTATTTTAATGCAGTGCCACCTGAGAGACTGAAGATCACAAACATCAAATAATGACCGTCTGCCTTGTCCCTTGCGCATAGGGATTTCTCCAGATTCTCTGAATCTTCTGGCGATATTATGTACTATAGATGGTGGTTCCTAATTGTGTCCTGTGATAATCCATCCCATGCCGCTTGAATATTCTCACACAGTTCCTGGAGATTTTCCGCTGGGGATGGAGGTGGCGTGACACCGGGTCTTCTGGACATGTGATGCGTGACAACAAACCGTTCATCTTGGTGCTGACCACAATGCCTCCACACACGGATTTCTTGGTCATCTCCACTAAGACAAAAGCAGGACTCATCACTGAAGATGACCCGCTGCCATTCTGAGTCACTCCATGACAGTCTGGCACGACACTATTGCAGTCTTTGGTGAATTGACGTGTTAAGGGCAGTTGTCGCAGCGCTCTACGTGCATGTAGTCCTGCGTCGTGCAGCCAGTGGTGCTGGCACTAACAGAATGATTAATGAAGGGCATCACTGCTCGCTGAAAGTCTGCAATCATGGCAGTTGGGTCAGTCATGGACAGTGATAAGGCCCGCCCTTGCTTACGTCACATGTGCAGCCGAGCGTGAATCTTTATCATTCGCATGTCTCACAATGTCAAACCTACCCAGCAAGTTTCATTCCTGTCGGTTGACTCCTTCTGGGTGAAACTATTTGCGCAACTATTCTTTTAATGATGTTTATATAAATAATAAAAACCTAGTTAATAAAATAAATACAAAATAGAAAATAAATCAAACAATTTCAGGCTGAGTGGAGGTGGCTGAAAGGTTAAAACGGTTAAAGGTTCATGTGACAGCAGTTTTCTGTGATGACTTCCAGCTTGTTGATAAACTGTAGCTAAAAGCACATTCTTCCAGTTCAGTAAAAGCTCTCGGTACCAGAAGGATTATCCAATCACTAGAATGATGAATTGCATTATTTACATTGAGCATTTCTGTGATGTTCTGTGGCATATGGCCTGTATTCTGTATTGTGACTGAGCCTAGTGATACTAGTGATTATGGGGATGTACTCATTTCTAGTTTCAGGTAGTCATACCAGGTTATAGACAGAGTGAACATTGCGACTAAAAAACTTTAAGCCAAGCCTGCTGGAGTGGATTTTGTCGTTCCTATAAAAGGACAGATGGTTCCAAAAAAGATTACAGTTATTGCTAAAAATACAAATCGGTCACAAGGTAAGTAGGCTAATGTTGATATGAATAGATGTCTAATTTTCTGCAAATACAAGTAGACTTGACAGCATGCTTATTAAATCATAACATGATCATCATAGCACTAGCAGTATTGGCACTCCTGAAATTTGACAGTTGCATTCCTCGTTCCTCCATGTGGATGGGATTTGGCGGGCTGCTTTTGGACGTGAGCTATAGCCAATCCTAGTGCCGGAGGCGGGGCTCTTCGGAATACTGGCGCTTGAGAAGATAACACAACGCGGAGAGCCGGTGTTGCGTTTCAGGGTGCTCTGCGAATGTGCTCCACGACCGCCCCCCCCC